>CAKLNU010000216.1:0-541968 GCA_922788865.1 Poeciliopsis turneri | reverse complement strand
AGCAGTGGCTACAACAGATCCCAGGAACAACATCAGACATCTCAGTCCAGAAATGTGCAGTCCTTGGCACAGCCAAGATACTGCAGGACCCTCAAGCTCCCAGGCCTCTGGTAGAGGACCCGAGCTCAGAGGATACAGAACCACCCACGGTGGGTGAGAAGGGAATTTTTATCAATTTTTATATATATATTTGTGTGACACATTTTACCTGAAACTTAAATCAGGTTATATTAATTCATTCATCTATTACCATACAAACAATACACATATAATCCTTCTAAAATAATGTATAATTTAATACGTGCACAATGTTGACATTCATTAAAGAAACACTTTAATATTAATATTTACATATTAGTGTATTTATTGAAGTTGCACAGAATAAAGAAAAAGAACAGGATTTTCTTCCAGCAGAAATACTTTCACATCAGCAGAACGATGATTTAAAAACTCTGTCCTCTAAGCAAACTCAAAGCTTCAGCTTGCAGCAGTCAAACGGTTCTAAGTAGCACAGAGAAGCTCGCCATTAGCTTTACGCTACAGCCTGAATTTCTGCATGTTTATTATCAGTGAGGAAGTTAATAGAGATCAATCTCAACTTTCTCTTTAAAGATCAGCCAGGTGTATATTTAGAACAAGATGAAACTTTAAAATTAATGCACTGGAAGAAAGAAAATCAGAAAATTATTTGGTTTGCAACTTGGCAGTCAAGATTGCTCTTGGCAGTTATCTTCTTTTATTTATCCAGAAGATAAATAAACTTACAATCACCAAGATTTAGAGGTTGAGCTTCGCTGATCATCTTGAACGTCTCATAAGGTGGAATGAGAACCTCCTGCTCTTCGTTTCCAAGCTTTGGGGATTTTCTTCAGATAAACTCCATGACATGCAATTTTGAAGCATGTTGTGATACCAAAGTGTGTCAGAGTTGATAAATTAGAGGACGATGCAAAATGACCAAATCTAATTTCCTGGTTGACTTTACCAGTGAAGGTAGCATTGGTTCTACGGAAAGTTGTGTGATATTTACTGTCACTAGTTTCGCTGGAAGTTTAGTTATTTACAAATGTTATCTGATACAAAGATTAAATAACTAACAGTGTGTCAAGAAAACCCAAGATCATCCCACTTCCTCATGCTGGGGATGTTAGTTAAACAGTAACAATAAATAGCTACCTTTTAAAATTAATCACACAATTGACATCTAGACCAAACCTTCAATAAAATAAATCTGGTTGTTTCTGTTGCTTCTGTTTCCTGGAAACTTTGCTTTAATTCTGCTTTTTCTACATAATCATAAGAAATCGTCGTCAGACAGAGAGAGTCATGAGACATGAAGAGCAGGTTTCCTGATAAAAGAGGAAGAAAGTTTCCAGCCTTTCTTCCTGGAAAGGCTGGAAGGCTTTCTGGAAACAAACTTTATTTCAATAATGCAAGAAACATTGAAATAATGTTTCTTGCATTATTTCAATGCAAGAAACTTATTTCTTGCATTTCAATGCAAGAAATATGTTTCCTTATTTCTTGCATTGAAATAAGAAAACTTTCTTATTTCAATTCAAGAAAGTTTTAAAGAATGAAGTCTAAACATTTTGAGTTATTGGATAAGATTCAAAGTAAAATACTTATATTAATTTACTTACAAGAATACTTATACTTGTAGGAACAGTTACAAATAAAACAAGTAACTAACTTTGGTATCAAATAATTACAATAATAGATTATTCTTGGGGGGGTTCAAAAAACATTGGTAATAACTCACATTAAGATTATAATAAGAGTAACTAATAAGCTATGGTTATCATAATATTATAAATGCATGCTAAATCAAAGAAACTAAAAAGGTACGGATGTGATTTTGACATTGAACTATAGATGGTGTAAAACGTGTAACTGAAATTAAGGATCACTGATGTTGTGCTGGAGGTTGATGGCAGGTGAAAGTTTAGGGAAAAGGGGAACTAACAGGAAGGCAGAGATGACCAATGTCTTACTTGGAAACAGATTATTGGACAACTTTGACTTTTCAAAGAAAAGGTTGTGCAGGCAAAGCTGTTAGGACCGTTGAGCAACCCTGGGTCAGCAGAACAGACATCAGGAAAAAACAAAGGGGCGTTTCGAAACCATCTCCCTTTATTCCTCTCTAAGTGAAGCGATTCTAATTTTAAAACTAAATCAGGTGATGTGTTTGAGTACAAACTACAGACTGGTGGAGAAACCGTTTCTCCACCGGTCAGGTTCGATTCAGCACCTTCATTTTAGGCTCTGATGATTGGGATGTTAAAGGAAATGTTTCATGTTTTGAGATTTACTCTTGCTTTGGAGCAAACATAACGAAATACTCTGTCCTTAAAGGGAATAACCAAGTCGTGATTCCTCCCTATGAAGTTTTTACAGTCACTGACGTCCAGAAACAAACTAGTTCATGTAAAATCACTTACAAACTCAGAAGTAATTTGAACTGTGTTTTTGACAAAGAGAGCAACCAGTTGCTTTCCATATCTGCATTACCTGTGGAGGGATTTTGGCTCATTTTCACCATCATTTGTTTTGTTCTTCTGTCGCTTTTACTGCTCTGTGTTATTGTGAAGCTTTACAGTAGAATCAGCTCATCTGGCAGAGTTTCACATTCACATCTATCCAGTCCCATTACAGCCTGTAATGTTGCTGGTTCACAAAACCGTTATATACACTTCAACTTTCATTATATATGAATAAAAGTATTCACATTAATGCATCAAGTTTCACAGTTTCATCACTCGATGTGTTCAGGTGTCACTCGGAGTTTCTAGAGCTCGTTTCCTCTCCACACCACCACGTCGATGGCGTCGCTCCTGTCGCCTTGTAGATCCTCAGGGGTTTTCACTGTGACCCGTTGACCTCCAACACCACGACTCCCAGCAGCATCGCAGCTGCAGAAAACCTTTATTTATTACACACAACTTTAACTTGGTTTCATTATATAGAAAACATTTGGAGGATTTTCCCTCGAAGAAGAAGTAAAGCATCACATTTTGAGTTCTGGGTTGATTTCTTAAAATTTTTTGTAGTGTTAAAGATTTCTGATCTATGAAATAAAAAAAAATAAAATTATGAGAATAAAGTCACATGAGAAGTTGAAATAATAAATAATAAAGTAGTATTACAAGAATAAAGTCATAATATTATAACTTTTTTCTGGTAGTGTGGCTTATTTTTTCTTAGCAGGGCCCTAATACTCTGTATTGAGCACACTTTTTACTCTACTTTAAAAATTAATCTGAATAAATTCCTGTTAAATCAGAATATAATCATTCAAAATATGTTCATCACATTTTATGCACAAAATCAGCCTTGACTTGTTTTAGAGACTCTGTCACTTTAAATCCGGATAAGCTCCTTCTGGCCACGCCCCCAACTCAACGTTTACAGTCGTGCCAAAATGGCTGCCATCAGGTGTGCAGTTAGACAAAATGGCTGCCAGCAGGTGCACAGTTAGACCAGCGTACATCTTTGACCCTGAGTCAGACCCAAAAGCAGAAGAAGTGGAGCCTCCTGCGCAGCGAACAAGAACGCAGCTGGTGGCTTCTGAATTGTAAGTGAGCAACAAAACAGTTTGTCTTTTCCAGCAGCCATTTTGCATAGCATATAGCGGTAATACTAGCTAACCTGAGTGTTACAGCTCAGTTTGACTTGGGGCCAAAAATGCAACATTTATTAAATTTTCAGCCGTTCACTTTCACACTGCACTGTGTCAAACAAACTAAAAATCAGACGAGTAATTCAAGTGTAGAAATATTGCTTCCAAAATGAATATATTATGTATAGCAACGATCAGAAGAAAGACCATGCCACAGAACTACAGTGAGTTATATATATATATATGTATGTGTATCTCGTCATTCTCAAGTTGACGAGATAGACACGAGATACCAAGGCTTTTTCTTTTTTAAAACACTGGCAGTGGATGGCTATATAGTGAGAGCTGTGTGGTTAAATTTCGAATGTAAGACGAATTCTGACTGCAGACGTTTACTTCAAGAATAAAAATGCTTCCATGGCTTTATGTAATGGATGCATGACAAAAAAAGGCAACAATAACACAGTGACAATAGCTAATAAAGTTTATTCATCCGTTTAAGAAAACTGTTAAACAATAATTACAACAAAGAACCAAATAAACCTCAAAGGGCAGTAAAAATATACCAAGTACAATACACTATTCCAAGAGGAAGAACAAAGAGCAACTTTCAGCAGCTGAACAGGAATGGCACTTCTGGGGTCTGTTTCACAAAGCTGGATCGACTCGAAGTGCACCTGAATATTCAAGCAGACACTGAGATGAGCTGTGAGTCAGATGAGGTCGAAGTTCATGAGACAAATTCCAGACAGCAGAAGACAGCAACACCGGCTCATCTGAGCGCAAACTGAACCGGGGAAGTAAAGAGGAATGAAACGCGTTACGGCAACCACTGAAATCAAACGACAGCAAAGTTCACCATCTAAAAAGAAAAAGAAGACGTCGTCTGCCTGGGAATGAACGAGGCGGGTAAACGCCAAAGCAGCCGCGCCACTAAAATGCAAGGCGTCCATTCGCTTTACAGCTGAGGCAATAATACGCCCCCTGGTGGGGTGGGGGAGGTTCGTTAGAAGCAACTGGACATCAAGAAAAAAACAAAAAGTGCAGCACTACAAAAAAAGCCTTGATATTTAAATGAAAAGAATTAAACTGAACTAAGATCAGAACCTCATTGATAAAAACACATTAAGCCCGAATCAAAGCGTTTAATTCACGTCTGTGAAAGCTTCACAAACCCTCATCACACACACACACAGACACACATGCACACACACACACACACACACACGCAAGAAGATTTTACCTTTTCTATTTTCAGTCCATCAGCACATTCATGGCACATCAGTAATAGAAGCCGGAGCCGGGCTCAACAGAAGAAATCTACAATATTAATAATTAACAGCCGTATTTACAAGAGCTATCGGGTTACTCTTTTAAACAGAGCAGAGATTAACGCTCCACATACACTTTGCATTATTTTAATAGCCCATACATGTCCCTGGATTGATGTTTTCCTGACGAGAGGTGGTTAATACCAGACTAGTAAGCATCTATAATCTATACAAAATAGATCTAAACCGACGGCCAATGACTGTTATGTAGATTTGTTTATCCTCAAAAGGCAACAACAAAAGCTACGGTTACAAATAAATAGCTACAGTTTCATCTAGTTCTTTTCTCTCTCTACATCTAAATGAAAGTCTTTACAAATTATCGACGAAATACTATGGTAAGACCACTGAACATCTTCTCTTCGAGCCTGTCTCCTCACTGTGCCGAATGAACGGATTTTTGGTCCATCGAACCCACAACACGGTAATAAAACACATTCCTTCATTGTCAATTGAGGTGTCAGAGACCGGAAAGTGCAGGATGCATCTGAGTAACGTCAGCGATCGAATCCTGCGTGCTCAAGCAGAACTGGACTTCTCTCGTTGCGTGAAGGCGTTTCGCCGCTCACTCAGAGGGGCTTCTTCAATTGCGAGCCTGGATGGAAGTAACGAGTTTACGAATCATGGAACCAGACCAGCCGGACAATTGAAGACAACGGGGCCGTCAAGACGCGTGTTTCGGTCCCATGGTGTGAGCCGGGACAAGAAACGACAGAAGAAGTCCAGTTGCCTTCTGCTCGAGCACTTAGGACCGTCATGACCTGGATGACTGAGAAATCTACGCCAGCGTCAGTGACTGAATGAAAAACACAGCGAGTTAGCCCTGTCGCTTGAGAATCTGGTGGCATCGTCTGATATGTCCAAGTTAAACCCGTCTGCGTCTTCTTGCAGTGGCAACACTTGAAGTTTGTTGGAACGGTCTTACTCAAAATCCCAGAAGAGAACTGGGGAAAAAAATAAAAACAAAAAAGTGCAGCAACACTTCGAAGAAATAATTTGTAACATAAGGTTGAACTGCAAAAACTCTGGTGACTTCAGACAGACTCCTCATACACATGAATGTCTTTACAATTCAGGACTTGTTTCCCCAAAACATTTTACCTGGTTGAAATTAGGACAACAACTTCAATGATTTTTAAAAACAAGAATGGCACAACTGTGCATTTATAAAGCTAAAACATAAACATACAGCCACGCTGATATGCAGCTATTGATAGGATGGGGATAACTTCTCCACTGATATTGTTGCTTGAAAACTTTCCAAAGCGTTTCAACATTTCCGCAGATGACAAACACACATCGGTGTAAAAGTGAGATGAGAAGGTAAACCTTTGTGAGAAAAATCGAAGGCGGTAGGAGAGGCAAACCAAAACCCAAGTGATCTCGCAGGGAAAGTTTTCAGTCTGAACAGCAAAAAAAAAAATAAAAAATCTGATAAGCAGGTTTTAATATTCTCGAATATTGAATAACGTAGACAATAATGCCAAATTCCTGGACTTATAATCGAGGTTTACAAACCGAGTGGAGGCCTGTCCATCTACTTACTGGTGAGATGTGCCGACACTGCATTTTTTTAGCACGATGGAATGTTACTTTCCACTTCAGACAATAGAATTCTAACCATCGACTTAAACAAACTAAATCCATGGTTGAAACCCCAAAATGAAAGGCATTCATGCCCACAGAATCTTTGTGAGTCATCAGAGTTGCACATGTCATTAAAAAGTCAGGAAAGTTTGGATTTCTGCAGCTGAACTGATAATCAAATTTGGATGTACACGCAGGTAGGCGATGATAAAATCGTTGCATGCAGAGGCACTGAGTTCAAAGAGTTCGTAGGCCTGCAGTAAATACTCTGAACATGCTTACATTTCAGTCCAAATCTGATTTCCTACTGTACAAAATTACTTCAGACTTCCAATGGAAGCATTGTTTCTTTTTCTTCATGAGTTACATTACTTATACTGTAACAGTCCATTCATACACAATATAATCACACATATATTTTGTATACAAGTTGTGAACATTCCATGCAGCATTATAAAACCCCTTCTTTGAATAATATTGATTGGAAAACAAAGAGTATATTGATCAGTGTACTAAAACCTACTGGTTCTTTTGACAGTCGTCCATTAATACACAGATGAAATAAACGACTGGCGTCTGCAAAGGACGCTTTCGTTTCGCCTAAGAGCTTTTGCTTTCACCAAATCTTCACACACTGTGCGCCTAGTGAAGCACATACACAAGTCAGCTTGACACATGTGCCCGTCTTTTCAAATTCAGCGCCGACTTCTCATCGCCTTCGCCGTGCGCGAGGGTCAGTCGTTTTGTTCCCCCCGACATGCGACGAAAGTGATTTTACTGATTGGATTTTCCTGAATCACATTTATGTCTCATGAGATCTCCGTCATTAGTTTCAGGCAACATCTGACTTTGAAGCGCCGGCGCCGACTTCTTAATCGTCTTCAGATGCAGCGGATGAACAAATTAAATGTTGCAAGCGTCAAACCGCAACTGCAGACATAGTGATGGTTTCGTTTAAAAGGTCTAAGATGTGTAAACATTCCCAGGTTTAAGTAGGCTGTTTTGTGTGTGTGTGTGTGTGTGTGTGTGTGCGTGTGTGTGTGTGTGTGTGGTTTTTTTTTTTTTTACATATATTTTTGTATTATATATGGAAATATAAAATGGTTTGGCAAATAAGCGGGGAGAGTTACGTGCAACAGCGACCCTGCCTTTGGAGTGCAAACCGGGTAGAGTTTTGGGAGACCTGAGGTGCATTCTCTTCATGATTGTACAAGTTTTGCATTTTTTTTTTTCTTAGTTTAGAGAGGAAACGACGAGTACAGTGCGATCCACACGCCAGGCCAACTGGTTACAGAAACACTTCAACAGATCTACCGTCAATGTACTTCATTGCCTCTCCGGCGTTCTGTTCCACTTCTGCTGTGCTGTTTGAATCATCAAGTCGATCATTATCATGCTATCAACTATGCAGATTAGTAACGGGTAAGATTACTCTGAACGCTATCGATGCTGAATCTCCACTGGCTCTGTGGTGTCAAGGCAACTACTTCAAAATGCAAGAATTTGTGGCCGGATAGTCTGATTGAAGAAAACGTAACTACGGAAACAATGAAAAGGATTTATTTACAAAAGGAACTGCCAGTCAACAAAAATAATCTTTGATTTCGATAAACATTAAATGCATTAATTAGAAAAGATCTCGCATCTGGCTCGCTTGACTTTATGCTCGGCCACACCAAAGTGACCGGGCCTGCAGCTGCCTGGATGGCATCAATGACACTAATGACGACCTATAGAGGGGTTGGTATATGGTAACGATTATGGCCTATCGTTGGATATGGCTAAACAAGTTGAAAGTCAGGGCACTGGTGCTTGGAGGCAAGGGTACCCTCACTGGGCTCGTAAGACAACGGGCTAAGAAGAAGAAGTATACAACGGAGGCTGCTCTACTGCTCGCCCGTTTCAGCAGGGTCGCAGTCGGAAGGCGGCGTGGATGGCTGGAGGTGGTTGGAGACGGGTAACAGGTTCAGGCTAGAGTCCTCTGCGGCTTCGCTGGGGACGGGCTCAGGTAGGGTCAGTGTTTCGGGGGCGGACTTTTTACGAGGCCGGTCTTTGGGGACAGAGAGGGATTCGGGTGCATCCGTGCACATCGGGGTTGACGGGGCACTGGCAGGGCCAGTTAGGGCGCAGGAGGACAAGGGGGTCTCACTTATGGAGATTGATGGGGGAAACACCCCAATCTTCTGGTTGGTGGCCTCCTGGATGGTTCGCTCAAACTCTCTCACCTCGTCCATTGTCATGTCTAGAAAGAAATTTCACAAGAGACAATACACAGGTTAGTGTTTTTGTGTGTTCATGTGTGGGCATTGTCTTGGCATGTGGCTCTTACTACAAATGATCTATTTTGTTTATGTTTTGGATGGAGATGCTGGTTATATTGTTCTTTTGCATTTATGGCCTTTTTGTACCCAGAAAAGGCGCCACCAGCCATGGGATCACGAGTCAAATCCTTACAGACGATTCAAACCTACTTTGAAAACAAATTATTTCTATCATCCATTTGTGGCCTGAATATATGGATATATGGCTATAATAAATAATACACATCAGTAGAAATCTAATCAGAGCCATTTTGGTTCGATAAGCCAATAGAGCGTTGATTTAATCAACGCAATGTTTTTTTTTTTCTAATGTTTCGATTACATTTTGTCAGCTGGCAACGGCCTCACTAAACACGATGTTGTTTTTAAAAGCAAGATTCAAGCAGAGATCGCTGTGCGAACAGAACTGAAAACGAGTGCAGTAACCAAACCTTATTTTCACTTAGAAGCATTTTACTATTTTATCACTAAACTTGAACTGAAGGATCCTTTGGCCTTTGGAGACTCAGAAACCCACTTTCTACTTCAACATGGCTTCTTTAGGAGAAGAGTGCCATCTGGTGTTAGCAAATACAAATTGCAGGCTGCAAAGTGAGTGTTCAAAGCAGCTTATCAGGTGAACAGTTCCAATCTGAACGGACTTTATGCATAAGTAGGGATAAATTCCTGAAAAGGTAGATGTATTTAGTCATTCTTACCCATTTAGAGGAAATAAAATCAGAAACTGAAAATAATATTTAACTTAACAAAAGAAAAACAAAACACTGTTTAAACACCAAAGGATAGGTCACATGGTTTTTTATGTTCACAGTTTGCTATTTATGTATTATTGTTATTTTTATATTACTATGATGTTTTTTTTTTTGTTTTTTTTAACTCTTAGTTTTAAAACAAATCCAGTCAAATGTTCGTTTATTTTTAGTTCCAAATGCAAAGCTTTTACCACCTAGAAACATGAGACAGAGAAGGGAAAAAATTTAGCAAAAATAAAAAAAGGCACATACACTTGCTTTGTCATGGATCTCTATGTCATCCAGGGAAGATGGGTTTGTTGTGGAAAGCTCTTGCTGTTCATTGCAAACTTTAATGTTGGTTTTCTCATGCATTTTTCTCTCGTAATCCCGAACGTCATCCAGAGTCATATCTGCAAAAGGTGAGGGAAGTCAGGGTGCAATGAGGGTCAAAACGTCAGCACCGATCCATCATGGCTTTCCAGCTCACAGGCTTAGGTTAAGGACTCGCTGGCACCGATACGCTGTGGCGGGGTTAGCGACGTAGCGGTAAAGTGTTAGCTGCCCAGGACCCAAAGACAGTGAAGGAAGAACAAGTCCAAGCCAGGAGGGAGCGAGAGAGGAGGAGGGAAGGGGGAGAAAAAATGGAGAAGTTTTGGGGATGATTCAAGATTAAGGGATAAGCAAGAGGAAGTGGAATCACTGGAAAGAAAAATGAAAAAGGTGAAATTTTTTTCTTCCCCAAGAAAGTAATTTCACAAGGGGAAAAACAGTTTAGGAGCATTAAGAAGCGTCCAGGTTTCAGCGAAGAGGGAAGTGTTGAGATGAGTGGTTTTTGTGGAGAGGAGTGGTGAATCTTTCTGGGTAAAGATAACAGCCTAGTTTTGCATTTGTGTGCATGTGTGTGCACCACAGCCGTGGGCGATGAGAAAAATAGAGCTGAAGAGCTGAGAAGGAGTAAACGTGCTGCCTGAGAGGCGAACGCAAGGCGCCGTGCAGCCGAGAAAACGGACAGAGCCAACACCAACTGCACCAGTTTCAGCTTTTCAAGACAAATTATTTAGAAGCTTTCTCGAAAACAGAAAACATAAAACCCAATGCTCATTTTACGGATGTTTCATCAAATCAGATTGGTTTGAATTTCTCTCCCGAAACATGTTTTTGTTTTATTTTATTTCAACTGGAGCAGGCTGATGGTGGTCGCCGTGTTCAGCGTTGGTGGGTTAGTATCCATGCTGTCTGTACATAAATTTGTTAAACGCAGGCGGCATGAATGACGCATCATCAATTACAATGACTTAATTAAAAAAAAAAAATGCTGACAAAAATACAAAAAAATACAAAACAAGTTATTGAAAAAATGTAGCTGTACCTATCCACTCGTCAACCCAAGCAAACGCCTGCCTGTGTCCCAGCAGCAGCACGTCTCTGACCACCTGAAACACAAAGCAAAGACACGGTCAAACCGCTTTTATCTGCACGCTGCTACTAATGCAACATTTTCATCCTTTTTTTCCATTCACATGATTTGTTTTTCTCAGGATTATCCTTACAATCAGCTATTTTAACTGTGACAAGCGTAAGGGCAGCACAGCTGAGATCCGAAGTTCACCGAAAAGAAAAACATTGTAAAAAGTAACATTTATGGTTTTCTACAGCAAGCAGACACAGCAGAGAACCATGGAAAAGTTGCTGTGGGGAACAAATACGAATCAGTTTCTTTTTTTTTTTCTTTCCTTAAAGACTCAATTTGTGGTTGAACTCTCTATTTAAAATGACTATTCTGATCAGCTAATGTTGTGTTTGTGGATTGACGTTTTGCTTGTTTTTACACATGAATCTAAACTGGAGGTTTTCACTTAGTTCACCGTAGTTAAAGGAGTCGCTGCAGCTAAAGTAAAGCAGAGAAAATGATTTGACTTTATAGATGCACGTCAGCATGATTATCATAAAACAACAACTTTTTCTGTCAGTTTTGTGTGGACCTTACTGAGCAACATGCTAACATGCTTACGCTAGCACTTTAGCAAACAGGCATCATTTTATCAGAAGTATTAGAGCTTTTCTAACATAACTTGTTTAGGTTTATAAGTTTTGCAGAAACATTTTCTGGAACGAAATGTTAAACTCCAGGATCCTGGATCAGTAGCTCAATCAATACAGATTCGATCAGTGATTTACAATGGAAGCACTTTTACTCTCGTGGTTTTCCTGGACGCGTCTTTTGTCCAGTTATCTCAGGTTAACTTTAGCTGTGATCATTACTATGGGATGACATTGAGCCAAGTTACATTTTTTTCAGGTTCAGTTATGTTTCTTTCATTTTTTTTTTTTTTTATTTGAACTTTTTGGGGTTTTCAAAATATTTTTACAGACTTTGACTCCTATTCATAAAAAATGTTCTGAAAAACACTTTTAATGTGTTTTTGTTTTCTTTTTCATTTCAAGATAAATTTATATAATTTATGGGGTTTTTTGGGGGGATTTTTTACTGCTCTAGGCGACTGCAAATCTCCCAAATCTGCATGTGGGGTGGGGCAACATTAATCTTAATAAGTTGACTGATTTTATAAAGAGGCATTGATTTGCTTAGATTTACTGTCATACATTAAATTCATAATCATAAATGAATGCGAGTTCATCTTAGAAGCAGAAGCTTGATGTTGGAGGAGGTTCTCTAGAAAATTGTTTGAATTTAAAAATAATAACAGTAATAATAAAGCGCCCTGATTAATGATTGAAATGGCTTGTTATTGTTTTACTGTCCATCTCTCCTCACCCCGCTGTTGACCTCTCACCTTGTGCACAAACTGCTCCACTCGTGTCTGCAGGCCCCACACCTCAAACTTGACCGTCACCAGTTTGTAGGAGCACATGATGGGCTCCTGTGTGTCCCTCCAGCCTTCCTGCAGTACGCCTCGCTTCGTCTTGTCCGACTGGAAATACCGCAAATCCTGGAGGTCGAAGGTAACATTTGTTTGTTTCGTACAGCGGCTCAAGCAAAACGGATTCTTTCTAGGATTTCATTAATCCTAGAAAGTAAATAGTAACAGCCTGAAGGAGAAAAATAAATCCCAAGAGAGGCAAAAACACAAAACCTCACCAAGTGTTTTTGTCCAGTTTCTAGTACAAATATTTTTAGTACACATGAATTAAGACAAAACTCACCTAACAGTAACTTAGCAGCAAGATAAAGAAGTTTGTTTTAAGTACATAATTTCTTGATATTGATGAAGAAGTTCTAGTTTCAATGGCAGATTGCTTCACTTACAACATGGGGGAAACTGTCCAGTTATAAGTAAAATAATCTGCCAATTGAAGTAGAACTTTTTAATCAACATTAAGAAATTATCCACTTAAAACAAGTTCTTATCTCGATGAAAAGAGGCTTAGTTTTGTATTATTTCAAGTCTACTAAGAAATTTGCACTAGAAACTAGACTAAAACACTAGGTAAGATTTGGTGGGGGGTTTTATTCAGTGTAAAGTTGAGTTGGTCTAATCTAAACCCTTAAAAGTGACTCTTTAACTACGAAACGGGTTGGAATCTTTTCACCTGACTATCACAACATTAATCCACACAAAACACCATTTCGTACGACTGATTGTGTTCCATCTTTGTACTCCTAAGGCTCTGCACACACTCCCACGCACGCACACACACACACACACACACACGCACACACACACACACACACACACACATACATGCGCGTTCACCTCGGACTCTTTGTAGTAGCGCTCAGGGATCTCGTCGTAGGCGATGTCGACGAAGCAAACCTCCCTCTCCTGGTCCTTCAGCTCGATTTCAAAGATCTGGAAACAACAAAAATGTTGTGGGTTTTTTTTGCTGCTGGTGTTTGATGCTAAATTCAACATTTATTTTCTCGCCTCTCATCACAAAAACGGCTGAATCAAACACTGGAGCAAATTACACTGCGTCTCGGAAGCACATGGTGTATCCAGCCACTAGGGGTCGCTCTAAGCTCACTTCTTCAGCTGCTTATTGCTCTAAATAAGCAGCGCTGACTTCAATTACTGTCATATGTTTAGTCAGCTGATGGCACAAAAGGTGAAAGCTTTCCGTTTTGGATGTTTTTTTGGTTTTTTTGCCTTTCCAGGGTTTGTAATTCAAACTCTTGAATGTTGTGCATGTGTTTTATTTACTCAAATTTAAATTACAACATAATATTTCATGTCACAAGCTTTAAAGTTAAACATTAAAGGGCAAACGAAGCTCTTTGCTTCTACAATTATCAAAGGGCTCAAAATAATTGTTCTACACAGGAGTAGGTAAAACCTTACTTTCTAATTTTACCATTCTGAATAAGATGTGAGGCAGGGGGGGGGATCCATGGAGGAAAACAAACATACATGAAACAGTTTCTGACGACCCAGGACTCAAAGTGGTACAAAATCATATGAAATATGTGGAGGAATGTGAATAGCACATGGGTTAAAGGTTTCCAGTAGCTTTCTGTGTGCGTCTTTTTAGTCTGTCTTATTCAAACTCTATTTTGTTTGCCTAGAACGTCCACTTCATTTGCCAGAGAAACAAACGAAATCCTCCAGCTTCTCAAATGTCACGCCACTCCATTTTGATTTACATTTTGTGAAGAATGTCTTCTTCAGAGGTTTTCATGTCGTTTCCTTCAATGCCATTCCCCCCCACTCGATTCTCATCTCTCTCTGCTCTGCCTGGGCGTTCTCCCATTGAGCTCGATTTCTCCGGTAGTCATCCATTTTCCGCCTGCCTGTAGTTTTAGCAGAGCGGGCGGAGGATGCGTTCTTGTTGGTCGAGGTCCCAAACGTTGGATTGACGCCGACAGCCGCCTCGCTCGCAGGCGACTTCCACGGCGCCAAACCAGCGCACTGCATTCATCTCAGGCAAACATTAGCGATAAAATTTACAACTTCACCAGAGTCCGCGGCTTCTGGAAGGATCCAGACACGTAGAACAATGGACCGGTTTTTATCAAGCTATTAAAAACCAAACCTTCGTAAAGAAATGGCAATTCTATAGTCTATTGAAAGCAAATTCTTCTATTAAAAAGTTCAACATTACATAATCCGTTCCTACCCAAACATGCATGACTTTCCGTAGATGCAACAATCTTTGCTTTTTGCTTTCGCTCCCATCAACAAATGAGCCAGAAGGACAGAATGAACAACACTTAGTTATTATCCAGACAATAAAATTTACTGAGCCAAAATGTTTATTGTCAAATGTTTTCGACAATAAAATGTCTTAGTTTACGTAGCCAAACAACATCAAACAAGGAGAACAGCGACTGCATTATTGACACTAGATCACTGGGAGCGCCTCAGTGACAGTAAACAACATGGATTCCTGCATCTCGGCTCACATTCACAAAGATCTGAATCGGCCCGGCGTCATCAGTTGAGTGCATTTTTCTTCTTCTCTCTGCTTTTCTTCTATTCTTTTCTCTCTTTTTTTGTGTCTGGGAATCGTTCGGCCCAAGGCAGCTTCTGCTTTCAGAATTTGATTTCGACAGCTTTCGATCCGTCACTCTGTCACGTCAAAGGAAAAAACACGTCGATCTTAAACATCTCGACAGATTTAAAGCTCCGCGCCGGTTCCTGTCCCCTCCGGCGTGGCGGCGGCGATGACGATGACAACGTGTGGGCGACCCAGACACGTGAACGGGGACGCCCGCCAAACCCAGGACCGTCGAAATAACTCACAAGGAGAAGTTTGAATAAGCCAACGGCGCTTTAAGCCGATTGGTTTGCGGCCTTTCATTCCTCGGCGTCCAGACGGTGGCACCCTCTCCTGATGACTAATGCCCCTCTGAACCGGAGCGCACAGAGTGAGCGGTTCAACAGCACCAAATTAAATTAACTTCACAACAAGTGGAGCAGAACCTGGCCAACTCAAAGCTTCATGTGTACTGGGCATTTTAATAAGGTGGTCTGTAAATCATCACTGCAGCCTGGGAGAATCTCCCTCCTGCAGCAATGCGGAGGTTCGTCTTTTTACGCCGTTTCTATCTGCCGCCTGGCTTCGTTTTATTGGACGCTTTTTCAGCAGGAAGGGAACAGAGAACAGGCAAAACGCGCCGTTTCAAGATGAAAGTATTGAGCGCCAGGGGAGCTCGGTTAATTAACCGACTGGGTCTAGATGCTGAAGTCGGACGCAGTGGAGTTTGAGTCGAGGCACAGAGATAACAGTATGTAATGATCCAGGCGGTGTCGAGGTAGAAGACGTTTAAATCTAAAGGCGCATTCCCAGCTGGTCTGTTTGCTGCCATGACATTCTGGTTTGTTTGTCTAGAGGTGAGGATGCGCAAACACTCGTCCACCTGAAAGATTAGGCCTCAGTTCGGAGAAAACCCCAATAAACAAACGCGAGAGTCTGCCGCTAGTGGGTCAACTAGTGTTGCCAAAGGTAAAAGGAAAATCCTACAAACATTAAAGTCCAACGCCACGTCATTTCTGTTTACATTTCGCAAAGAAGGTTTTTCAAAGGGTTTGGTTCATTTGACACAGTGGAGTGTGAAAGAGAGCTGAAAAATGTGTCAAATAATGTAATCTTGGTCCCCAATTGACCCGAGTCTACCAAACCATCAGGTGTAAAAACACCCTAAAAATCTTTAACTTTAGCCACTAAAGAGGAATCTTGTCGGTTTTGGAAACGTTTCCATTCGGCTGATGTGAGTTTCTCAAAATGCCAAGAGGTGCGAGATTAACGAAGCACATTCGAGTCACTAATGACAGAAGAGGTTAAGTCGATTCGAGAGCAAACACAACATCACAAATTTGCCTAAATGGACAAATGCGGCCTGCGCAGCGTCAGCAGTATCAGGGCCCTATCAGCCTTCAGGCCGTCTGCAGTGGAAAACAGGACGGACGCCTGTTCCTGAAACGTGAAACACGACGACGAAAACAAAACTACCGGGGCACCACTACTTGTTCCAGTGAGCAGGTGACTCCACACCGTACTTACGTTGTCGTTGCTTCCTTTGTTGTCTTCGTATTTTGTCTCTATATGGATGGAGAACTTGGGCAGGAATGAGCACTGCGAAAAAAGAAGAGGAGGGAAAAAAAATAAAATAAATATTTCTGTCATTCAATCTCTCTGGAGGGAAATCACTGTCCATGCAATATTACAGCAGGCCTACTATCTTATTCAGAGCCCTGGAGCTTTTTCCATGTGTTCAACTCAATTCTCCTCATTCGTATCAGATAAATTCTCGACAATTTATCTGACACTTTGTCCGTTCGATCCGATCGCTCAGGCAGATTTATGGTCAGCCGCTCTACACAGCTGCAAAAACACAAAATCTTACCACTTTTTTTCAATGTTTTGGTCTGTTTTCTAGAGCAAATATTTTATTACAGTTGAAATAAGAGAAAACTAACTTACAAGTAACTTTTCAGCACAATGCAGGAGCGTGTTTTAAGTAAACGATTCCTTAATATTTATGAAAAAGGGCAGATTATAAAACTTATAAGGTATTTCTCCTGTGTTATGAGTGAAATAATCTGCCAGTATTTTTTTTTTAACTCAACGTTAATAAATTTTTGGCTTAACATGAGCTCTTACATATTCTTGAAAAGTTACCTTGAAGTTGGTTTAGCCTTATTTCATATATTCTAAGATATTTGCACTAGAAATCAGACAAAAAGTACTTTGTAAGATTTAGTGTTTTTGCAACCACAAGGGGCAAAAACACTTGAAGTCACAGCGTTTATTCATCACACCTATATAAGGGCAGCCGTTGCAAAATGCTTTCACTTTTAATCCACGCCGAAACGAGAAAGCTGGTGCTGGAACCGTCTGCTGCGGTTCAGCAATCCGACTAAAAACAAAAAAACACAAAACAATCCTTCGTGGATTTGTTTGCAGTGCGGCAACCTCCGAATAGGCCTACATGGAAAAAAATGACAAGCATTCTGCTGCTGTCAAAGTATTTCGTTTTTTTAACGAGAAAAAAAAAAAAAAAAAAACGCAGTGACTCACGGAGCCGCGTCTTCAACTCTGAATTACTGCGGCCCCTACAGCTCAGCCTCACAATATGTTGGTGTGTTTTTGATGTGAGCCTTTTTTAAAGCCAAGGCCCGACGTATCCTGTGGGTTAAAGACATAAAGACAGACCACACAGACTGAGGCATGCTGGGTATACGCGGTTCTGTGTGCTCTGCGAGTCATTTCCATGAGTGTGGGGGGGATTTTCAGCCCCACAAGTTTTATCTACGCAGGTTGTTTTCTTTCCAACTGTACATTTAGCATCTTACCAGCTTTAAGATCTTTAAAAAAGAAAAATGGATCCAATTTATTGTTTCACAGGAACAAATGATCAAACATTGATGAAAAGTAGTGTGAAGTCTGCTTGCATTCGGCCCTTTGCCTTATTTTCTGGAGGTGTAAACCGTTACTTACTGTATATTCTTCAGACGGCAGCAGGACGAGGCAGACGGGCGTCAGGTCAGAGCAGAGGAGAAACACAAAACAGACAAGTTAGCCAGCAGCCATGAATCTATTTCTGCTGAAAACAAGGACGACAAAAAAGTGGAATTTAACTTGAGCTTATCCGTACGGCCATTTTATGGATTAAATGCTTCAAAAAGAGCAAGAAATCATAACAGACAGACATTAAGACTGATGTCTTAAAACGTCGACAAATCAGAATCGACTCGTGTCCATCACTGCACACGTTCAGTGGCGATCAAGGTGGAGCAAGAAGCGGAGGAAAATGACAAGAAAGGAAAAAGAAAAAGGGCACTGAGGTGAACCACTGCGACCGTATGCGCTGCCATGGCAACCGCAGATTACAGATTAAAACAAAAACAAAAATAAGTAAAACAAATAACCTTTTTTTTCCACAATTAAAAAGAAAAAAACGTGTTACACATTCGCACTAAAGTTTCACCAGGTTTGATGCGGGTTTCATATTTAAGACGTTTAAAGATGTTTTTTAAGATCATAACCATAAAATTTAAGACAGAAATGGGCTTTTTTTTGTGTGTCGAGGGACCAAAACTGTGACATTTGAGGTATAGTTTTGTGGCTTTTTTCCAGCAGTTGCAGCTTTGTGCTGCTCACATGGCGTATGGCTCTCAGCAGCACTAACCCTGGCAGCGCCAAGCTTTCCTTTGTTGCTTTTTTTGCACAAAATGGACGCAGCATCTTATGGGTTTGGCAGCAGAAGTTAGCCAGCGGCAAAAGATGAACGTCGTCCAGCTGACTGATGATAAATGTGTTCTCCTTAGACTAATCATAGACGTAAAAAAAAAAAAAAGAAGGAGTTTTATTTCACATTATTGAAAGAAATTAATTTCGATTGCATTCTAAGAATATCGAGATCCACCTAAAAGTTGAGCTTGAGGGTTAAACGCTCACAACACATTGTAAAAATACATGAGCCAAAACTGCAAAGAAGATCGCCGAAATGCTTAGCATATGTCAGGAATTTCACAGGTTGTTTTTTTTTTGTTGTTGTTGTTGGACAATCCAATTGCACGAGGTTTTATCAAAACGTGTTAGAAATGCGGATTAGCAGTTTGGATCCCGTTCCTTCTCTTGTCTCTTCACACTGCTCCCGCTGCGCTACTAACATCCAGTGAAGTGTCTCTGCAAAGTGATAAGTGGTGGCTAAAATCTGTTGTGGCCAAAAAAAAAAAAAAAAAATGGAAAACTGTTTGAGAAGGTGACCTTAGAAAGCTGCGTTGGGCTCCATGCGACTGCAGTGAGGAGCGATTCTGTGTCCGTACCTGGCAGAGTGTCACAGCGGGGCTTTTGGAGAAACGGCTGAGCAGCACATCTGCGCTGCACACTCACCCGTTATGGTGTAAGGGTAGTAGTTCCAGGCTTTCTCTGTGACGTAGAAGATTTTAGGAACCACTGCTCGGGCCCAGCTGGGTAATTTACTGCGGAAATGAGACAGAAACGGAGACATTGACCGAGGGACAGTCAGGACGCAGTCGTTCACTGACATCAGGCTAAAGCAACATCGACCTGATCGATTAGCCTTGATTCCTTCTTTACTCTGTAATAGTAATGTTTAGATCGGGCCCTAAAAAAAAATCCAACCTGCCCTGAGCCCAGGTCGACCCGATTGACTTTCATTACAAGCCCAAAGTAGACCTGATGTATTATTTTAAGATTTCACTAATTTTGTTTGTGCAGCTTCTTCTGTAATCGACTTTTGCTTAACATCTTCCAGCTCCTGCTTGTTGTGACCACAGGGTGAGTCAGGTGCTAATCTTCTGAGATGAGGGATCTGCTGCTAGCGTTCTCACAAAAACCAAGAACTTAAGAGTACTAAAGTCCCTACACCGGCTCCCTGTGGCTCAGAGAATAGACTTCAAAACACTGCGATTAGTTTAGGAATCGCTGACCGGGTTAGCGCCAGCATACGTTAAAGATCCAGTGATGTTGTATCAACCTTCCAGACCCCTCAGCTGTAGGGGGTCAACCAAACACGCAGCGTTCGGCTTCTGTGCGCCACAAAATCTGGAACACATTTCCAGAAAACTGCAAAACAGCCGAAACACTGAGTTCCTTTAAATCCAGCCTATAAAACCCGCCTGTTCAGAGCGGCTTTTAGAACACAACACATGAAACACGACGGGGAGCAAAATGTAAAATGTTTACTGGTTTTCTCGGTTGTTTACTGCGTGGCGTGTCTTTTAGGTGTTTTTCTTACGTGACGCACTTTGAACTGCCTTGTCACTGAAATGTGCTGCGCAAATAAACTTCATTGACTGATTGATGCAGCGCGCTGCGCTTGTTACAGCCTTACCTTCTGCACCTCAACAGGTTAAAATACCTTCTATTAGACCTTAATCAGAAGATTAACGCAACTTTAAGCTGCACATTCTCTTTCACTTTTCTGCATGTATTAGAAAACTAAAGCGCGACCCCATCATCAAGCAACATCACTCAAAGAAATGTAAACTCTACTGCACAAAACCGCTCTGGATTGCAATTATTCAAGTGCTGGAACATTCAAATGAGACGTATGATATGAGTTTTCATTAAATGAAAGTGGGAGGAAGTATAGTTGTTACTGCTCCATTATTTTCCCAATGCTGTTTGCTCTATCGCTATAATCGATTCACAAACCGGTCTGCACTCTAAACATGCAGGAGCAAAGTCAGAGTGAGAGACGATCATTGTCCTCTAAGATCGGTGGGAGAGACGGACTAAACCTCCCTGTTCTTGCTCTCCTTTCAACTCCTCTGGTATTTTAGGCTTGTAGTTTAGATTTCTTATTGAGCTTTTGAGATGCCACTTAGCTTCTAATTGTGAAATAAATCAGTAGAAAATAAACAAATACCCCATTGTTTCCACAGGCCATGCATTATAGCTGTCTGAAAATTTTCATAAAGAAAAACTCGGGAGAAACTATTCCAGCTGAAAAGCATCCAAACCCAGAGGGAATGTTTGTCCAAGTCAGCAATGCAGCTGGCGTCAGATTTTCACATTTTTATTAATTTTATTTCACAATAAAAGAAACAACAACACATGAACAATTAATATTTAGCTACTGAATTCTACTGCTAAAAACACAAAAACATGTCGATCACCAGCTGGTTTGACTAAAACAGAATCAATAAGTAAAATAATACTTTGAAAAATTAAAATCTCCCAAAACAACGCAACATTTAAACCCAGAGGTTACAAATACGAACAGCTGTACGACCATAAGACTAACTTGCAGTTGGGCATCATCATTAACCTGACCAGAGAGTTTGGATATTTTCACCAACACATTAGCATATTTAGTACTCGCTCCACCAGACTGATTACTTTTTATTCTATATCTGTATAAGAAAAAAAAAAAAAAACAATTAACATCGTCCAAAGCTATTTCCTCGAGCACAGCCCAGAGAAACCTGTAAGCCTGTGAGTCAGCGGCAACCCGACCCTCTCTGTTATCGACAGCGAGGGCTCTGTGCTCTCTGCCAACACGAGCTCTCAGGAGCTTCACGTAACAACGGGCGCCTGTTTGGCATTCCCCAACTTTAAGAGAGCCGACACAGACACAAGAAGAGCTACACTTACCCATTCTCACACCGACTGCTTCCGATAGCATCCGTCACATACACCTGAGTGTTTCTTAGTCAAAAAAAAAAGAACAAAACCCGCCGCGTTGTGACAGCTGTGAATAAAATCAGTCCTCCACTGTGATATTTTTTGAGCGTTGGCAGGCACAGTTGCCCTCTCTCTCTCCCCCCCCCCCAACAAAAGAGACTGACACTCCTCCCACACCTCTATCTGTTGATTGCTCCCATTCCCTCCATGCTCATTTCACAGACTACGGCCGACTTCTTGCCCATGCTGACAAGCAAAGACGTTTGCATTTTAAGGGAGGAGAGGGGGAACAACAACAACAACAACAATAAAGCCCATTTAAATAAAGCTAACAGTTTATCGAGTCGATATTGGTGAGATTAAGTTAAAAGCGTGTGACAACATAGGGGTAAGAGTGTTTTAAGTGTGACAAATGAAGTCCAGATTGACTTCCCTGCTGGTGAATCTCAGCTTAATGTTTGTTTGCCGCAGAGCCAGATGGACGAAGGACTGATTTTGAGTAACTGCAACAATAGTTGTGGGTTTTTTTGTTTTTTTTTTTGTCTTTTCTTTTTCCATTTGCTTAATGTTCAGCATTCGATTAGCAAAGATCGCATGCAGACTCCAATTTCATCTGGAGACGGCCCAAGTGCTGGACCGTCTCCAGATGAAGGCGGTGGAGTCGGGGCGTTTTTAATTCCGCCGCACAGATGCGATCATTACCGCCATCATAAACCATCTCCGATGCAAACACTTAGGGAAAATGAAGCGCGTTCACCTTCACCGTCAAAACCTTCAAACCCTGAAGGTTTTCACAACCTCCAGGGTTGTTTCTAAACACTTAAACCGTTTCTCACACTTTTAACAAAAACAAAACAAAACTTATCAAAGTTGGACTCGTTTGCCCATGTTTTTAACCAAAAGCGCTTGACACATTTCTACAGTTCTCACGGGCCGAGCGGCTTTAATTGCTTTCTCCTGAGGTTCGCTGACTCAGCATAACTGGCTTCCCTGCTCAGCGAGCGCTGACGCAGCAAACCGTGCCAAGAGACAAATGGCCGACCGGATCTCTTCCACCCCTCCATTTTCACTCTTTGATTATTCCTTCCTTCTGCCCGTTTTCTCCTCTCCTTACACATTTTATTATTCTTACGCCGTCACCTTTGCTTGATTTTTACCCAGCCTGCTGACACGAACCGTGTAGCAAAAACTGCGAGGAGGCTATAACGGGATCATTTGTGAAAGACGCTGCTCGGTGAAATGTCTGCCGGTAAGGAGGATGGCTGGGTTTATGCGTTTCAGGAATAAGAAATGTGCTATTTTTTTTTTTTTTTCATTATTTGCAGCATCTTGAACAGTAAAAAATTGTAAAAAAAAAAAAAAAAAAAAAAAAACAGAAAAAATTAGATGCCTTTTGTTTAAAGGAATCTCACTTATTCCCTCTTCAAAAGTCTTTAGGTTGCTCTTACACTCATTAACACAGAATTGTTCATGCCACAAAAAAAAAAAAAATCTAAAAAAATGTTTTTAATAAATCAGAACATTTCAAAGACCATGTCAAAACTCCTCCTCCAGTGACAATTCAGCAACAGAACTGGTAGATGTATTTTTTTCATATTTGTCGTTTTTGCACACTCTCTTTGGCATCCGGATGTAATTTTATTTCAATTTTTCCAACATTATCGCTGCTCCAAATGACTCTCGCGTGCTGGATGACTTTGGCGTTTCTACGCATGTTCACTATTAAAATATGCAAAAAAAATAATCAAATTCCACGATTTTCCAAAGATTTCAAAACTGCAGTGCAACGTTCAGACACTTGCAGGCATCGAAACGTAAAGCACATGTATCAGTTTACTGATGGGTAACAAGAGAAAATAATCCAACATTTTCCAATTTAAAAGGGAGAGAAATAATAAAAAGATCAAGTTTGAGCTAATTAAATTTTTGGGTGTGTTTATAAACTGGAGCGTCATCACAGAGGATGAGTTAGGCATTATAATAAAAAAAATGAAGCAAACATTTGGCTAATGGGCCTTTTTGATGATCTCTCTGAAACTCTTAAATACACTAACAGTGTGGGTAATTGTTTTTTTGTCTTCACTGTTGCTATAGTTTCAGTCTTCTCACATTCATCCAGATTGCTTATGGTGTTCTCTGGACTTTTCCTAAAAAATCTGGTTTTTACTAAATCCGCCCAGAAGGACCCAAAATACTCCAGACACATGGAGTTGTTCCCGGCAGGTGGAACCGAGCAGCACCGACCTGTTGAGGTAGACGCGTTTCTCTGTGAACTGTCCTTGGCCGTGAACTGGGTCTTCAAAGGGTTCGTTCTGGACCACCTCCACTCCTTCCCCTCGGTCGCTCTGCTCATGGCTGTGTTTGCTAATCATGTACAGCTGCCCGATCCGGTACTGTGGGGGGAAAAAGAGAGAGAGACAGAGAGAGAGAGAGGAAGGGTCGTGAGTTTACATGCCGCAACACACATTAAAAAAATTATGGATACTTTTGTATTGTAATATTGTATTTTCTTAGACATAGCGGTCAGCAAACATGCTGACCGCTATGTCAGCGAGAGATGAGTCAGTTTTCTTTCAGGGCATCACAAACACACACACATCTGTAAATCTTTACATCCTGTAGCCTGGGTGGGTGTGAACCCCCCCCAGAGAGATCTGCAACAAAGCATCAGATTTTCATTCCACTTTTGTTTTTTTGTTTTACTTTAAAAAAAAAAAAAGCTAATTTTGTGTTCAAGCAGGAAACCTGCAGAATTTTTTTCGCCTTCTATGTAATTTAGACCTCAAAGAAAGCAGAAAAAAGTTTGTAGCGTCACTGATAAATACTGCATTGTGTTCATAATTTGAGAAACAAGTCAGGTCTTTGCTCATAAAACCCCCTGTCGGCGCACATGACATGAACTCAAGGTTGTTCCTGGCGTGACGACGTGTTTTCAAGAAAAGGTCAACGCTGAGATTTTAATTGCCGGCTTGTTGGGTTTGATTAACACATTAAATTAAAACTAAATGAAAAACGCAGCTCCTGCACTCATCAAGTGAATGAGCTCAGGGCAGCACGTCGGTGAGGGCTTAACTTCGTCTTCTGAAACTTTTGACGGGAACAAAACGCCTAGAACAATTATGTAAAAGAAAAATAAAAGAAAAAACCCTAGAAAAGATTGCCGTCTTTGGGGACGGAGGCCTGGTGGACGGAAACGTTGGCGGTGGAGGAGATTCGTTCAGACACTTTCGGCTTCGGGAAAACGAATCGACTCCCCTCGAAGAGCATTTTCTTCTCAGAATCAAATAAGTCACGAGCAAAACGAGAAACAGCAACCTATTTTAAAAGCAGAGAACGACAAGAAAACAATTGACTGAAATCTGAACAATTAACAGTCAAGGCCGAGAGAAAATTATTTTCTGATCCCGGCACATTTTTGCCTGACAGAGGCGTGAGCGATCCGCGTTATGCCTAACGTAGCATCCAATGGTCAAGACTGCTTTAGCGACAAAAGTGTAATCATCTGACAAATAGACACTCCAATCAGAATAATGAGGCTTTAACACTGTAATAAAATGGTGAGGAAATCAAGTGGCTTTTGATAAAAGTCTGATTAAATTTAGAGGCCTGGGGCTGGAAGGGAGCAGAATCCTCTCTTTATGAACAACAACCTGTTTGTCTCACTTATTTCCTATGTGAACTGAATGGTAGATGCTTTAATAAAAAGGTAGAAAAGAAGGTCAGCTTTTTGCTGTAATTACAAACGGCTTCTTCCTGCCTTTAAAATAGGATGAGCAGACGGCCTTGAGCAGCGTAAATAACTTTGTGAACAGTTGGTGAAACTCGGGCCGTTTTCACGCCTGACTGGGGACCGAAGCTGCAAGCCGCAAGCAAAACCCATCTTCAGGAGTGTGGAATCTAAAGTGAAGCTCGTTTTTTCTTATTATCCCGTATCCAGCACTAAATGACACTAAATTATCAACTGATGCTTTTATGTATCCTCCTTGATCTTTGGACAAGCAAAACTGTCAGAGTCAGATTCATGGTTTTCTCTCCGTCGTGTTATTCCTGCGTCTCCTTCACAGCTTCATCTGCTCCACTAATCAAGGCTCACCTTTTCACTCGTGGTCTGCAAAGCAAATCAAGCGAGTCTAAATACAGCTCAGGGGATGCAGAGACTGCCACGTATTGAGCTACTGTAGATAATGTAAATGCTCCTCATCTCGCTTCCACACACACACACACACACTCACACTCACACAACGCTGCGCCGCGATGACGGAGTGGGCCTGCCGTCCCTTCAGACAGGAGCTCAGGCTCGGGACGCGGGTTCACTGAGCTCATCCGTTTTACACAGCGGATGCTCTTGTGCGTTTTGTTGGTGATGAGCTGCAACACCAGATAAAAATATCAAGGACCCGCCAACATCGTTGACACCCCTGCAGAGGGCCATTTCGATGATTTGAAATATTGAAGAGCGTCATAAATGTCACCAATTAGCCACATTTTCAGAGCAGGCGCCTACCTGCTCTGAAAGGGTTCGCGTTACTCCGAATCACCGAGTAAAGTCTTGTTAATCGCCTTCATGGAGGCAAAACGGACAAATCTTCACACCAGGATGTATCATCGTGCTGCATGCAAAGCCAGCTGCAGGAGATCAGCTGCCTTTATTAAAATTTGTTATGTATTTATTTTCTTTATTCATTTGCTCTGATTTGTTTTTGACGGTCAGTCTGTCGGTCAGACAGGAAGTGCAGCGATCATCACGTCGAATGATCAAGTTTGGCCTTTTTTTTTTCATTTTTGAAAATTACAGTACAACTAAATTCATGTGCGTCTCCATTTTTATAGTATATTGGTATGACTTTAGCATATTTTATCAGAGAAAACCAGTTTCAAGAGGCAGATTGCAAGATTTATCCAAAGGCCTTCACTGCCTTTAATTAATGCACGACAACATTGTTTTGTTAGTTCCTCTTACAAACCGATTTTTCTTCCTGTGGTAGCATGTGCTAACTTGTGACCGCAAAATGTACATTTTATTTTTATACCTTAATTTATTATGAATTATGCTACAGATAATAAGCCAAACAACTACATTTCCTTCCTCTGACTTTATATTATACATGATGTGTGATGCCAGGGAGAAAAAAAAAAACAACTAGGTGTTGATATTAACAGTCTTTTTTTTTTTTTGTTCCCCCAGGTGTTAAAATTCTCTGCTTTGAGTTTTAGAAACACACACACCAGCCACTAATGGGCAACATCACATTTTTGTATTTTTGTTTTTTCTGGGATTTTTCCCACAAAGCAAAGAAATAATGTCGACAACGTCATCATGACCTGCCTTTTTTTTTCTTCTTAAGATTAGAGCTTAGTAAAAATCCTCTTGAATTCAAATACCAGTTAATTGGGATTGATTTAACCGTCGTCAAACGCCGACTACGTTCAGCTTATTTTGACTCAACCTCAAAAAACACAACAAAAGCGTTTTGTTTTCCACTAAAGCCATCAAAAACGACATGAGGTACGTGTTGGTAAAAGTGCCAAGAGGCTTTCCATTGGTCTTGGGTGGATAAGTTCAAGTAGTACAAAAGGAAGAAAACCCAACGACCCCATAAGACTGTTCACATTTTTAAACCGTTACTAATCGGGTAGGAAAAGAAAATCAAGAAAAAAAACCAGAGTAGGGGAGGTAAAGGAAGGAAAAAGAAAACAGAGGCCTGAAGCTTGTTGAAGAGCAGAAAACAGACAATCAGGCAGGAGAAACAGAGAAATGGAGAGAGAAACGATGTGATTAGAGAGATGCACATCACTGTGTTCCCAGAGCAGAGAGGGAGCTGCAGTGAATGAAAGCGATAAATAAAATAAAAAAAAACAGCAAGACCGGATCGAGGAGGGCGAGGAACAAATTTCTTTCCAACGACAGATTATCTCCCTTGTTTTGTTTTTGTTTTTGAAGACACGATTGCTCTTGGAAGACATAACGGCTTTACTTGCCCTTAATAAGTCAAGAACTCCAGAAAGTTTTCCCAACTTTACTAAACCGAGACCAGCTGACAGTAGAGCTTCCAGCAAAAAACAGGAACAAAGAAAGAGTTGATTAGTCGCTCAGGACTGATACATTAAACCTGCGACATTTATGTCTCAGCGTAGACTTAGGAAAATCCACAAAAACAATATTCTTGGGAGCAGAGTGAAATAAAATGGAGACCATAGCCATTTTATTTTCAAACTTAACCTCCTTTATGGTTACCAGCAATTACGACTGGTTTTTAGCAGTATTTATTTAGCCTACATGTGCATAATTGTTTCACATCTTACTGATATCTTGGCTGAGTTATTTTGACTGTCCCTTCCAGACACTAAGAAAAAAAAAAAAAGGTGTTTCCTGCATGTAAACATCTAGTTTCAATTGCAAATACTTAACTGAATGCAAAGACTGTCAACCAAATGTGAATCCTGCAGTGATCAGTAAGTTCTATTAAATTAGCCTGGACTTCATCATGACACTGTCCCTCTCTGCACTTTGCAGTCACGCATCATGCCAAGTCATACAGCTGGTTCTGTCATCCGATTGTTGAAGAGTTCATCGTTCCTGCCAAAGTAAAACGAAAGAAAAACTAAAATCACGCTCTGTAACCACACAGATGGTGGTCTATCGTCATTAAGTGTGATGGACCGGTTCATCTAGCCAAATGATACACTGGTACGAGTCGGCTCACTTCTATGAAGCGTGCATTGTTAGATTAAATAATTTCATTAACCGTTTTTCCATTGCTGAAACCCGAACGTCAGGGAGGGGAACCATCAGACACAGCTGCCCGTCACCAGCGCACTTTTCTCTCTGGGCTGTCTCGTCAGCAAACCTCTGTTATTTAAATATCTGTGTGAGGTAATGGTCGTGCAAATAGCGCTGATAATCACTGCGTTCCTCTTTAAGCGGGCTACATTAAGGCCTACTGGGAGCTTCGCTGCAGACAAAACAGAGAGCCTATTTTCTGCTCGGCTGCGTCTGAGAACTTCTCAGAGCAACTTAGAAGAAAAACCTTCCCACCTAACAGGACGCATGTGATCCTCGCTGATGAATTTCTGGTTGAAAGGCCATAATAGCTGCTGACAGCGCCGAGGTCAAAACCATAAACGGGTTCTTAAGCTCTCTGTGAGTGTGGGCTCAACTTGGTGAAAGATTCCTTCTTCCTGTCCAAAGACAAAAGTAGCTAAAGTGGGTTGAAGTTCACCTCCTGCCATTATACGTCTAAGCTACCCAAAAAAAAGTAACCCCACAGACAAGTTGAAAAGCAGAGGTGAAGTGATGGGTATTGAGAGTAATAAGGCAAAAAGCTTAATTTATGTACATGAACATTTACATAGTTTCTTTGTGGAAATATACTGGAATCACAAGTAATGTGTTACGTTATGCTGTGCTATGCTAGAGGTGTTGTGCTATGCTAGTTTTTGTGTTATGTTGTCACATGCTAGTGGTGTTATGGTATGCTAGTTGTGTTATTTTATGCTAGTTGAGTTATGCTGTGCTATGCTAGTTTTATGTTGTGTTATGCTAGTGGTGTTGTGCTATGCTATGCTATTCAGGGTTATGCAATGCTAGTGCAATTTGAACATTCTGTCAAAAGTAAATCAGAACCTACGTTACAAAAAAAAAGCATTAGTTTCTAAAGAGCTTGTGGAGATAAACTGTCTGATGTCACCTCCAAATGAGTGAAATAAATATGTGAAGAACAAGTGCTTGATCATTATTAGTTTTCACAGCTCCCTGCTTCTTCTTTTCACCCTCGCGAACGTTCAGCCCTTTAGCAATGATGGATGACTACATTAGATCATTAGACAGGTTACAGCTGCCTGACAAATGGAGAGCGGGAGTGCAGCTTTGAATGGATGTGCAGTGTTAGTTGAATGAACAAGAAACAGGGAACAGAGGATTAACAGCAGTTTTTCTCTTGACAAATCACCCTTTTTCATGCCAACAGTCATTTTTCCTTGCAGTCAGCAGAGACATACATACATTGGAAATACGTGAAACAATTTACCCCTGTATGCAGCAAAGACCCCGTTGGATAGTTTCTATTATTTGTACACACAATCCGATGCGATTCATAATACTGGCACAGAAATGGGTCGATTACTTCGTCTTCATTACCCATCCCGGGCAATGCTAACACGCCGCCACGCGTTGCTCTATTTGATGGAGTTGGCGCCGGTACGCAGGCTGCTCACCACAGATAAGAAGAGGTTTTCTTTGTGGGGCTCGCAGTCAGTAGGTGGACTTCAGGTGCGATTAGAGCAAATATGCTGACAAAGGCAAAACAGCCAAATGATGGCAATGAGAGTGACGGAGCGGGAAAAGGAAAGGTCCCACCGGTTTCAGTGCTTCCTGTAGTTTCTGGCGGCCCAACATTTTCTGCGCATCTTAGGGTCAAAATATGAGCATTTTTATATTCACACTCTGCAGTTACATTTGCACCGATCTGTGCGTTTTGCTTGCATTCTCAAGCTTCCTGTTTCACTCTGACAAGCCTGACAAGTTGTCTAGTAGGATTCATTTCTTGAATTAAAAAAAAAAATCTAATAAAAAGACAAAAAAAATTGTTTGTAAATATAAAGGTACATTAGTGTACATGAGATGCCAACCTTCATCAAGTTCAAAACTTTCCTTATTCTGTTTATTATTACAATAATCAAACATATAAACAATTACTGTAACCAATTAGAAAATAAGAACTGAGTGTTTGAACCCAAAACCAAGGTCATATATTTCAATAAGGTACTCAATAAATTATTGATATTATTAAAACCCGTTGCAGTTGCTGCTTTGTTTGCCGCATCGACCATTAAACAAAACAAATGAAAAATGTGTCCATATATCTTGGACAAACATCTTGCTCAGTTCCTGCCAGCTGAGGCATACAACCCCGATGCAGGTTTCGCGTCACTATTATTATTCATCACATCACAACGCACAACAAAAACAGGCCCTGGGAACACACAGACACACTTTCATACCAGCAAATAAGGTTACGGTCTGGGGACGGAGGGCTATTTTAGTCCCGAGTAAGACAAGCATAACAAGTTGTGGAAAACAACGAGCCACGTCGTGTCGGACCGGCAAATGTCTCATCTGATTGGAAAATGGCTATTTTTACGGTTATAATCTAACTAAGACCGAGCCGGTTATCATCACGGCTTCCAAAACAAATTGCTATAATGTAATGTGCTCAAGGTGCGGTTTTCATCTCGAAGCAGCCAGCGACACGCTCTGCTTCCACCGCTTCCGCATCGTCAGTGGAAATCTGAACAATCCAGAAACGTAGCCAATTACCGGACACTGGAGCCGAAGACAAAAATGGCACTGAATCAAGTAACGGGCAATTTGGTCGGTGTTTCCATTTGCCATAACGATGCCACACGTTTTCCTGGCTCAGGAAGAGCTTTTGGTGCGGCGCACGAAGGAGAGTCAAAAAGCCTTAAATCCTGCTAGATGTTTGCTCTGAGGTGAAGCTCATATGAATTGCAGATTGAAGCAAAGAGCTGCAGCAGCAGCGAGGGCATGTCACAAAAGAGCAGCACGATTCGCAGCCTCTTTACATGACACTGCAGTGTGAGTGTGTGTGAGTGGATGTAGCGGTGAAGTGGATCAGAGGAACATATGGTTAATGTGTCCCATTAATGCCGGTATCTTTTCCGTGAGGGCCGATCCAGGCTGTGTGTCATCTGAGTGTGTGAGCCACAGGATGGGTCATGACTGTTTCAATGATTTCTGCCCAATTCTTTATGTAATATCATAAAAATGGATTTAGGCTTAGAAAATATGTATTTTAGGGTTAGGGTTAGAGGTTAGAGGTTAGGGTTGTCATGCTCGTGTGTGTCTGCATTCAGAAGATGCATGAGTAGAGCTGAGCGGAAGGTCCAACTTGTTTTGTTTTTTTTGATTAACCTTGTGCTACAAGTCTACTTATGGGTCCATTTTGAAATTAAAGTTTTAAATTACGCTTCTGGACAAATTCAAGGAGTCTGAAAGAAATGAACATACAGTAAGAAACAAAGTGCCTCAGCAAGGACGGCCCGGGTGAAGCCTTTTTACCAACAAACGCTGCACTAATCAACTGGTCGGCCAAGTTTTACTTTTAAAAGCACTTGATTAAAATGACTCAATCTAATCGCTTTTGTTTTTGTAAATCATTCGGACAAGTTCATGAAGCACCAGACTTTCTCTGCACAGTGTCTGCATCGGAATAAAAATAAACCTCTGATGTTTCAGTGTGTTCATTTCAGATTGAAAGCGCAGCGCATGAATTTATCTCACTGATAAAAGTCACAGAAATGTTTTGCTACACAAAAACGGTCTTCTAACAGGGTGAGCGATTTTTTTGGTCTGTAAAGGGCAACAGTGGCTTCGCTTTCAGATCGTCAGCTCCAGCAAACCGCTTCAATTTATCACCCGAGGCTCCGTGAGCGGCTCAGAACGAGATCCTCAAAGGGACACCGCCCCTTTTCATAACGCCGTTTTTAATTAAAACCGTATGTAAGGGAGTAACGATGATTACGCCCGGTTACAGTTTAAGCTTTGTTGGCTTTGTGGAATGTAAAAGTGCAAAGCAGAGTGAAAACACTGTCTTCAGGGCTCCACTAATACCAATTTGTAATGGTGCTTGATCTTTAATATCACAGGGAAACATGACGCGTATAAAAAAAAAAAAAAGATACAAAATGAGAAATGAAAACAATGCCTTTAGCACAGTGAAGAGCAAACTGGATAGAAAATAGGCAGGTTTTTTTTTTTTTTTTTTTAGAAACATAAAAGAGCCAGAACCGACACAAGAAAAGATGGTGGACAAGAAGCACAATAAGCACAATGAAAGTGATGGCCAGAAAAAAAAAGAGGAGAAATCATGTAAAAGAGTTAATGTGCCACGATGTGAGAAAGGATGTTCAAGATGTACAGAAGAAAAAAAAATCCTAAACCCAGAAAGAGGTAAGAAGACTAAAAAGAAGAAGAGGGTTGTTCTCTCCTTTTCCTCTTTGGCCAACACAGGGACTGTAAATCCCCGCGAAACTTGAGAGGATGTAAACAAGCCATTAGCCGGTTCCACCGGAGAGAAAGCCCTTCACACACACACACACGCACACACACACACATAGGGAACTTTAATGCACCGGCACAAACTGTGTAAATGTGCAAAATTGCCAACCAAACACTCATCTTAAAATGCAGCAAACACGGACAAAAAAAAAAAAGTTCAACATGTACCCAGTGAGACGAACCCACGTGTCGCTTCGGGTCACGTTTTAGCAACAGGAAAACAGAAGTGCTTATTCTTCAATTTTCATTTGGGTCACTGTTCACACGTGACACCAGAATCGGCCAGAACAGAAATAACCTTTGACCCTCAAAGCCAAAGCGTGTGGATTCACACAAAGGTAAATATACATATATAAAAAAAAGAAAAGATGCTAGAAGAGTGCATTTACAGGCTAAGAAAAGCAATACTGATGAATTGCTAAAAATGGATTCAAAGAGATGTGACACTGATAATCTTTTTTTTTTAAATGACAAAACATCCATTTACAGTATATTTTAGAAAACACAAAGAAATGGAAATGTGCAAATAACAGCAGGGATGTAAATATTAAAACCCCTGCAATTCTGACACCTGCTGGGAGGAAGGATCAGCGATCACAGATTTTGTGCACAACAGGATGTCGCTGAAGGAAATCTCCGGTTCTGCTCCGTTCGTGGAGCGGGAGACGTTTTGAACCCTTGAAATTCAACCTGAAGTTAGAAGCAAGGAATCGACGTCTTTGGTAATACTCATGCAGTCGCTGTTCTTAACCTCAGCAGAGCATTGCGGTGTTGTGCATCCGCTCGGCTAACAAAATATAAAATTAAAAGCGTTTCAGTCAAATGCTATGTGGCATATTGCAGATGGAAGAACTCCGCAACAAACGGTAAGAAAAATTGTTTTGGTTTTTATTATACAAAGCGTGAAATTGTTCACAAGAGGTGAAAAACCAACGACTTCTTGAGCACTCAGGGTTATATTGTGTTTTCATTTATTCGCACACAGGACACAACACAACAAGCATAAAATCCAGTTTCCTCTCCAGCTTAAAATTCTGGGATCAATATTAATTTTCCCTTTGGTACCAATAAAGCATTTTAGAATTAGAATTTTACTTTAAACATAAGAAAGTCCATTTGAAATTCTGATGACTTTAAATGGTTTGATTTTCCGCTGCTTTCTCAGGAACCTCGTTTAAACTTCAAAAGTAAACAAATCCCTTTATGCCTCCATTTTGCTGAGAAATTTCCATGGCTGACACATTCAACATTGGGCTGTGAGGCTTAAAGGCTTTTCATGTGTCCTTTTCTCTCTCTCCCTCTCTTTCTCTCTGTGCGTTTTCAACAATTTTGCACCCAGTTGTTGCAGAGCAAGGCACGGCGAGGGAACCGACGCAAAATCTTTGAAAGGCCCGGTTTACGACGCGCTGCATGAAGCGGGGTTTGTCATTGTGCAAAATCCCGGGGTTTGTGTGCACTTAATGGTTCTGAACATAATACTGCAGATGGAAATTACGCGCTTTCAGGTCCGCGACTCACATTGCACGTGCAGCCAGAGAGTGGACAAAGGTCAGGACGCGTGAATGCGGCTTTGATGCGAGTCCCTATTGGTGCGCGCGAGTGTGATAACAGGAGGGCCACTTACAGAACTATTTTTAGCCAGGGTAGGTGAACTTTCACTTCATCAATGCGGGCTAAGGATGAAGTCCCTCCCCGCCTCTCTCCCACTCTTTATTTCCATCCTCTCTGTCAGGCTCAGCACCTGAATTTGTTGTTTTTTTTAACACCCTGCGTAACCTAACTGTAATGAAATTGTCTTTTTTTTTTTCAGCAGATCCTATGTTTCAAAAATAACCCGGACGAGAAGAGGTTTTGAAGCACACGTATGACCTTGCTGCCTGAAACACACATTAATATGCACACGTTTCCCCATCATATGAATTTTACATGACAGACTAACAGCACTTGTGAGTTGGGTGCATATCCTGATGAATAGTGCAAATCATCATGTTACTGTTCAGCGTGACGCAATTCTACACACATTAACGGTTATTGGTGAAGAATGACACACACACACACACACACACACATTTGTTTCAGCTAAAAATGAATAATTTAAAATTGCCAATGGTTGTGACAAACTTAAAGTGCAACTGGCAAAATGAGAGCGGCATCAGATTTCTTTTTGTCAGGATTTCTCTGTCGTATTTTCCGAAAGACCAGAGTCATTTGTGCCGCTCGCACTAACCTCATACGTTTGTTTAGGTTGTAATTACCCAGAATGCATTGCGCTACGGCACACTTCCTGCTACTGGAAAGGTAGCAGGAACTGCTTGGCATTCAAACATGCATTCGAACCGCACTAGAGTTCACGTCAACCGAAGAGCGAGGATTTTAGGCGGACCAGAGTTCTCGCTCTTTCTCTCTTTCTTTTTTCTTTCTTTGGTCTCCATCAGAGTTTGATTGCACATTCACATCTCCCCAAGCGAAGCGGACTTACCGGGCAAACGGACCAGAGTTAGATTCAATTGGACCAAACACGCCCGATGTGAATACGCCCTTAAACTTGCCATGTTGCTCTTTTACAAATGTTTTTTGTCCGTACCAAATTTCAACCTTACGAACTTTAGAGCTTCGATAGCATTTGTAAATAGCGGCATACTCTGCATTGAGAAACAAGTCTGCCTCCAAGTACAACCCACTGTCATGCCCGGTCTCTGCCCTGTGCGTTACGTTGACACCAGTCGGGGGCAACAGAGAAACAGCAAAGTGCAAACTGCCCTGATTTGTAAAAGCTTGCCGAAAACCCAGGCTTGAGCACCATGCAACGGTCAACTAAGCCCGTTGCATGGTGGGCTTAGGCGTTCTTTCTGTACGAAAGCAAAGTGGTTCACTTAAAAGACTCGAGCAAGTCAGGAGTTCTGAGCTGATTTCGGTGTGCTGATCCACCAACAGCGCTTCTCAGGCTCACGTTCACCCAAAGCGTCTCAACAAGACGCGGCCGTGCCGCCAAATTGCTGCTGAACACTCGTTAAGACAAATTCACACGCACACCCACACACACATACAACTCACAGTCACTTGGACTTTTGTGGCGTTACCACAGCAACCAAAACACAAGGGCTAATTATAGTTGTAGCTGTAGACTCTTGGATACAAACTCATTCTTGGGCACATTCACATAAACAGGTCCGTAAAGGTGCCGTGTGGACTGAGGGACAGATTGAGAAAGCTGCTCACTCTGACGGAGAGGTGAGCCCTTGAGAGAGCTGGGCGGTAGTTTAACGAGTGGAAGTAAGCCATATGCTCGCCTGTCTCTGCTCGTTGCACTCCTTATTTATGTAAATGCTTTCTTGTCACGAATCACGCGCATGCAGGTTATGGACGTTAAAGGAATCCTGACTGTCTCCTGGCAGACTGCGACATCTAAAAAACACATGAAGCAAAGATGTTGCTGGGACAAACATTTATTGTTACGTGGATGAAAACTAGAGGCGGACGGACAAGAACTGTTTGGCTGACTTACGGCTTTTGGAAATCGGGACCTGCCAGTTTTAGCCAATTACAATTTAGATGTAACAAATATTATGTAAAAAGTATCAGCATTTAGCCAATATATATATAAAAAAAAAAAGACTAAAGTGTTATGTTAGCAATTAGCAGTGGTGCTCCCAAAGGGTGGGCAGGTAGGGGCCATGGCCCCTTTGAAAAATGCTGGCTACCCTGTTGGCACAGAGTCATCTTCTTCAATCAAGACATAAATGCAAAACTGAATACAACAGAACCTCCAGATAAAGGTTTAATTTGTTCCGTGACCAAGCTCGTACGCCACTCTACTCGTATTTCAAGCTAATTTCCTACATTTAAAGTAACTAAAATAACTTGGATCCTTTCCAGCCTTGTTAAACAGCCCCAAACCACGTTCCATTATGAAAAAAAAAACACATATTTTGGTCGTCTAACCCTTCATAGCCCTAAGCAAGTTGGGTTTTATCAACTCACTCACTCACTCTTTGATTACCTAGCAACAACCTGTTGAGTAGCTTGTGGTTACCTAGCAACAACCTGTTGAGTAACTTGTGCAGCGGCAGTTTAAGGTTTTGCCACTGTGCCTCATAACTGTCTAAATAAACAACAGCGGCGTGGAGAACAAAATGTGGATGTAACAAGAAAGTTCACATTACTGATTTTGTTGTATTTCAGATATTCAAAACGAAAAAAAAAAAACTGATCAATATCTATCAATATTGACTTATATGAGACACATAACATGACAGGTTTTTCAGCTGTGTCATCCGACCATAGAGGGATCAGAGCGAGAACATCTGGAGACCAGCAACCAGTCAAAAAATTGTGAGGGCCATTTTGTTTGTAATTTAGGAGAGAAATATGTTTTTAAAGGCTGGATAGAGAACAGAAAAGCATTAATGAACATTAATAAAAATGTCCAATAAGCATCAGAACAACACAGGCTCTGATCGTTTGTTTTGATATCACCCGTCACAGAGTCCAAGTAGGTCACAGAGCTGCGAACACGGCTGTTATTCACAGGCGAATCCATAAACACCATTTTTTCAGATCAGTGCCGAAACACAGTCAGCCTTTTAACGTGATCAAGTGGTGTAAATAAATCCTGCTGCAAATGTGTTTAAATCCCGTTTTGCTGCAGTGCCTGCGACCATCAGAGACGAGTCGACTGAGGCTGTCGAGAATTCGCAAACCGAATCTGCAAAAAACAGCCTCGGCAAATTAAGGTGTTAATATTCCGGCATCTGTTTGCAGGGAAACCGAGAAATAATCGAGATTTGTGCGGCTAAACTGTGTCACAGTACAGAGGACAACAAAGAGAGATAACATGTACTGGGAATTTTAACTGATGTCAGGATGCAGTTTTCCCCAAGCTGGTTCTGGTCAGTGGCACCCCTAAAAGGGGGCCACAGGGGGACCATGGCCCCAATTAAAAATACTTAATATTTAAATACAAGAATATTTAAATATACTTGCCTGTTTACTAGTCACATGTTCTTTATTTTATTTACAGATTTCTTTCTAGTATTATACATTTTTAACAAATTCGGTAAATAAAACAAAATTTTAAAAAGCTTTTTTTTTTTTGTTAAAAGTCACATACTGCAGCTTTAAATCCAAGATTTTAACATATCTGCCCACATTTTCAAATCTAGCATGATCCATGACAAAAAGTGGTTCAGTGTTAAAAAGGATCAAATAGAGGAACTTTGTCTGTTCACATTTTTTTGGTTAAAATCAAATCTATCTTTCTGATTTCTCGACACATCACACAAAATAGTATTTTGTAAACACCCTGAAAGTTGTCTGAATTTAATTTAAATATATATAATGGGACTACAATGGCGCAATTTTAACATAATTTACTCTTCAAAGACTGGTGAAGGAATCAGATTGGTGCCAGGATGTAAGACCAGCCTGCGTCGACCATTAAACTCATACAACTAAAATCATTGCCACTTTCTTTTTTTTTTTTTGGGAAATAAACTTCTTTTGTAGCTTATAAAGCTTGTTCTTTTTCAGCTTCGTTTTAAATGCATTTATTTATTTATTTTTTTTAAATGCAATGTCAAACATTTACCGTAATGCTTCTTGTCTATTCATGTCCATTTCTTTTAAGGTCCTTCCTCTTCTTTGTAGAGCTATTTAGATTAACACAACAGAAATAACCTCGATTTGTCTTCGCCGACCCGTCTCTCTGAATTTTCTCATCATGACAATTTTCCCCTTCGCATTAGGCCGAGAAAATTAGGCTGGCGAAATGCTTTTAACTAAAAGGCAGAACAAAAAAAAAAAAAAAAAAGTAATAAGGCTCTCTGAAAGGCACGCAAAAATAAATGACCTGAAACCAAAGGAAAGTAACAATGTGTTTCACAAAGCCCAGCAAAATGGGGCTAATGCAGATTTAACGGCGAATGTCTTGACACCTAAAATCTGCAGGAAGTAAATACCTTTCAAAGCCTTGAACGATTACAATGAAAGGGAATCTGTCTCTTGCTGTGACATTAACTCACCGGCACTTACATCACTATTCAAATATCATAGCACTTCAAATATATATGCATATATATGTATATATATGTACCGTATACCAGGATTCAGTGGAAAGTTTTCAGCAGATTAGACAAACCAGATGTATAGTGGATTATGACTGAGGCTCAACCGCTAATAATTAAAAATGACTGCGTTTAATCCCGTCTAAATTAGAGTTGCATCTCAGTGTGACATGACTGGATGAGGCAGCTGAACTGCTGCCATGGAAATGCAGATAAAGGCACTTTATGAAATATATTTATGGAAAAAAATGCATATCTGTGGCTGGAGGTGATTTTCCACTCTGGATTTTTAAATTCAGAGTGTGAGGGGTGGATGTATTTCTCACTTTATGTGTTACACTTTCTTATTTTACTGTTATATTTCCAAAGAAATGATTTCACAAACAATTGAGACACTTCAAACAAGCTCGTTAGGGCCGTTGTAGATAATAGAGGGAAAAAAATGACCCCCACCCCCGAAAAAAAACACAGTGAAATTTTGAGATTAATCTCAGCAATTTTCTAGAAAATAATCCATTTTCTTTAACTTTTGAAACTCAAAAATTTCCATGTTTATTACTAAATAATTTCTTAAATTAATCTTAAAATTTCTGAGTTTTTTTGGTGGAGCTCTACTCCATGTTCTTTTTCATCTACAATGGCCCTAATAGTCACTTTATTTGTCAAACTGGTAAAAATAATCAGATAAAGATTTGGGAAGCTTGATGGCCATGACAACTTTGAATGGTCACTTTCTTGTAAAGCCTTTATATTCCTTTATATTTATCTTTTTTATATATATATTCTTTACTTTTGAAACATTAAAAGGTTTACAAAAGCTCGATATGCATCACCTTAAGCTCGCAGTTCCAACTGTCACCAGTTTCAGAATTTCTCCTCTAACATCTACATTTTTAAGAACGTGTGTAGAGGGATAAAACTTTTTTTTACAAAAGAAGGGCATAATTACTCAGAAAGCAACTGCATTCCTCAAGAAGATCTCTGGACTTGAATATGATGTGAATATTCTCGATCTGATTACTTCGTATCACACGTAACAGATGCAGCTCTCGTAGAAAAAGAGGAGGCTGTGCCAGATCATCTTTTCTCATCATCATAAAGTACATTTTCAGAGGCAGCCACCTTCGCTGTTCCATCGTTTTGAGTCACAGGCCTCCAGTCCTACTGCCGGGGTAACACGATGCTGTAAACAGGGAAAGAAGAAAAAGCCCCAAACTGTTCCGAGCATAGAAATGAGCTCAGTTGGCACTTTCTCAACACGGAGGATCCAAAGAGTGCCAAAATAGCCCCGCTTTCTCTCTCTCTCTCTTTCTGTCTTTTGAAAGAGCACAGAGCTTTTCCAGAAAGCACACACAGAAAAAAAGTGTGTTTTTTTTTGTTTTTTTTTTCCAGGGCTGCTTAAGGCAGTGGTTTTGTTAATGCCCATAGAATGGGGACTGGAGATGCACCAATCGGATATTAGTATCGGTATCGGCCCTGATATTGAAAACAACCTTTCAAGACCAGGTATCGGTGACAACGTATGTGATCCGTAGGGGCAGATCTGATCAGTCGCTGAGTGACATCATGCTTTATTATTTGTTTTAACGTTACATTCAAAAGTCCTAAATGGACTCCACCGCACAAGGAAGGTTTGTTGTTTTCTTTTTATGTTTGTCCGTGATAGTCCATCTATCGGTTTTAGTTTCTTTATTTCTTTTACATTTGCTGTTTCACTCCTAACTGCGCTGACTGAATAAATTAAATGTATATTTCTTCACTTTTCACCAAGCCTGTGAAGCTATTGGTGCTGGCGTCAAGTTATCAAATTCATTTGTAATTCAGAAAATTTATGACTGTTAAAGAAACCTTTGTAGTCAGTTCAGATGGTTTTCGGTATTGGCCGACGCTAAACCTCAGGTATCGGTAACGAAAGTTCAAACAGTGGATCACTGCGTCACTAATGAGGACCCAAATGCAACTGAAGACAAAATCCTTGTTTTCACTTGTAACTGAGCTTTAATGCTTGAAATAACTAAAGACGAGCATCACACTCGTGCAACTTTTTCCATGCCACAAACAAAAAATTAAATATTGCGAGAGACTTTTGATTGACGGATGGAGCAATCAAAAGCCGTGGAGCAGATCACGGCTTTTAATCGCAAAATCAGTTGCGTGCAGCATTGTGCCGGCCAACTAACCCAGGACATGTGCGGTGGAGTCTGTACGGCAAGCTGACACAGACCCTGGGTGTTGTTGGAGCTGTGTCCCCTTCGCCTCCCCACCTGCAGGAGATCAATAGAGCTCTCCGTATCGAGTGTCCATTGCAGCAGTTCCCTCATGGGAGACGACCACGTGCCAGCAAGAAAGAGACGGAGAAAAACGGTTGGCATGGGTTTTTCTCTCAACTGTTTTAGAGCCAAAAATTGTTTTAAAATTGTTAAAAAACTGATCAAAGAGAAATTGGAGATTTCAAACCACTGCTATGCTAGTTTGTCTGCACTACCTTCCACTTTTGCCTGTTTTCACTTTTTTTTTTTTTTTTTTTTTATGCAATTTTGGTCACAGACACTTCATAATCACATTTAAATTATTGTTGTTTCGTTTGTTCGTTTATATAGTTTGGATGTATAAAATGTTTTCCGGTTCCAGTGTTAAATGTTCTTGTTAAAAATGCTCTCTCAGTGGATGCACTCACATTATTATTCCATTATCATCATTATTATATTAATTAAAAATGCTATCAAAACAACATTATCGTTTCTGGGATGTTCATTCAGCAAAACTCGTTATTGCCATTTCCTCACGTTTTGGCCCAAAACGTCACTGTTTTTTTGCCCTTATATGATGCCACATATTCTTTTTATTCAAGCAAAAACAAAAAAAAAAAAGCAATAAAGTCCATCACAGTCAAATTTTACTGAAAAAGAAGAAGAAAAAAAAGTAAAAAATCGCCAACAAAAACACCTGCACCCCTTATTGACATTAGCTACTATTTGAGGACAGTGGGCCTTCTTCTTCTGTTTTGTCAATAGGAGAAAAGAAGCTGACTCATCAGGTCTCGGGGCTCCAGCAGATGCTGCTGCAGTATTGTGACTGACTTCCCTTGACCTTCTGGCTATCTCTGTATCTGTTGCTAGAGGGGGGGAGAAAAAATAGAAAAATAAAAACACTATGTTTCCATAACACTGTTGCCAACATGGACTATTGATCCAAGGTCAGACGGATACAAACACAGACGCGCACACGGCAAGAGTTACCAAAGTAAACAGCTTTTTAAAAAAAGGCCAGCCGGCCTTGTTACCACTGAATGTGTGCGCTTTGTCCCAGAAAGCACAAACCGCTAAAAGAAACAAATAAAACATGCTCAGGTAAGCCAGACTGGTTCAAAGCTTCTGATGTCATCCATACAAGGGCCTTGGATAGGATTTTACTCACTTTGCAGCCACATTGTTCTGCATTTTTATCACTTCCGAAAGAGCAAAACTTCGCTTTATTGTTGAAAAATGTGAAAACAAAGCCAAGCATAAATCATATTCAACACAAGCTGTAAAAACTTTATCAAGACAACAATCATGTACAGTGTGATAGTTATGAAGCAATAAAACAAAAAATAAACTTATAACACAAAAAAGAAAAAGATATGCTTGAGATTCTTTGTGGGCATTTATGGTACCGTTTATCATTTATTGCGATAAATTTCGATTTGTCATTGTCACGATAAATTCCGATTAATGATGTTTAAGAAAAAACAAAACAAAAGGTCGCTGTCAGGATTGTTATTTTTACGATTTTCTTTGACAGTTAGTTCCATGCGTATTGACAGACATCAATAAATTCAAAAATATGATTAAATGATGTGACTTAGAGTGACTGGTGTCCCAAATTATAATAAATAAATATTAAAAACGGCACATTTTTCAAGCAAAGTGCTTGTGAGGCTACAGTCGCTGTGCATTCACAGCCATTCAGTCACCTAAAAGATTACTAAGAAATAGTTATTGTCATGTTTATTGTTATCACAACAGAATATGTTAAAACTGAAAGTCCGTGTCGCCCACCCTTATTCGATAGACACGTTAAAATGAAGGCGCAGCAACATAATCCTTATTTATGCCTGACACTGTGGCTGCAAAATATCAGAAAAGCAAAATATTGCGATGAGAGTTCCAGACACCCCACATTTTTCTCACTATTCTGCATTTTTTGCTCATTTTAATGTCTTCTATTGCTTTTAAGAAGTCAAGATTTAGATCAGTGGAAGATCATCCCTGCGGCCAAATTAGCAAACAGAGATTTGCGCAGGTTGTTGGCGGGTGAGTCTACAGTAATTAATGAGCAAGGTAGGCGGGCAGGAATTAAAATTATATTGTTTTCAAACTGCAGCAGAGTTTCAACAAGGAGCCATTAAATTAAGAACTTCATTCCCTTTTGTTTACAGTCGTATTCAGTAAATTGGAATATGTGTTGGGATTAGACTCATTTGTTAGACTAAAAATAACTTTCTACCAGGCCGGTATTAAACATACTTTAAGTCCACATTTTTTTTGCATGAAAGACAAAGTTTATTTTTAGGTCTGATGTAATATTCTACTCTTAATATGTTGCTTCCATTAGCTGAGAGCAGAAAATCATCAGAATTACCAGAAATAAAAGTTTGAAGTCATCAATCTATGTGAAGTTAATCAAAATAATAGTTTTCACTTAGCGAAGCAAGTCTAATTTACTAAATAGCAAACAGCAAACACTTCACCTTGGATTTCTTCTGAAGCGGACTGTATAACATATTACTGAAAGTGTAATTACTTTCCTCAGAGAGAAACCAAAATCTTGCCAGATGGGTTGAAAACCTGCATCTCTGTGTTCTCCAGAGCTAATCCGCTACGTCTGAGCGGATCCGTCGGGTTGCATGTTTGTTCAGAAATCCTGTCAATGTCCTAATCTTTTTGTGATCTCTCCATAAACGATGCACGCCTCAACACACACTTTATTTTCCCCGGATTTCTCAGCCGACATTTCAAAGCCTCGGCGCACACCAATCAGAGCCGATCAAGGGAAACGCAGCACACTACGAGCTCTTGATAATCGACTGGTGTATCTATTGAACCTGCTTAGCCATATAAATAGTGGCTTATGTCATTGATATGAAGCTTAATCACCAATTAAAGCCGTACACCACTTGTTGTAAAGCGGTGTTGTGAGCCGTACAACCAAATGTACCAAACTCTGTGCTTTAGAACGGAAACTGGTCCTGACGAGGTCAGTGATTTATTTATTTATTTTTTTGGTCAAAGGTTCTAATGAGGTTAGAAAAACAAGACCACACACACACACAGACACGCACACACAGAGGAAGTCTGCCAAGACAGCACAGTTTGGCTTCTCTTTCCCATTTGGTGGAAAACAAAAGAAGCTTTGAAAAACTTTATTTTACGTAAACTTATAACTCTCAACGTAATTCCTTTAAATTCATGAGGTCAAAGGTGATGCACTGAAACAGATTGAAACATACCATCAGTTTTTTACAACTACCCTGGTGATGAGTTATTAATCCAGGCAATGCAAATGGCAGATCAACAAACGGCAGTCGCTCCCTTCCACTCAAAGCTTTGTCGCCCTAAAGGCAGCCTCATGTACATTGTGCATGTGTGTGTGTGCGTGTGTGTGCATGTGTGTGTGTGTGTGTGCGTGTGTGTGTGTGTGTGGATGCGTGTGTGTGCGTGCGTGTGTGTGGATGCGTGTGTGTGCGTGTGTGGATGTGTGTTACAGAAAACCATAACTGATTTTCCGTGACTCTGAGCCAATTTGTGGCTTCATAAATCTGATCATTAATTGAAACAGAACATCTAGACCCTGTGCACGCCATCTCAGTTGGATGCCATGTGACTGCGGCCTGATAACAACAAACCACACACAAACAATTACAGCTGAATGCCCACATCTTTGCTCGTGTGTCTATGGAGCAGATTGGAGTTTTTTTTTACTCTTATTTGAACATACTCCGGGTTTCCCCAGAGAACTTGCTAATCCCAGAGGTGGGAGCGCTCGCGCATTCATCGAGAAACCTTTTTGAGTTGAAAAATGTTTAAAATTTACAGAGAATTTTAATTAATTAATCTCACTAGGAAATTATGTGAATAATGTCATTAGAAGACATTATTAGCAATATTTAAACACCAACCATAAAGTATTTAAAAAAAACAAAACAAAGGCCAACATGATAAAAAAAACTAAAATAAATAAACCACACTTTGCCTGGTGGGGGTTCAAATGAATCCTGGTGACCCGCCAGGCTGATAAATGCTGCACACTCAAAATCAAACTGCAGTCAGATTGACTGTGTTTTCCCCCCGTTGAAAACAATTTTCTGAGGCCACACAAAAACCAAAAAAATGTGTGGGAAAACCCTGCATTTCATCACGGATACTTTAATTTGAACCATCTGTTACTTTACCTCAGTTTCTTTCTATTTTTTTTTTTTTTAATTCATCCATTTGTCTTTACACCGAGCGGCGAAATATCCGTGAAAAAAAACAAACTAAGGAGAACTTGATGTTCAGTTTGAGGAGAAAGGGTCCCACCTCGCTGCTCGCGTCACTCTTGCTCCTCCTCCTCCTTCTCCTCCTCTTCGGCTCATGTGCTTCTCATCAACACCCGTAACTGCAACCATCCCCAAAACAACGCCAACCGAGACAAACACTGTTAATCAATGAGCGAGAGACGTCAAGATGGTATGAAGATCCTCGCCAGCAGCGTGTGAATAAAAATTCTTGCTCTGGCGGCCTGACTGCCAAAAAACAGAGGCCTTATATCATTTCTAGTTGTGTTGCAGAACAGATTCTTGTATCAGATGTTTCATCACTTCGAGAGGGTTCACAGTTCATCAACATTTGTCAAGCACAAACGGTTTGGCCTTGGTGTGCTATTAATTTCCCTCTGGAGCAAAACGAACAGATTTTTAAAAAAAATTAAAAAAAAGTACGCCTGGTTCAGACCGGTCCAGACTCCCTCCCGCCCACCCACTTCAAAGCCCCGGTAGGGTCAAGTCCGCCCAGCCTCGCTGTTCTTCCCCTCTCTGCCCACTCCGCCTCCGACCAAACTCAACTAAAGCTGCACAGTTTATTCTTATCCAACATGAATGAGCGCGAGGCCCGGCCGTCTGGTTTCTGTTGTGCGCAACTTTGTGCAGTGACATCACCAGAGGGGCCAGGAGAAGGAAGTTGGAAGAAGAAGGAAAGAAGTTTGCAGTCTGGCAAAGAGGCGAGATGGAGACGCGTTCAATTAAGGGTCCGCTTAAGACATTCCTGCCTCCGAGAGACGTCTGAGGCTCCGGTCTCCGGTCCAGATATACCGGCGCCACTTGGCAACATTAGGTCTAAGGCAACTAATGTGTTGCGTTAAGAGGTCTTTGCTTCAGTTTCATCTTTCAGATGAAAATCAAAATCAGATCAGATCAAACAGGAAATTGACGAGAGAGAAACAGACCTTCCTCTTGCAAGTAAAGCTGACCGTAAGACGACAGAAAACTGGGATAGGGTGGAATTTCTTGAACAAATGCTTCTATAAGGTAAATACAAAACAAAATACATACATTTCTTGATGAAAAGACATGTGTAAGGAATAGGGGAAAAAAAAGAAAAAAAAGTCCGCTCTTATTTTTAATTATGACAGTTTTGTTCCTCCGTATAGGTGGGCGATGCAGACTTTTCTATCATGATATTTTGCGGTACTATTTGATTATAAGTATTTTGGTTATAAGAACAATTTGTTTTCTAGGTCAGTGTGCGGCTGTGAGTGTCGTAGCTCCACAAACACTATGTAGAACATTCCTATTTGTAATATGCTCCTTCAGGACGCCGGTCAGATAAAACAGTGTGATTTGTGTCACTAATTTGTATTTATACCATATAGTGAACAAACAGTGGAAGAAAAATAGTAAAAATTAAAAAGTAAAAAAAGTTTTTTTTTTCCCCCAAATATCTTGAATTTATTATGACAATAATAAATGAAAATTCTTCAGAAGTTTATCATGATAAACTGCAGCTGATGCAACAAATTCCCACCACTAGTGTACAAGAATGCAAAAAGAAAGTGATTGCACACTACATAAACGTTTTTTAAATGTATAATAAAAAATAGAAACATCATAAACAACTGGCAGCGGGGTCCTGGCGGGCAAAAAGGCCACAACGCGCTAACGACCAGAAGACCAGATGAAGCGATCCATCACCGTAACGGCTACGATGGCGCGCGCATCTCGCCATCGCACAGCAGCTCAGCGTTACCATTAAGAGCTGTAAGAGGAAAATAAGACCGTGAAGTGAACCCTCGTGCTTCATCATCACGTTACTGGGACAGTAAAACGCGGTTTATGACGAGCACTTTAGGAAAGAAGGAAATAAAAACAATAATAAAAAGAAAAAAACAGCCAGTGAAGCGGTACCGTTATAATGAAAGCCTGCCAAGCGCTGTAATAACAGTCACTTTTGCTTAACAGCAAACTGATAGGACAGCAAATAAAATGACACCAGTTAATGTTGAAACATTAACCTTATTCAACAGATGAGAAAAAAACCAAAACAACTTAGCTAGTCTTACAGATTTAGTGTTAGTTTGTCCTGCTCAAACTAACATACACACACAATCACATATAGATGCTCAAAATGAGCTTCTGTATGTGATTTATGCTCATCGAATTGACAGGCAAAATCAAACAAATAAACAAAAAACAATAAGGCGACAACCAGCGTGACAATTTTTCAAAACTTTGATATTCATACCATAATTTTCTGGCTTCTTACATCTATTATTCTTCCTGTGAAATGGAAAGATTGCTTGTGCACATTCAACTCGTGACCACATACAGACTGAATTTAGTGCAATTTGTTAGTTTTCGTACGATTTTTTACACATATTGATCAGGTCACCTCAATGTCTACAAAATGGACGATAACACCAACGCCTCCCCACACACACATGCACACGCACACACACACACACACACACACACACACACACCGCCCCGCAACTCGTCTCCTGCCCGTGAAAATAAAGAATGTGAAAAGCCAGTATAAATACTTGAAAGTCATATTAATGGTATCATTTTTGCAATTGTTCTTATTGCCACCTTAATGAACTTTAAGACCACAGCATCTTCAGGTAAGTGCACAAAATTTGCACTTGTTGTCAAGAGTTATTGAACAACAAACCAACAAACCAACAAACCAACAACCGACCAAGTTTAGAAATATGCAACAACTCAACAGATTTCAATTGAGCCTATTAAAACTATTAATGACGGATATTTTTAGGATGTGGAAACTCGCTTCTCCTTTTCCACCTCGTGAGCATAGCCTGCCTGTACGCAGCCACGAAAAAATAATAAAAAAAAAAAAGAAGACAAATACGACTTTTCTTTTATATTTTGAAAACACTGTAAACACAGACGCGCGCAAAATGACATCGTCATACATTTCGGCGTCGGTTAAATTTTCGCTTTGTCGCCCCAGGTGGCGTCGACTTTCCGCACAGATCTATAAATTAATCCCCACGCACAACAGAAAGCAATTTAACACACCCTTTCTCCCCAAGTGGATTCAGGAATTCTGGCAGAGGCTTTCGAAAAGGGTCCTCTTCGGGAGGGAAGGGATGTGGGATGGGGAGTGAGTCACAGAAACATAAATGTACGCACACCAAGAAAAGAAATGTGTGGGAAGTGATCGGTAGCGCGTTGCCACGATCCTAATGGTACACAGCAAAAAAGCGCCCTGGTAAAAAAATAAAGAAACAAAAAGAGGAGGAAATCTGCACGGGGTAATCGATATGGGATGAATCACACCAGGGGTTGGTGACCCAGTCCAGCCTGTTGAAGCTTTGGAAAAACAGCTCGGAGCTGAAATCACAGAGACTTCAGTCGCCAACAACGAGAACAAAAACAATACACATGCGCCATAAGCTTATGCTGTGTCAATACACCCTATTTTTGCTTTTCCTTTTCTCAGCACTCGGCTCATGTATTCTCTTCCTGTGTGTGATCAGTACTGCCAGGTTTATGCAGCAGGTAAGTTTGATGCACCGGTTCATCACAGAGTTCGAGCATAAATAAACGCTGTACGGGGTATGTGTTCTGCTGAAGAGCAACCGATCTTTAAGCAGAGCCGAAGCAGGGCCGTCCACTTGTTAAGACCTCTTTAGGTCTATTTAAAGAGCTGGCACATCTGCCTGCTGTTTGCCTTTCCAGGGCTGTAAAACCTGGAAAGTGGCAGCAGGCTCAGCTGAGTGACGGAGGAGAGGGAAGACCATCTTTATGACACGAACACTTAAGACCGTTTGCCTCAAACGGACAGGCAAAGGGCATTGAAAAGGCACATTCTCGAAAGTGTTTTTCCCTTTCCAAGATGTACCAAAGATGGCTGTGGAAAAACATCACGCTGTTGTCATGGGGACCCAACGAATCACAAGCACACAGAGTGAGCAGATGAAGGGTGCACTAAGCTATTTCTTGGATTTTATTGCAGTTCTCTTATAGAAGAATGAAGTGTGAGGGTTGGAAAAGTGATTTTTATTATTTTATTGTGCAAATCTCTACTAAGGTAAGGATTGTGTGGAGAACAGCCGTTTACGGTTGATAATGCTAGCTGCAGCATTCATGCTAATAGCTAGCAAATGTTGAAGGCAGATAAAAATGCCATTTCAGTTCGGAGTTTGTCTTTGAATTGGAAAACTCTGCACTCACGACACTTATCTCTCAGCAACAGTGTGAGTTCGTCTCTGCTTCCAATTGTTTTTTTAATCTCATTTATTACGGACCTCTCACCGAGACACACAGGCAGCTTCCAGGACAGCGACAAATACAGCTATTTTTTTATTCTTTTGTAATTATTATCCTTTTCTATTAAAAAAAAAAAAAAAAAAAAAGAATAAAAATGTCTTTTTTTTTGTTAAACATTTCAGGTAGAAACAAAATTTTCGATATTTTTATTTTACGATATATTTTTATGTTGTTTTTTTTTTAAATAATCTTTTTTTTTTCTTTTTTTAAAGGAAATAAAACATTTTTTGTATTTTATATTTCAGAATGAAGCTACATTTGTCTGCATAAAACGGTTCAGATGATCAGCAGAGCTCAAAGGTCAAATGAAAAAATAGAAAATACTCCCATTTCACGGGGATGCCCTCCGGTAATTACTCCACACAAAACCTCTTTCCAAAAATGTTTTCAGTCAAACTGTTGCACGCCGAGACACCAACTGGTAGTCATGCTTCTACTCTTACATTTACCAAAGCAGAAAGCGTAGAAACAAATGTGAATTTTATGCCTTGTGGGGTCTTTAAATAGGTTTCCACGTACTCTCACTGTGTTGTCTTGATTCGTCTTAGATTTGCAACGTAAAAATCAACTTTGTTGCATAAACAACAACAACAACAACAACAAAAAACCCCTCTCCCTTTAACTTAATCCCTCTAAAGGATTAATCCTGTTTTTACTCTGGAATACCAGAGATTGGTGTGGGGGAGCCTTTGGGTGGGCCGGGCCGTGCTACCATGTGGAATCTTAGCTACGTATTATTCCTGACTGACCCGTCAGGTGATTTCAGAAAAGCAAAACCTATTCATAAAGCCACTAAAGCAAAAATGATTTAGTTCAAGACTCCTGTCTGCGATCTAAATATTCTATAAACGTAAACTGTGAATACGATTGTTGAAAAGGACATTCTCTAAGCCTGGAAATAACTGGATAATTTTGTCCCATGTTCCGCGCCGCTTCCATGTGAACTCAAACCGCATGAACACACTTCCTTCAGTCAGTAGATCTAAGCTGGCATTTCCCCCCCCCCATCCTTAATCCACAAAAACACACCACAAATCAGCCGTGGCCACAGATGACTCAGACACTGAGGACACTTTAAAAGAAAATGCCCAAATGGCGGAAAGAAGAGGGAAAAAAATGAAAAATAAAACTAAAGCAGAATGTCATGTGATGAACAGAGATTCATCCAGACAGTATCTCTGCCAGGACCGTCGTCCCCTGCATGACTGCACAGTCCATCTCAGTCTCCTTCGTTCTGCTGCTCCGCTGCCAGACTGAGGGGATGAGCGAGAATCAAGCTCCACTGAGAAGGAGCCATTAAGATAAGACAAAGTTTATTAGTGTCGTTTAGCAGGCTGATGATCTGGCTCTTCCTCTACAATCGCCTCATTTGGAAACAGAAAAAAATACACATATAGAGCAAGTGCTAAAGAGGAAGCATAGTAGAAACTCAAATGTTCAAGATGACATACATGCAGTGACTCATGTATGTAATCGGCATTTAGGTAGGGGTCTCCTTTCTCTGGCAAAAACACAGAAATTGCCGTTTACAGTTGCTGAATGCAGCTGAAGATAGTCTGAAATGCGCCAATTACTTTGACTTGCTGTGAAACCGAAGTGAAATTCTGTAACAGAGCAGAATTTCAAAACATTTGATGTGCATTTCCAGGAATTGTAGGACAGAAAGAGGCTAACTCTGCAGATCAACCAGCTGGTCAACAATTTATTTGGAGAATTTTCATGCAGGGGTTTGTGTCCATGTTCAATAGTCATTGGGCAAGAGGTGGGGTACGCTCTGCTAGCATGTTAGCGTGGCTTGCTATGCCTATACCAAATGAGCTGCGCTGAGATTGCCTTGATGACTGACCAAATAATAATAAATACTAACCCTCTCTGAGCCACCGAGCGGCTTCACCGCAGTGTTTTACAAAGTAGCAAGGTGCAATTACACCTTGCTGCACCTTGCTAATGACAGCTAATTAGTGAAGCTACCCGTGCTGTATGAATAAAAGTTAGAGAGCCTTGCAGAGCTGCAGATATGTGTTTAATAGCCTGTGCTTTTTAGATGAAAATACACCAGAAATCAGCCGGTAGTGTTAACAAAACCCAGCAGGAAACATGGACTTCCTGGTGGGCTGGACGGCCACAATCCTACAAGAGGAAAACAAATATAAATTCAGGGGAAACAACCTCTTAAAATTTCAACACATGAAGGTAACTGAACTGAAACACTGGGTGACTCCGCAGACCGTTGGGCCGTGCAGAAAGTGACGTTGCTTCACGCACTCGAGAGTAAACACCGGGCCGAGTCCGGAAGGCGTCGACTCCTCTAACCACCTCATTATTTCATGGTTATCTTGAGAACCATCAAAAAAAATAGTAAGTCCCTACAATCCACTCTGCCAGTCGAGTAAATGACAGCCGTAGATGGCTATGTATAGAACGTCTATGTTTACATATGTTGGATCCAGTGTGTGTGTGTGGGTGTGTGGGCCGCACAGATGGCTCTTCCAAGAAAGTATTGCACCTGCGTGTGGGATGAAAGTGTGGCGGAGCAGCATGACGACCACAGCGCCAGGGTTTGTTCTCATCTTGGGTGACACGCGGCAGAAGTGAGCCTCCGAGGACTCGCCGCGCGTAACCCTGGAGGGCATCGCAAGTCGCCCTCGTCCAGAAATCGATGCGCCGCCGCTCTGACATGAGTTTGATTCAACAGGCAGCAAAGTAATTGAAGGAGCACATTTACATCACAAGAGCTCTTAAAGTGGCAACCAGTAAAACATGTTAATTAACCAGGGGCAAGATGCAATTTCCCTGACAGTTTCTAAATGAGCTTTGAAACCATTAACCACATTTAAGCCTTGGAGAAAAAGAATAAAAATAAAAAAACAACAACAAAAAATAAAATCACTTACATCTATAAAAAGGGACTTTTAGTTCAGTCCAGTTCTGATTCTTCTCAGCCCAGGAAAGAATTCAGGAATTTCAAATTTTAGGTGTGATGTATTGATTTGTCTAGTTATCGTTCCCCTTTTTAGTCTAACCGAACTTGTTTAACAAGTTTTGCGGTTTTAGCCTCCACTGGTTGAAGCAGAGGAGTTTAGTGCCTCTAGTTTAGTGAATATTAATTGCTGATATGTTTTGGTTTTATTGTGACTTGCTGTAAAATGAATTTCCCATTGGGACTGGGATAAGGATCGGGAGACGAATGGGAAAGTTGCACCACCGACTCCAGCCACGGCCTGGTCCTTCTAGGTATATTGCTTATTTGTTGAATAAGTAATTGTGAAGCTTTTTTCTGATTACACGTTTTCCTTCCACTCAACCTTTCCTTATAATCGTTGGACACGACATTCGGATCATTTTGTCCACGATCGCATCGGCCAGACGCTTTAGATTAGCATAAAATTTCTGCCTTAAAAACTTTCTAAAATTGGTCTCATGTAAGACTCCACTTCTTTTTTGTTTTTTTTTGTTTTTTTGAGAATCTTATTTCTGTTTCATTAGGGTTGAAAGAAATGCTTTGAATATACATCTCTGTGTAATGGCTATGTGACACCAATTTCACTTTCTTAACTGAATCACTAAAAAGAAAATGCCTTCATTGTATCTGATCTTCTGAGATGTATGCCGTAAAATGATCTGATCTAATAGAAACAGCTCAAATCTTTTGTATGTGTCGCTTATTAATGTGGAGAGTGAGTTTGCAGAAAGGCCAACAAAGAAATAACAGTAGTGACATTATAAGAGCCCCATCAATGCAGGAAAGTTTATATGGTCCATTCCAAAGCATTTAAAGTCTATCATACTTCATAGTTATTCTTGTTTAATCATGAGTCACGTTTCATAAGTGCTGACTGACCCAAACTGGGATTAGAAGCACAATAGATGGAAATAGGGACATCAAATATTCCAAAAATATGCAACATAGCGTGGGCCGATATGGCTTAAATGTTACTGAATATAATTTCTTAATACCAAATTCATTTTCAGATTTGTATCCCATTTTTCCCCTCACTTTTTTTTCCTTAAAAAAAATTACAAATGACATAAATGCCTTACAAAATTGGCTTTTATTTCAATAATTCCTCCCGTGAGTTGACCTGAATTCAGAGTCGAAATAAAAAGAAGCTGTAAAACACACTTATCAAGCAAGATGTCAGTTCTTGGATGATGTCACTCTGGAAACACGAGAACTGTATTGGTGGAAAATTAGAAAAAAAAAAGTAATTTTTCTAAAAATTAAATCTTCAAAAAACAGACAGTTCAACTGATCAGCCAGCAATAGGTGAGACCAAAACAGATGATATCCAACCATTTACATAATGATGTGATGTAATGAACTTCTCTTTAATATCAACGTGGGGGACAAATAGAGCCGAGCAGAAAATGACTCCTTCGAGGTATTGCTGCTATTTCTAAACGGTGAGAAAAAACAACAACAATAATCAGTTTATAGCTTACAAAGATTATTGAATGCATTTGTGGCCCTCGGGCAAATAAGAAAACGAAATCATGATTAGCAGTCCGACGATGAGGATAAACATCTTCAATAAACACATATTTCCGTTATTTATAAATTCTTGTGGACTCAGTGACACAGCTGAAAAACTAAATGTCATTTCCCATTTCGGTTTCTAAACAGTCTTGCATGAAATGCATGAAGTCAGCATGTCAGTGTACAAATATATATATAATATATATATAATTTTTTTATGGGTAAAGATTTCTTAATCATATCGTTAAAAACACAATAAGAAAAAACTATTTCCATCCAAAGCAAAGTGTATTATTATTTTTTTTTTTTTAGTATTTTTTTATTTTGGGAAATGTAATATTTATTCAGACCTTGCAAAACAGGAACCAATTTTATTCTTTCTAGGACATCGTAGAAACCAGGGTTGCACTGGAACGTGTTGACCAAACTTGGCCTTCAAGCAAATGGTAAACTCAATAATCCAATCTTTTTCTGATCAGTGAACACATCAAATGTAAATGAGGCTAGGCGGACACCAACACTCTTCAGTGCAGATGTTATAAATGAAGAAAATGCCAGCCTTGACATTTTCAGTCTCAGTCAGGTGTTTATAAATGTGATGATTTTGAAATTATTTTTGCACAATGCATCAAGATCATGTTATGATTCATTCAGTTTGGAAAAGAACGAGAGATATCATCGCCCTACAGGTCATTGAAAAATGATTAACTTCAAGTTTTGTGTGATGTAAAGAAAATGTGACTAAGATAATTGCTGAATGTTTTTTTTTTCCTTCAATTAAACATGTAATAAAATATAAAAAAAGGTGCAACAATCTAGTAGCAAAATATTTTGAATCTGTTTCAGCAATCAATAATTCAATAATCATAAAAAAGAGTCCGTGTTCAATTAGTGACTGATTAACGTTAACCTACTTCGTTTAGCTGAAACAACTAGGATTTTATTGACACTTCCTTAACTGCATCATTTAGCTAAGTAGGCAGTTTTCAAAGGGTCAAAACAATCATATTGTACAAAGAAATCAGTCAGGATAAGGGCACAAAAAACATTATATCCATCCAGAGTAGATAGAAACTGGACAGGGTCTGACAGTAACACTGAAGGAAATGAGTACATTTCTGGTTCGTACTGGTAGTACTAGTACTACACAACAACCGCAGGAACCTGTAACCGCAGGAAATGAACTGATTTCATAAAACCATACATTTAAACTTTAGACCATAATTCCAAAATGTAGGCCTGGCACAAAATAAGAAATAACAAAAACACCTAAATTGAAACATGGTAGTGGCAGTATCATACTAGGACTGCTTGTATTCAGATTGAACCAGTTTTGACCCAAAAGCTTTCAGGTATCTGATCGATGAAGATGAGCCGCCATTTTGATACGAAGAGATTTTATCAAGCGTTTGTAGACTTCTTTCTTAGACATCCACTCGAGTTAGTGAGTCCAAAATGTTTAGACACTTTTTTGAGCGAAACATTCGAAGTCTAAAAGGGGTCATATAAATAAAACTACAGATGTTCATTACTATAAACGACATTATAACTTCGTAGTTACTGGCACAAGACAGTGTGAATGCTCAAAACCAAAACCCTGTTGAAGGAAAGAAGGTTTTCTGCGTCATTCTGGCCACGTTTCCTGTCAGAGCTGCTCAACCGCAGCCTACAAAGGGTCTTCAGATAAACAACAGAGAGATGCTGGAGCTGGTGGGGGCTTAGCAGAAAACATGCGGTCAATTTCTGCAAAGAGTTTATGAAACTTCATCACTTACACTCTTAAATTAACCTTAATTATCTCTGACTTTTAAAACACAGTAGGACAAAAAAAAAAAACATTCTGCTCATGTTTTACATTTTCCCACTTCTGAAGAATGGAGAGGTCTGTCATTTTCTGTAATTTCCGTGGTAGGTACACCTCAAAGGTGTGATGGAATACAATCCAAGCGAGGGGGCAACGAGGGGCAAGAAGGTTGTTGCTGAGGGTTCACCGACTGCAGCTTTCTGGCCGACCGCCCATCTTTGAAAAGCCTGACCTGCCGATTACAATTTTGTAATCAAACACTCTTGTTGTCTGAAAAGTTGCTAAATTGGCAACAGTGGGGTGACTATTGTTAACCATCTAAGGCCTGACCTAGTGGTTTGTCTGTCAGTCAGCTCTCTCTCTGCGGCGCAAAAAGGGGCGAGGGATACATTTCACCACTTTGTGGAGGTAGCTAAGATCACTGGAAAAGATTGGTTTATCTTAAAGTATTGTCCAATTGTCAATCACCCAAAATTAAGGAACTTATTAATTGATGCACCCCTAGTTGTTGCTTGAAATCCCGTGATACATGGACCATGTGTCAACAAGACAGTACAGTTGTCCTGTCCTTTTTGAAGAAAAGCAGTACCAAAGCATGATGTTTCCACTTCTACACTTCATGGTTGAGATGGTGTTCTTGGAATTATACTCATCACTCTTCTTCCTCCAAACCTGGCAAGTGGATTTTGTTCTCACACCTGTTCTAGATAATCCAGTTGGTCATTGCCAGATTTCAGATGGGCTTGGGCCTGTACCGGCTTGAGGATTGCGCATACTACAGGATTTTGCTCCATGACGCAGGATTCATGATGACATGGTGTGTTGCTCATGGTAACATTTGAGACTGTGGTCCCAGCTCTCTTCAGGTTATTGACCAACTCCTGTTATTCGGAAATTCATTTCATCTCATGGCCCAGCCCAGCTTTGTGCCGGTTTACCATTTCGTCCCTGGTGATCTAAGACAACTTGTTAGTCTTATCCACTGTGAAGAAGTTGGAGTCTGGTTGAGTGAACATGTGGACAGCTATCTTTCCTCACAGGTAACAAGTTCAATTAGTCCAGGTTACGAGTAGAGAACAGGAAGGCTTGCTAAAGACAAACTAACAGTTCTCCGAGAGCCAGAGTTGTTGCTGGTTTGTAGGTATTAAAATTCTTATTCTTTATATTAAAATAAGAAATAATGCAATTAGGTTTTTAATATTATTTTTTTAAGATTCTGTCTCTCACTGCTGAGGTGTGTGTGATGAAAATTACAAACCTCTCTACTCTATGCAAGTAGGAAAAAGGGGGGAAAAACAAGGGGCGAATCAAATATGTACATTTCCCCACTGTATTTAATTTATTTTGTGAAAATATACAAAAGTAATATACCCTCTACTCTTGGGTCACGGTGTACCATCAGGATGGAAAAAGGATATTTTAGGTTTCTTTCCCAGCAAGCATGGAGATACAGAATATGAACCCACAGTAAGAGGTTTGAGAACAGATACATGAAAAAAAGAAGAAGAAGAAGAAGAAGAAGAGGAAGAAGAAGAAGACATTTTGGTTTAAATAATCACCTGCTGCGATTCCATTTTCAGCACATGTTTTACCGATTCAGCAGCCGCCTTCAGACTGTGACTGCTGGTAGAAAATGTTTTTATCCCTCATGCTGTTCATTAGCAGAGGAAAGAGATAATGGGGGTTGGGAGAAGCTAAACATAAGCCTGTTTCATTCCTACACGTGGATCCAAAGAGGATGCGGCACATGGATGCCTTTACTTCAAATAAAACGTAATTACTGTGCATGTTAAATGAAAAACAACAAAACCAACCAAATGCAATCCAAAGAGAAAACATAAAAATGAAGGTTTCCCACATAACGTACCGTGATGTTTGACAGGTAAACCTGACTGAAAGTGTGCCAGTTACAACAGAATAATGATCCTCTTATGCAATCTTTATTCCCCCCGCCCCTAATATCTCAATATAGACATAGACACAGACACAAAGTCAAAACACACACCCATCATCTAGGAAATGAGAATAGTTTTCCTCCGAGGATAATGACCCGTCACAACCCATGATGGTTTCCTCTAGAAGAGTAAATGGCAGTAAATGGGATGTTGATTAAATCATGGCATTTTCTTGTAAACCAGATGGCAAAAGAAAAAGCCGGACTAGTCAAAAGTGGTCAATCAGTTTCTGCGGCCGTCTGGTACAGCCCAGAATCTTGCCCCAAAGCAAAGTTTCCAGGCAAAGAAGACTAAATACAACCGTGAAGGAAGCAGAGGAAACGACATGGATGTCCAATTTTGGGGCGATACAGTGTGCAGAGATTTGACGTAATCTACATTTGAACAATTCATCAGTCAGGAACTAGAACAGATGTCCTGTCTATTGCTAGTGGTAAACAGACAAAGGGTAGGGAATACCTTTGATAGGTAACCAGGGCAACACAAGAAACACAAACAGAACAACAACCACAAACACACACTCCTAAGGGGAATTTTCAAGAGACCGATTAACCTAATATTCAAGTATTTGGACAGTAGTAGAGAGCCCATGCCTGCACAGAGACTAAGAGACTAGCCTTCAATGAAAAAAGGTGTTAATTAATGCAATCCTGGATGGGATTCTAGTATTAGCATTGTTTGGCTACAAGACAGTGCTGACCAGGCACTGCCTTGAAATGGGTTGTAAAAACACTACAACCTATTTCTTTAATTTTTGTCTGATCTTTGTCAGCACTGCGCGTCAGGCATTGCCGCAAACACTGGATGGTGGTTTTACGCAGAGCGGTTGGTTGTAGACAACATTGGTATCACAAGGAACAAACTGTCAACCTGAGATGCCAACTGCTTCAACTCAATCAAATACCAAAAGATTTATGAAAAAGAGAAGCCTGCAAAGCCAAAGACTGGGGTCCTGTTCAAACAACAGCAGGTATCTGTACCTTATCCTCATTGTACAACTGAAGCTTTATCTACTTTCCATCCACTCAAGGAAAAAAAAATCTGTGCTAACCCAATAGAACTAATGAAGCAGCAAGACCTGATAAACTCTCACTGACCAAACATTTGCTGACAGAGTTGCCCGTTGTCGATCATGCTATGCTGATCCCTTGAATTTGGAGAAAATAAGATTTTAGACATTTCTAGAAGTCGCAAAGTTGCAACCTTCACGCTTCCGTCTTCATCCAGACCAACAGTTTTTATTGTCCAATTTAGTCACCAAGATTTTCATGATGGGTTGCACCATATATTTCCTCGCAGCGTTTTAGTTCTCTGCACCCACAGATAATTCAAATTGCCAACCCACACCAAGGAAACACGCTCTAGAATGGAAACATGGCAACCAGTGAAGTTGAAAGGTCGTTGTTAAAAGGATGTTTTAAACAAACCGGCAATTGTTGATATTTTTTCCCCTCCCACATGACTGAGTACACAGTGGAAAGAGACGCCTGCACTTAACCCAAGTCAGTCAATAATGCCTTGCCCCACGAAAGGGAGTGATGCGTACGTCACGCTCGGGAGCCAGTACAACGTCTACAACATGATCACCTTTAGGTTTCTTTATGACAAATTGTTATTGTTATTTTTCTTTTCATCTCTTTTTCAAAGACAGGCCTTTGTGAATCCACAACCACCGGGCAATCGGGGCTTTGACTGGACCTTTATGGACGAACTGATGTAGACTAATGGCTTTCTATTTTTTTTTCTCCCAGCTCCAGGGCTGCAGGTGCGTTGCTTAACACCCAGCAGTGAAGGCAGAAAACGATGCTCGACAGTCGCAGGGATGCTAATGCGCTGAAAAATGTTGGCCTGAGCCAGCGACCCAGGTGCCGCTCCAGCCCGACATCCGGCCATTCATCCAAGCAGCCAGCCACACATCCTCCCATTTACTCAGTCAACCCACCGCAAATAAACCTATCCATTATCTCCCGTCTGCTAATACCACTCGAACAAACGCTAATACTTAAAAAGAAAATCATCACTGCGGGATTTCAAAGATGGATTGAAATTGTTACAATTGTAGTCTTTTATTAATCTGTGCTTAAAGGAAAACAAAAAAAAAGATTTTTCTTATTGACTAAATGGACGAAAGCTAACAACTCCCACTGTTTCTGAACATTTCGACAAGAGGCGTGTACTTTAATTTGATGCAACATTTTTGAGGTTTAATAAAAAAAAAAAATTGTATAAATCAGATAAAGGTTTCAGACTTAAGCCAATTTGATTGTGTGGATCCTGGGACACTCCCTAACCCTGCAGCCTTTAGGAAGGAAGATGCGTCATCAGATGGGCCCCAACAATTAGTAGCTGCATTTCCATTGCAAACGCACGCAGAACTTTGTCAATACTCTGTGTCGAAAAAACACAGTTTTGCAACTGTTGTGTTTCCACAAAAAAGGAAATACAACTAAAATCACAATAGGTTTGTTCACGTTATCAGTCATTAAAAAAGAAGAAGAAGAAGAAGAAGAATGTGCCGCGCCATCAACCTCCAACCACTTCCAGTCGTTTTCTTTTTTGTTTGCGTTGTGGCAACATCGGTTGTTGATAATGTGACTCGTGTGATGCAAAAGTAGTGTTTCCACTGCCGTGTTGCAAAATGAAACAATTTTGAGATGACCAAAAAAAAAATAAAAAAAATTTATTAAATCCACCTCATTCTAGTCCTGAAACGTTTTATCAAAAAAGGACAGTTTTCCTGAAATTGCCGCATTGCCAATGAGAAAACGTATTTTCAAAATGTCAAATCGTCCAGCACTGGTATTAGGCGTTTTGACCGTTACCCATATTTCTCTGCTGTTAACTCGCTCAATCAGCCGACTTTTTCCCCCCTCTACAAGGAAATGAACGGAAAGATACTAAGTCTGCGTCGGCCTGAAAGAATTTACTCTGTGCATCTCTAGTTATTACGGTAATATATGGGCACACTTGTATTTTCTGGTACTCACCGTTGACGTGACTTAACTTTAGCGATTTAGAAATAGAAATACTTTAGCTAATGCCAGAGCTGACACTAAACCAACCACGTAAGAAAAAGGGCATCAATTTCAATAGGTCCACTCAAAACACACAGATGTTCAACTCTTTCATGAATGAATACGTCTCGTTCCTCCCTGTCAAGGCCGAATGACAAAGAGAAACACTCAAGATCTCTATCTTCTCCACTGTCTCCATCCTGTCCCATTGTGCTCACCTTAGTGACCTGAAGCTAACTGAGCGTGAAATTTTGGTCGCGCTAAAACCTCCCCGATCCGTCGACAAAGGCCACGGTTAGTAAGCGGAGGGTGCAGCTCACGAGGTCGATTTGTGAGTCAGGCTTGTGAAAACACCGCTTGCATTCTTAAGGTTTCCTTGAAGAGAGCGTCGGACAAAAGGAAAGGGTGGCGCGAGGGGAGACGTCACATTAGAAATGAGAGGGCAGCACGTAGACTGCTGCTCTCCTGTGATGCATCGCCTCCTGATCCTTTCCAAGAAAAAAAAGGAAAAGGGAAAAAGAAAAAGAAAAAAAAAAGGACACTGTTTTTGATGAATGACTGCTTGCAAGAGCACAGAGCAAAGTTATTCTCGGAGTGCTTGAAAAGCAGACGGATTATTTCTTGTTCCAGTGTTGCCGCCGAACCTTCCGAGATGGAACGAGTGAAATCCCTGAAACTCATGACGGCACTTTTGCTTAATACGGTGTGAATTTTAAAAGTTAACACGAGCAAATCTTTGCGTATCAAGCGGAGAGTGGAGCACAGAATGCGGCTTGTAAACTTTTAACAGAGAATGCTTTCAAATGCAGCTTTACATAACCCGAAAGCGGGAAATCGTCTCTAAAAGGGCACGCGTCATTATTTTTCAAGCTTTCCTTGTTAGTTGTGTTCAGGCAAGACAGTTTATGATTCAAACCAAAACCCACAAATCTCTTCAAAGCCTCTTCTTGTGTATTTTTAATTGACATGTCTTTTCATAATTTCAAGATTTCTGCTTCTTAAATGTGACCTCTGATGTGTAGGAAAACATCTTTACATTTCGCTGCCTTAACTTGAATCCATGCAGAACCAATAAAAGGCAGAGCTCAGATCATAACCGCTAATGGAAAACACACATATTTCCAATTTTTAAAAAAAAGAAAAGAAAAAGAAGAAGGAAAAAAAAAACTTTCCTAATAATCCAGCAGGAATGAAGAAAGTCTGGAGCGCGGCAACAAAAGGGCAGCTCTTTTACGTCACACGCACGCCCAAGGATGACTAAGAGGGACAAGACCATCGAAACTCCCGGGACGGCTCTCGCACGTCTGAGGACTCCTTCAGCGAGCGCCGTGTTTATCAAACGTTGTGTAAACACGGCACAGAAAGCCACTCCGACATCTGCGGCCAAGCAGGGATGTGATGACGCAACGCGGCCCTGCAGCAGACGCTAATTTTCTCCCAGAGACAATGCACAAAAAGAGACGTGACCCCGCATATACCCGTGACTCCGATTTTGAGTGCACACACACACACACAGGCACACACACACACGCATGCACGCTGTAATAACGCGCAACCCCGGGGAGCTTCAAAGAAAAACAAAATCTCCCAGAACTTCCTGCATGACCTTTACCCCTCCCCACTCTCTGCCATCCTTTTTTTTTTTTTTTTTTCCACCTTCCCTTACACATAAGAGGTCACCGTTGCACGTCCCCCGGTTGTCCGCCCCCGGAGCTCCATCTTTAACTTCAGCTGCTCTTTCCTTTTGTTTTCGGACGAGCAGGAAACTTTGACTCGCCCTTTCGAAGAGGAGGGATGAAACTTGCCGCAATGTGTGCAGCAGTGATAAGAGCACAAAGAAGGGGTAGGGGGGGGAAATAAATATATTAAAAAAAGATAGCTGCCTCTTCTACAGTAAATTTCCCAGAGGAGTATCAACTGTAAACAAGTAATGATGCTATGCTTTCTGGGACTCATCCAAACTGGACTCCTCTCCTGTTTTTTTCCAGATATAAAAGCCAGCCGTATCATTTATTAGATGATTTATATGTAAACCTTCAGCTTTCGCGTCACCTAGGCGACACAAACACACACCGTTTCCAATTCCAATACATCTGCGGGAGAGATTCTTACTTTCTGGCTCCAGGACAGGCATTTCCCAGAACCGCCGTCAAACTCTTGACAGCTGAACAATCAAACTGATTTCTGGAGGTTCGCCTTCACGGGGTTAAAGTTTGACTTGCGATGTAAAAGGAAGTGCTCTTTTTATTTCCTTCCTCTAGTCAGGAAGTTATAACGGCATGTACCAGGTACGGCAGGGACAGTGATAAAAAATTTTTTTTTTAGAAAGGAGCACGATCAAATGTTTCAGGACACTTGAGGAGCATCATGAGACACGACTGTGGGAGTTAAATTTAAAAAACCGGAAATTTCTTCTGGATATAAAATATCTACAGGGAACGGGTGTGACAATGCGGCTCGCAAGAAAAAATAATAAGTGACATTGGATTCATCAGATCAAGACGAGGCTTAAGCGTTTGAGGAAAAGCCGTTTGTTGTTTGCTTGATTTCACAAATAAGAGTAAAGGTTTTATGAGTAACAAACTACATTTTTTAAAAATCAGTAATTAGTTTAGAGTAGGCCATTTCAGGTTTCACAAGCTTGTTTTTATGCTTGTGTACTCAGCCTACAGCCTATAAAAGTAATGGAAACGCTCACTTTGCGTTTTCAAGGACAGTATAGATGTTTAATTATTTTTCAGAAAAGTATTACATTTTGACCTCAATCTGGTCACAACAGAAAGACAGAAACAGCCATTTGGTTTAGCACAAGGAGGAAGTTTTTGAAGGAGATGCTAACTTTTAGCATTGCTAGCTAATGGTTAGCCAGTTGTGGCGCTTACATAGGCTTCACCAATCATTTCTATCTTGTCTCTTACACTTGTTTTTCCCCTGACAAGTATTCATAATGTTGTCAATTGAATACAAATGGATGGATACCTCTTCAATGTTTTCGAAACCAGCCGTTATTAGCCAGGCTAACTCGTCGCTCTTATGAGCCAGCTGTCAACACAACAAAGTAACTCAAGAAATAGTTGCTTTTGTACGTCAAAATAAGAGTCTCAGTTGCAGAATCCCAACTTTATAGTGTCTCCCTTCACATTTTTTAATGACTCCACTAACTTCTACTGATAATTTTAATGGTTTGGGCTTTACAAGACATAACGCTATGAGAAACATTGTGGCTTCTTAGTATCCCAAAATCTCATTCCATCCAAACGAGGATACAAATGAAAATTAATGTCATTGTTTCCCTCAAATGAATGAACATTCATTGGATATCTGAGGACACAATGTGCCTCAAATTGTTAGCATGTCTCTAACAAGATAACAAGCGATACAATTACTTGTTAGCATGTATCGGCTTTCATCTTCAAAGCACTCGCTCCTTACATGGAAACAGACAGAACACTGGCATTTCTTTGGGCACAACCGCCAGATCAGACAAGTGGTTTTGTTTTATGCTTCTGACAAGACAGTCGCGCATCAGAGCCGGCTAATATGTAGAAAAGGACATTGGCAGTTAGCAAGGCTAGCCCATCCAGCTGGATTAAAGGCCAGAAAGGTTGCCATAGAGCCAGACTGAAACAAAAACAGCCTTACTTGCCTTGTGTTGACTTGCTGAACGTAATCCATCTTGGGAGCAGACGTTTAAACCAAGCCCGACTACTGGCTCCAGGTTTGTACCAGAAAGGGGCCCTCAAGTGTAAAGTGCAAGTCTTCCAGGTTGGGAGCTCAGGTTCATCGGTTGTCCACTTCATCTTGATACCAAAACATCTATTGGTGTTCTTCAGTCCGCTTTTGAAGGTTTATCAGAGTGTCCATTAAAAACAACCAAACCTCTGTCATACCACTTTGAGCCAAAGTATGGGGGGGCCAAACTGAATTAATTCACGTACTAAAATATAATATTTTAAACAACTTACAGAAGAAGTTTAGAAGAAGTGTGTGAAAGGCACAAGTGAGTGACAGGACTAAATAAATCTTCCCCAACAGAAAGCCAACAGAAGACATTGGTTTCTCTTTCCAGCTTATTGCGGCGCAACAAACCACTCTCGGTAGCACATGATGACTGGTTCCACTGAAACTCCCAGCAGTTCTGAGGCTCATCTTTGGAGCACCCTCTCCTCATAACTAAAGATTGTGTTAACTCTGTCTTCTTCATCAACACCCATCAAATCGATGAAGATATTCAAGATATTCAAAGTTCTTGCTTGAAAGACAGACGCCAGTTGCGAGGCATTTCATATCTGAAATATAATAATTCATTCTTAAACCTTTCTTTATATATATATATATATATAATCACAATCTCATACTCTCCCAGAGTGGTGGAGTTTTAAAATCAAAAATCTCTGCCATACATAAAAGTAACCGATGAGAAAAAGTTCATCTGCATATGTGATGGTTTTTTTCTTTTGACATATTCCTAGAAAGACCATCTGGTTGATCCTGTTCCAGTTTGTAATGTCAGTTTTTTCTAAATATTCCTCAATGCGTTTTTGAGACGCTTCAGACGAAGGAACAGACCCTCCTAAAGTAACGGCCTGAGTCACTTTTTGTCAAAAGTGATTTTGGCAAAAAATAAATACATAAAACAATCCAGTTTGGGGGGAGAAAAAATGACTTTAGGAAGGTGAGGCTATTGGAAATATTCAGATTTTTCAACTCTTGGTGCTATTTAGCACCTGACTTTGTCAATTTATCCTACAAAGCCAAACTTTCATTAAAAACATTCAAAGCAGCACCCTACAGGGGAGAATATGTATTCAAGCTTTTACCAATAATAGTAATAATAATATATGATTTCTAATTAGAATACAAAAACTTAATGTGAGGTCAAAATTTAACTTTCTTAGATATTTTTGCAAAATAAAACGCAAAAGCAAATAGTTTTTACCTCTCAGGCATAATTTAAAGTTAAATATAAAGAGATAAAGATTAAGGATACACTCTTGTCTAAGTGCTGCACTTATCCACTACAAATCTCAAATACTTCTAAAGAGAAAGAAAAGTGTTTTATCCACTTTCAACCCCCCCCAGTGTGTGTGATGTAGTATACGCAGTCAACCACAGAACAAGTGAGGTCAGAGCCGTAACCTTCGCCTTTCTTCATCCTCAGCCTTCAGCTACCCCAACCAGCGCCACGGGAAAGTGGGGGTTACTTAACGTATGCAGACGCAGAAAAGCCTGTGTGATGTCTTACACACACACACACACACACACACACACACACACACAGCAGAAGTATTCAAGAACACATTCCTTTTAGCAAAGCTTTGGATTACAAACATGACATTTCCCTTTTGAACTCATGATGGGGGGTGGAGGCTTCTAACTGTAACGCCTTCATCGCCGTTTCGATTGAGGAAAATGGAAACTGGCAGGTTTGTGGTGATCGTCACTGGGCAGAAAAATATATATATATATCTATCTTGCATTTAATATCTCTGCAAATGCTAAATGCTAAGGCATCTCATCTGCCTATTTTGTGGAGTGGAAAATGCATCCCATTCCACTTAAAATAATAAAAAAAAAGAAAAGAAATAAAAATAGGTTATCTGTAGAAAGTGCTTGCATCAAACCCAGCAACATGAGAAACGGATGCGGTCGTTTGTGAGGTCGCACTACATGTCAGAGGAGAAGGCGAACGTCGCTGCATTTTAGTAGGAGTCCAATAAATACCATTCCAATATATATATATATATATATATATACATATATATAAAATATGATTGTGATCACATTTTTAATCAGCAAAATTATTGATTTTTTTGTTGTTGTTGTGCCCTCTAGAGAAAAAAGCATCACTGCTATATATATCTATATATCTATATATATATATATATATATATATATATATATATATATATATATATATATATATATATATATACATATATCTGAACATCTGGCCTGGTAGACTGTAAATCCACTTTGACAGCAGCCTTGAGCTGCAGGGAAACCGACACACACCCACACACACACACACACTCCAACCACTGAAGACACGGACAGAGGAAGAAGAAGCAGAGCTGATAATTGACCAAAAACGCACCGTCGCAACACATGCCAGGACAGGAAAAAACAATCATCCCAAGAGGCTAATTTTAGACTCAAGCCCTGACATTAAGCGGACAAATCAGATTGAACACTATATACACAGTGCGCTCGCTGTTTGGCGCAAATGAATCGATCGGTCGCAGCGCAGGAGGAATCGGGCTGGAGGGAAAGAGACGAGTTGAGAAGACTTGTCTGCAGTTTTAGGGAGGAACAATTCAATCTGCAGCTGAGCGTCTGCAGAGTGTGGAATTTGAGAGAGGAGGGTCGGGAGGGGGGGACCGGTGACACTCCTCAGAGAGAGAGAGAGAGAGAGAGAGAGAGAGAGAGAGAGAGAGAGAGAGGTGTGTGTGATGTAGTATTTTATGAATGTGTGACAAAGCTGAGCTGCTCTCCTTAAACTCGGGCTTTAATGCAGCTGAGAGCTTGAGGGAGACGGGGAAGGTTTTTTTTATCATCATCATTATTATTATTATTATTTTATTATTATTCAAGTTCATCTGAAAGCGGTTCTCATGCCTTCCCTCCTCAGCCACATGTCTGGAATACGATCAACCTCGACGCGCTCTCGTAGCGCACAAATCCCCTGGAGTCGTGCACGAAAATAAATAAATAAATAAAAACAAGAAACCAAGAAGAGTGTTGGGGCGGGGATGAAGAGCGCAATAAATAAATCATTTATAAAAAAAATAATAATAAAAGAAAAACTTACCTCCTCTACAGTGAGGGGCATGCATATCCTGTACTCCTTCATTAACATCTTCTTCTTCTTCTTTCCTCTACGCGACCCCCGCTGTGTGTTCACAATAGTAGCAGCTCAGCAGAGAGTTTCCCCTCCCCGCCGCCCCGGCAGGATGTTGTGTGAGCGGAGCGCCGAGCTGATCTGGACGATGTCTGGCGTCAGCGCATGGACAGCCCGAGTTACGCTCGACTTCTTCCTTTCATCGGAACCAGCGGATGTGCGTCTCCGGCATTGCCTTGTGTGACGTGAAGGACCGGGGCCCCGGCTGCTTCTGGAGGACTGTCTCCTCCCACCGCGCCGGGTGGAGGAGGAGGGGAGGAGGAGGAAGAGGAGGGGTGGGGGCGGCCAGTCAAGCTGGGAGCGCACAGGGAAGCGAAGAATGACGGCGCGTCGGAATAAGAGTCTTCGAAACAGTCGAAACAAATGATCGAATGTAAGGATGTGGAAATACAAATAGGTCAAGTGTTGAGTTGAAGTTAAAAAACAAATAAACAAACAACAACAACTCAGTTAGATGTCATCTATAGCATGGCTGCAACCAAGGGTTCATTTTAGTCATGAATGTTCTACCAATTAATTGATTAATCGTATAAAAAAATTGGCACATTGCAGATATTTCATTTACCCACTTACACGTTTTAAACACAGTATTTAGAAATGAATTGAACAATACAACTAAAAAAAATGTACATTTATTTTTTTAATAAGAAAATGATTGATTACTTGTAGCATGTAGAGATAAAAAATACTTCTTAGAAGGACATGTCATTAGCTGCAGTGCATGACTAATCTGTTCTCAGCTTTTTTTTTTTGATTGATTGATTAATGGCAGAGGGCTGCACAGTGGCGCAGTGGGTAGCGCTGTTGCCTTGCAGCAAGAAGGTCCTGGGTTTGATTCCCGGCCCGGGGTCTTTCTGCACGGAGTTTGCATGTTCTCCCTGTGCATGCGTGGGTTCTCTCCGGGTTCTCCGGCTTCCTCCCACAGTCCAAAAACATGACTGTCAGGTTAATTGGCCTTCCCAAATTCTCCTTAGGTGTGAGTGTGTGTGTGCATGGTTGTTTGTCCTGTTTGTCTTTGTGTTGCCCTGCGACAGACTGGCGACCTGTCCAGGGTGAACCCTGCCTCTCGCCCGGAACGCAGCTGGAGTTAGGCACCAGCAACTCCCGACCCCGTTAGGGAGAAGGGTGACGGAAAATGGATGGATGGATTAATGGCAGAATAGCAAAAGGTGCTTAGATTTGTCTAACAGAATTTGAACCAGGTGAAGCGAAAACTATAACACTTCAGGAATTTTGGGAACATATTTACAGACAAAGAAGGTGTGTTTGTTTTTTTTTTTGTTTTGTTTTGTTTTTTTCTTAAATGAAAAATGTATTTGGCTTAATTACTGTTCTGAATGTGTTGTTCTTTCACAAATGTTTTTTTTTTTTTTTAAGTATGTATGTGTCAGTTAACAATTAATCAAAACTTAATTGACGATTATTTCAGTAAATCGATTAATCACAACTAATCTGATTAATCGTCTCATCACTAATCTTCAGTCACTTCATCTTGAAACGCACCTAAACGATTATAAACCCCTGTAACACTGGCCATCAGTCAACAGTATAAAAACACTTCAAATAGTTATTATTAAAAAATTAAAACCAACAACAACAACAAAAAAATACATAGCCCACATTCTAAAATTATTTTATTTTGAAGAGTCCATCCCGGATGTGAAGTGCCTGTGCCCGCTTCTTTTCTTCTTCTTCTTCTTCTACTTCTTCTTCGTGAGGTACCGTTAGGAATAAAGTCCAGTATGCTTATTAAATGCTTCATTTCCAAACTGAACCCCACGACAAGGTCAAACCAAACAGCCCTCCTCAATAAAAGGGGGGCGGGGCTTACTCTCCTCTCGCCGCAGCTCTGCTTGTCTTGACTTGAAAGCGGCTCGACTTTGGTGTCGGAAAATAAAACCACGTTAAATAAAAGCGTCTTCGCCCCCCGGATGCTAAGAGACGAAGCGAGACGCGATGGAAACACTGGTAGACCGCAGCACAGGAAGCATCAGCTCGCTGCTGCTGCAGCCCTTCCTCGCTCTCACGCCCCTCTTCTTCTGTGGTTTCACTGCCTTCGATGTCTCGCTCGTGCATAATTGTCCGCTCAGGTGCTCGCTCGTTCGGCCTCGTCGCCCATTTCTGTTCTTCCGACGTCTTTTTGCAAACGCTGACTCATCGGGAAAACGGTGAGAAGGTATTCGATACGAAATAAGATCCTTATCAGATCCTTTATTATCAAGTTAAAGATAAATAGAAGATCAAACTGAGGTAGAAAAATCCAGGAAAACTTAAAAGTAAGAACAGGAGGCTATGCACTATGCGAATTCACAACATGCTGCAGATACAGTTGAAATGTTTTGCTCAGTTTGGAATTAACTGAGCACTGCAGTTTGGTAGTGTCATTGGAGAAAAATGCACTGAATTCGTCTCCTTAAAGAGAACAACAATAAAACTGTTCCAATAAACAATACAGCTGCTTCTATTGATTATAGAATTGCACAAATTGAAATTCAGCAAATAAATTTGCTGTTTGGAATAATGCAATTTTCTGGAAAAAAAAACAACAACAACAACAACTATGTTTTTGGGGTAAAAAGTGTTCAGGTTACGATGAGGTGCCTTTTCAGACGTGTTGAAATAGTTTTGTCCCATCACACGAGTCACACAGCCGGATGTTGCTGCTGGCAAAAGAAACGACGAAGAAGAGGACAGGAAGTAAAGAAGACTCATGATTTGTTGTCGGTTTGTTCCGTTTCGGACAGTAACCCGCAGTTATTCATAAAATCTTGCGCGTCATTGGAACGTGTCGAATCTGTAACTAAAATCTCACCTTGCAGTTTCCCTAAAAAGAGCAGGACATGTAGCAGCTCCCCAGTATAAAGGGTTTGTTCCACCAATGCCTGAATAAGATGGCCAACAGATGATGAGCGCTGACGCCATGACTGAATTATGACTACAGTAACCGCTCCTTTGCTGCCGTTATTTTGAACAATTTGTCGTCTAAATATACTTAGCATGTGATTTTATTTCAGTTTCTTATTCAATGGAAACACGAAATTGTGTTTTTTTTTCCACATCAGCAGAATGATTTGCGCACGTTCGTAATGTTCTTTCTGATTCGTGAAACAGTTCTTTACATATAATGTTTATGTCCTCTTTGTTCTGCTATCTTTACCTTGTGCGACTTTTTGGTTTTATTTTGTCTCTGAAGTGACTCGGTCTAAAGGATTTAATCTTACAGCTTGCTGCTGTAATTAATACATTACAACTGGGTTTTGTGGTGTAAAGACAAGTCTTCCTGTGTTATGTTTATACGTAATAACGTGTGTGAACGGTGTGTCACTGAAAGGCAGAAGTGATTTTTTAATGTCGTCTTCCAGCTGCAGCGACAGCAGAAGCCGTCTGCTCTCTGAATGGCATATGAACCCTTTCGCAAAAGAAACAAAATTTGCTAAAACGACAAACCACTGACAGTTATGACCCTGAGGCTCTGTTCTGGTGCTTTATAATACGCATAAGCCATAAACAGTCTATTGTTCCATTATGCTGTGGAGCAGATGCTTCTCGCATGAAAGAAACCTAAATGTTTCTGCTTTGAATATGTAGGCAAGCATATCACATGACAATTTAGTGAGCTTTCTGTTTATTGATAGGAGATGTGCTTTTTTAAAACTGTTTTTACTTTGGCCTATGATGCCAACGCACAAAGCATTGGCATATTTGTTTTCTAAAATGTAAACATTTCATGGCTCTTATCCACGGAGGATGGCAGCGGTGGACCGGGTGCCTCCCCAGTGAGATGCCGCCCCGGGCGGCTGCCCATATTAGAAACTAGTTCCAGGTGTGCCTCCAGCGAACTCAAATCTGTGAATTAACCAATCAGAAGTTTCCAATAGTCATTCTGTTTGCGATTTTGGTGTATGTAAGCTGCATATGCTGATATTTTTGTGATTTAAATATATCAGCGCTCCAACTCAGAAACTGTCATGTTTTGGTTTAAGCTTCTAACCCAGGGGACACAAGTAAAAGTGCAGGAGCGTCCTGCAAAGAGCTTCCCTCCAGGGTATGAACCTGCTGCTCCAGATTCAGCTCCGCCCCCTGGTGGAAATCTGCTGCTCAGCAACGGTCACACAAACACCACACAACAACAACAACCCCAAACTCTGACAGAAATGGAAACAAAAACACATATAAGGCTGAAGATGCTAGAGAAGTTTGTAGCTTATTAATTACTAAAAACTGTCCCAAAGGACCATTGACTACACACACACACCCACACACACACACACAAAGGATTCCTGCTACAGCAGTAGATTCACACAAAAAAAGATTTATCTTTGTTTTATCTTCACTGAATGTGCATTTGTCAAATATTGTAGCCAGATTTCCTAAAGCTACTCCTTCTCTCCTTTGTTTCTGACCAAACATCTGATGACGTATCACTTTAGAAGATTTAGTTCAAGCCAACATGATTCTGCTGACCTGTTTTTGGAAATGTTGCCATGTTGGGGCTTCCAAAGTAACACCGACTGTATTGTTCATTGTCCTTGGAGTTAACAAGGAGTTTGGCCTGTGCCTCACCGTGGAACAAACTCATGAAAGCCCAACGTTCGGGATGCCGCTGTGATTTCAGCGGTCAGTCACGCTTACTTTGCCCAGAGCCCTGCTTCGCCGCGAGAACAACAGAAAACGACGTTGCCACATTATGCCACGGTCCGTTTTAATTGAAGGAGAGGTTGGGCTGCTGATTTTATCGACACAACTGACATTTTTGGATCCACTCAGCAAAATCTGTGCAGCAACAATGCTGACAAACTGCCTTTTTGCCTCGTCAGCACGCATTTTCCCTCCACAATATATTCCTGGCAGGGATGGCAAACTCTCCGGACCGGCATTTCAATTTGAACCTTCATCTTCAGTAAACAGGCGAATGAACAAGCTGTTTCTACCCAACCCAATGCTGTCAAACACAACTTATCAGAGTGTTAATCGTAAATGAAGGCAATGCAATAAAAAAAAACATAACTATATTATGCTGCAGTGTCAACCTATATACACATTTACCTTCACACAGCAGTGATACAATGAATTGCAGTTACATTTAATGAAATGATGCTAAGCTATAAATAAGTGCCTCAAGCTCAAATGAAATTAATTAACTTCTCAGGCAAAATTGCTGTTAAAAAAGTAAATAAATAAATAAACACTTGCTGTGTTTGAGTATTACAAAATTCCTGAGGGTGCTTTAGTCAAATTTTACAAATTAAATCAGAAAAGTAAACATAGATGTCTTTCTGGTCCCCACCACTTTACTCGCTGCTTCTCTAGGGTTTGCTGCGGTTTTCTGATTCTGCAAGCAAACTCTTTTAAATTGGTGGGGGGAGTTTTTTTTAGATGTTTTCTCAAATTGCTGGCTTTAAAAGTGCTGGATTTTGTGATCGTTCTGTTCAGAGCCGGTCCGAGACACTTTGGCAACTTCGGTGAGATTTTATTTGCCCCACCCACCCCCAATTGTTTCACCAATTTATATATGGCTACACCAAATACTGCCTTTTATTTTATTTTATTTATTTTTTGTTTGCCAAAACATAAGTTATAAATACACTGAAACTATTGAAAATCCTCAGATTTGATCAGTCCAACGTATACAGGGGCTGTGAAGCAGAATAGCTAATCATTATTCTTCAATGTAGTATTTAATCATCTTTGCCGTGCAGAGAAATGATTGTAGAATCTTTCATATTAGGAAATTGTATTATTACCTATAATTTTTCAAAAGAATAGTTAAAGTTCCTTGTTTTTTTTTATTTCCCCTTTTAAGTCGCCCTTATATTTGGTGACTAAGAAGCTTGCGTAAGTAATTTGAAATAATAGCCATCTTAAATGTTTCGTATTTCATCATTCTTTCACTTAAGCTGAGTCACACTCTGTATATCAGGCATTATTTCTGCATGTGTTTTGGGCAGTAAATGGTTTGGGACAGTTTCTCGCCAACAAGCAGGGAACATTTCACTGCACTGTGCTGCTGAGCAAAGACAGACCAGATTCAGATAATGTAAGGACGCCTGCTGGTGGACTGTTGCCATGGCACTGTGCTCCACTTCATGCGCTCGCATCCTTTCACAAGTCGACTGCAAAGCTGTGCTTGTGTTTTGTTGTTGCTTCAGTTCAATTCTGCTCAGTTAAAAATACTTTAGTAATCCCAGAGGTAAATGAATCCCATTAATCCTAACTGCTTTCATTGTGATTTCACTAATTGAGGCTTTGGAAGGAACGGGAACACGACTGGAATAGAAATCGATTTTATTTGACCTTTATTTATATAGCTTAAATCTCATTTAGAAAATAAATTATTTGTTTTAAGAGAGACCTGCCTCAGAATTATATAAACCCATAAATGCTCCAAGCACAACAAGAGTGCAAGTTCCTTTAAAGGTACAGTGTCAAAAGTAAGTTTATCATTAATTAAAGCTATGGCTAAAGAACAAAAACACGAACCTACTGCCATTTCCCCAGTGTTTAAGCTTCTTTTGGAGATTATGCCAGGTTAGTGGTGAAGGGTACACGAAGGCTTTCTCTCTTTCTCATTGCTATGTGTACTTTAAGAAGCTAAATGTTCAACATTATTGCATTTATTTTATTCTCAACTAATAAAAGCATTCACTGTCAAACTAACAGGCTCTGAGAGGGGTGCCTGTAATTCCTGGCACTCCATCAGTCATTGCAAATAAAATAATAACTGATCAGGTTTTATTTTTGTTAACACATCAGTAAATCTATGCTTTAACAAGTGTGAAATTCAATGTCAGAATTATAAAATGATCTCTAGTCTGGGTGACAACAAAAACAATTTTTTATATAAGAATAAGCACGTGTTTCTTGTTTGCCTGTACTCAAGTTCATTGTGTTACATTCAATTTCAGAGGATTATGACTAATATCAGAATCTTAAAATTGTGGACTTTAACATGTTACATAAAATGTTCATGCATTTTAACCAGCTGTATGTACTCTTTTCTCCTCTGTTCTGCATTAAAAATTATATACTTTTATTGACACGTGGTATTTTATGTTTTAATTAAACATTTCTTGTTTCTGCCTGTTTTATTTATACGTTGTTTTTGGTCTTATTTATTGGTCGGACTCCGTTCATACTGTTAGAAGTTTTACAACTCTGAAAGTACAGTTAACCGTAATACTAGGACTGCCTTTGTTGCGCCTGCCAGAAATGACAATATGCACATATTTTTTTTAAAGAGACGTCCTCCTCGGGTCTTTCAGGCACCTACCCAGCCACCCCATTCTCTGTTCTGATTGGTCACCTCCTAGCGTCGTTCATTTGACAGGACAAACAGCGTCAGGCAAAGAAGGTAAAGAGTCGTGGTTTGTCCCTTTTTCCCAGTCGCAACAATGTCTGAGGAACGATCTGAGAGGTCCGATGGAAGGATCGTGAAGATGGAGGTTGATTACAGTTCCACTGTAGATGAGAGGCTTCCGGAGTGCGAAAAAATGGCCAAAGTAAGTGAGCTTTTAACGGAAGGCCGGCGCTGGCTGAGTCATGGTGCATCCCGATCGGTGCGCTAGCAGAGAAGCTACCACACAACTGAGGTGTCTTCAGTTTTATCATAAAACTGAGCACATATTACTTATGAGTTAGAATATGTTTTTTTTAACCCGCGCTTAATACCACATTGTTTTTTTCTTCTTCTAAAACTCCAGAGTTTGTTGTTAAAGAGAGACTAGCTATATGGTTAGCACTGAGGTTAGCTTCTTCAGAAGTAGCCAACCTGCTAACCGGTCCCTTTAGCGTTGGTAATGTTTGAAAAAGATGTTAAAGTTAATGTTTTTGTGTTCTCTTCTACAGGAGGGGAAGTTACAAGAGGCTATTGAGAGTTTGTTGTCACTGGAGAAACAGACCAGAACGGTAAGCGAAAGCCTCCCATCTGATGCAGAGCTGGAAATTGTTTACGTTCTACATTTACATTACAAATAAGAAATAACTACATTCATAAGAACACCAAAAATAATTCCTCGTGTCCAAGAAGTGATGCGAGAGCTTTTAATTCTTCTATACAATTTAACATGTATAGCGTTGGTTGTTTTTAACAGCTCAAATATGAGTCAGGAAGTTCATTTGATCATTTTTTTTCCTTAATTATTTTCTGAAACGTATATGAAATGAAGTTCGGAAAAAAAAAATTGTGAGGCAGAACTTCTTTTCATCTTGATTTAACATCGATTCATGATCAATGTAGTGATGGAGCTTGTTGCCAACCACTCAAATTGCTTTTCCATTGTTAGTCTCATTCACACAGCAGCGACTTTCACACAAACATATGACTGATAGGCATATATGATTTCAGTTGCCTGCGTCCGGTTAGCTTGGCGTCACTGGAGCTCCGGTGTGGGAGAGCGTTTCCACCTGCAGCTGGAGTCTCAATGGGCAGGCAACGTTGAACCTAAATGCCTAATGACGAAAAATGATGCTCCAGTGTGTCTCGTGCTTGGGGCAAGCAGTGACGCTTTTCTGTTCCCCACATTGGGACGGATCAGAAATATTTCCAGCCAGCCAAATTTTCAGCTTTGGCAAGGGAAAAGCTAAAAGCCTTAAAAAAGAAAAGGAAAGAAAAGAAAAACATTATCTTAGCAAGTCTTGGACATGAATTGTGTTCAGAGCTACACAAGTTAACAAAAACTAACTGGAAAAAGTTGAGTTTGGTGCATTTATCTTGAATATAGCTCAGAAAATTTTAACCAAAATAATTTCTTTAATAAAACAAAACAAACAAAAAAAAACACTTCACTTACAAATTTAAGCTTGTTAATCTGCATACGTGTATTTAATGAATAGATTCTGTTTGAATTTTTCACAGGCGTCAGATATGGTGTCCACCTCCAGAATCCTCGTGGCTGTGGTCCAGATGTGTTATGAAGCAAAGGATTGGGATGCTCTGAATGAAAACATCATGTTACTCACCAAAAGGAGGAGTCAACTCAAACAGGTCAGTGCTCTGTTTACCCTGATGGCTCCGTTCTTCATAATTTTGCCGATGTCTTTACCGGTGGCCTCCTCAGTTAAAACGCAGAATTAAAAAAAGAACATATTTGAATTAGAAGTCCTTAATACATTAAAGTGAAAAAATAGAAATTATTTAAAGTACTTTTGTGAGATTGTCAGTCATCAAATTGAGTTTCTCTACTGCAATACAAATCATTACGATACTGCAAATTTAGTCATTTCTGCAAAATTAGCAGAAATTCCAATATCTGCACATTTTTCTATTGCAGATACAAGATTTGAGTGTTTTTTTTTTTTTTCAAAACGCTCATAAAATATGAGTTTCATATTTCAAACTGGTTGAAATATGAAAACTCAAATTTCAATGAGTTTTGAAATATGCTCATAAAAAAATGTAACTTTCCTTGGGTAAATTTGTATGTACTGTGGCCTAAATAAGTGATTTGTTTTGCTCTTCATCTCAGGCTGTTGCCAAAATGGTGCAGGAATGCTACAAATACGTGGATGCAGTAACTGATCTGAACATCAAGCTGCGGCTTATAGACACACTTCGCACAGTGACAGCCGGCAAGGTATGAAATCCCTTGACGCCATAATTAGGGGTGCAGTAAACTATGGTCATTGTGACCTTATAACACTGGACAGTTCTTAAAAAAAGAACAAAAAAATTGGTCAAAAAGAATGCACTTCAAAATAAAAGTGTGAATATAAATGACTAACTACTTGGAGATTTAGAGAAGTCAATGCAGATGTTGAACCTTATTCAACAGAAAACTTTCAAAAAAGCCATGTAAATTCAAGTGCTTTAGAATTTATCTGGAAAAAGCAGTTTAGGTAAAGTTAAGTACACTAAATGTTTTCAAAGTTAGCAAAGGGTGTTATTGGAGAATTAGCACTTCTGCTAATCCCCTCATAGTGTGATCAGTTGCACTGGTTTCCAAACTGCCATATTTTCTCATTTTTGCAACAAAGGGAAAAACATTTTTGCATTTTTCAGTCACGCAACTGACAACAAGTGAGAGAAGTGCTGACCCATGTCCACTCTGATTTTGCCCTTTAAATCCTTCGCTAACAGGTACGCTAGCTGCGTCTCACAATGCACTAAAAGGTTCTCTCTGACAGATCTATGTAGAGATCGAGCGTGCGAGGCTGACAAAGACACTGGCTAACATCAAGGAGCAGAGCGGCGACGTCAAAGAGGCTGCCGCCATTCTGCAGGAGCTACAGGTGCGATCCAAACCTTTTCATGCACAATTAACATGCGAGTTGCTGAGACCCGTCTCATTTCCGGGTCGTCTTTTTTGTCGCTCAGGTGGAGACGTATGGCTCCATGGAGAAGAAGGAGAAGGTGGAGTTTATCTTGGAACAGATGAGGCTCTGCATCGCTGTCAAAGATTATATTCGCACCCAGATCATCAGCAAGAAGATAAACACCAAGTTCTTTCAGGAGGAAGGGACCGAGGTAAGAGATGCTAGCGGTCCTCGTTTGCAAGTCTTCTCTCAGAAGCTGTTGCGTCCTCCACTGTTCATTCTAACTGCTTACTTAAACTTTTATCATTATTTTGTCAACACAGGAGCTGAAGTTAAAGTATTACAACCTGATGATTCAGGTGGACCAGCACGAGGGCTCCTACCTGTCGATATGCAAGCACTACAAGGCGATTTATGACACGCCCTGCATCTTGGAGGAGAGCAGCAAGTGGCAGCAGGTAGAGAGTCGACATGTTTTGGGCAGGTTTTTGTTTCGGAGGAGAAATGCTTTAGCATTTCACTCCTTTATCAAGCGTGACTGTTTTCTAGTAAGGTTTTAGGAGATGTTCCCTGAAACTGCCGTTTGCAAAGTTCTTGTCAAACATCAAACGTAGTTGTCACTGAGTGAAACCTGGTCGCGCATGTCGGCTTAATATAACGCGAGGACCACAGCGCTGCAATCGGCTAACACGCATTTTCTGCACGTTTCGCCCCGCAGGCCCTGAAGAGTGTGGTGCTGTACGTGATCCTGTCTCCTTACGACAACGAACAGTCAGACCTCGTGCACAGAATCAGCGCCGACAAGAAATTGGAAGAAATCCCCAAATACAAGTAAGACCGCCCGTGCTTCGACGTTGATAAATCGATTACGACACGCCGAGGGTCACGTTGTTCCTCTTTTCCCAGGGACCTTCTGAAGCAGTTTACCACTATGGAGCTCATGCGCTGGGCCTCGCTGGTGGAGGATTATGGGAAGGAGCTGAGAGAAGGCTCGTCTGAGAGCCCGGCGACAGACGTCTTCTCATATTCAGAGGAGGGCGAGAAAAGGTGGAAGGACCTTAAGAACAGGGTGGTGGAGCATGTAAGTCACTCATGGAAGGGCCTCTTGTATTGTTGCTTTACAAGTTTGAGTTTGTTGGTGTGCCAAGGCTACAAAGAGCATCGCAAAATGTACAATTTTTATTGCGTTAAATTATTGATGCGATTCAGGTCTTAAACTTGGTTCATAACTGTCTTAAAAAATCTTAACTTTTGAGTTGATGAAACCTGCAGAAACCTTTGGTTTATTATGTCTTATAAAATGTTATGCTCTATTATATTTTATATGATGTTAATTTTGTACTATATTACATGGACGTCAAAGCAGTCATTGAGAAGCTGCCCAGATGGGTGTTTCTGGGCATAGGACAGCAACATTACATCCATCTATAGCAACATTTTGTTGCTATAGATGGATGTAAATCTTGTTTACATCCAGTCTGGCTTCTCCTATGACTCACGTCACAGATCAAGGACGGAGAAGTCGAATCAAATGCGACACGGTGACTGTTTTGACTGTGGATTCTTTGAAAACAATCTGATGCGTATCCAACTAGCATTCACCTGCTGTGTTAATGTAGCCAAGACATGGCCAGGCACTGGAAAACAATTTATGTTTTTTTTTTCTCTCTCAGAACATCAGAATAATGGCCAAATATTACACCAGAATCACAATGAAAAGGATGGCTGGCCTGCTGGACCTCTCTGTTGACGTAAGCGAACCTTTTAGCATCTCGTTCTACCCGATAGCACCACCAAAAAAATAGCAACGTCACTAATCCACCTGTTCAAATCCTACGCCAGGAATCAGAGGAGTTCCTCTCCAGCCTCGTCGTAAACAAGACCATCTACGCCAAGGTCGACCGGCTCGCCGGCATCATCAACTTTCAGCGGCCCAAAGACCCCAACGACCTGCTCAACGATTGGTCGCAGAAACTCAACTCCCTCATGTCGCTGGTCAACAAGACCACACACCTTATTGCCAAGGAGGAGATGATCCACAACCTGCAGTGACACGAGAACAGTTTCTACTTTCATTTTTGTTGTTTCATGTTCACGTTTGTGTATGTTCAGGGGGAACTGTGACGCGTTTGTACAGTACGTTAGCGGAATACCGCCACGGTGCCCGTTTGCAGTATCGTAAGATTTGGAAACAAAGCAACCGCAAAACACACACGCCCTCTATGAGTTGTTCCTTTTTTTTTTTATTTTATTGTCTAGTAAAACATTGACAATAAACATATTGTACCTCCAGTCTCTGCATTTTCTCCTCTCTGTTTAGTGTAGTTTTATTATAGTTTAACATTTTATTTTTTTTATGGAAAGATTACTAAAATTCAAATGCAACCAGATACTTGTAAACAAGATAAAATGATTCACAGCCACTATTTTATTTTATTTTTTTTCCTATTTGTTAAATAGGAAATGTTTAAGTTAAATAAACCAAAATTAGATTCTGTTAGCCAGGAAAGTGAGAGGAACATTTAAGGAGATGTTGTTTTTCGTTTGAACTTTTCAGAAGTTTACAGTACATGTACTAAGATTACTTTGCATTTAAACAGTTTTGGAAAGCTCAGATGATGATTTCATGGCTTTTATAGTCTTCTGAAATGTTTTAATTCCCAACATCTAAGTTGAAAGGAGACAAACCTATGAATGCTTTTTATGACAAAATGTCAAAAATACTTCATAATGAAAAAATAATGTTGAATTGGTGGTAAATGTGTGCATTAACTCCAGAAATAAAGCAAAAAAAGCCTTATGTAAATGCTGGCTGAAGCTGGTACGATGGTGTCAGTATCCGCAGTGAAATAAGCAACGTAAAGAGCCAGGTTACATTTGCGGACAATAATCTTAATTTTAGGGACCATATCCTTCAGCCTGGTGTGACTGATAAACTATTTGGCTTCACTGACCAATCGGAAGTTAGGAAGAAAAAGGCTTAAGCTTGGAGAACTGAGGATGATACGTCAGTTGTAAAGCACAGCGGTGGCAGCGTTATGTGTTTAGCTGTAGGAGGGAGTGGTGCGCTTCATAGAAAGAAAATGATGGATCCATGATTAAAGTGCAACATGTGATCACATTGAAACTGCAGGTCAAACGTGAGTCAGGAAGTCGAAAGCTTCAAATCAACAATGAATCACCAGATCAGGCTCTTAACCACAAGTGGGCAAAGGGATCAAAATCCTCAAAAAAAGCAAGGTTATAATCCAATTGTAGTCATATTTGAGATTTTCCTCCCACCTAATTTTCTATGACATACTTAGAAAAAAAAAAAAGTATGACTATGCACAGTTTGTAATTATGTTTTGTGACACTCCTGTATGAGGCCAGTGACTGCTGGATGTCTTTCTAGTAAGCATAACACATTTTGGTGTATTTTGTTTCTGATCATTTGAATTGTTTGTAGCTGTAAGCTTTTGTTGTTGTAATTCAAAGAAAGAAAAAAAAGATTTTAATTTACAATTTTCACTTTCTGATTTGAATCGCAGTCCAAGTTACTGGAATTCCCACATGGGTTGGTTCTCTCATTTGCTATATCAAGAAAGTATGAGGACAAAACGGTGCAATTTATTTGCAATTCTTTTATGTACTCTCAAAACGGTGCAATTTATTTGCAATTCTTTTATGTACTCTATTGGAAAACATAAGCTTACATGCCTTTCTTACTCCCCCACAAAGAAAACGTATTGGTTAAATTATGTATATCAACTTTGGTATGGATAATATAAGCAATATGTGTAAAAAAAACAAACAAACAAACAAACAAACAAAAAAAACATGTCTAACAGACTTAAGGCATTTTTATTTCATTACATAAATTGTCCTAACACCACAATACTTCAAATGGAGGAATTTCACTTAAAAATACATAACAAAAATGAAGAAAAAATAAATAAATACTAACAGAATTATTTGTACAAGAACAAACGTTATTGATATTATTATTATTATTATTATTATTATTATTATTATTATTATTATTATTATTATTATTATTATTATTTTGTTTCAAATAACTAAACTAATTTGGTCTCGCGGTGCCAGAGCAAACATGGAGGGAATTTAAAATAAAAAATAAAAATCCAAAGCAAAAACTTTTGACTCCTAAAAGAGGCCAAAACATTGGCACTTTCACGGCAAGTCCTCCTCAACCTTCAGATAAGCACATCCCACTATGCTTTGCGATGGGCTGACAAGTGGATCCAAGATGGCGTAGAAAGTAAAGCTAGGTAAGTGTTGACTTCCCATTTTTAGCTCCTCTACTTGTCTTTTTCGTCGCAAAGCCACCGGCACGAATCCCCTCCACAAATCAGTAGCACGGCGACGAATGTTTTGACTCCGTGCGCCGGCAGGAACGAGATGTCATGTGAATTATACGTGCCTAAACACGGTGGCACAGAGGAAAAAAAAAAAAAAAAAAAAAAAAAAATTTCAGGGCCCGAGTCCGTTTTGTTTCGGCGAACCTAGCCAAGCCAAGCTAGCCTTGCTACCACGAACAAGCCAGCCCAGCTATTCTTGCTGGGAGCTCATCAGTTTGCTGCCAAGAAAAGGCCGTGTTTGTTTTTTGTTTTTTTTTGTTGTTGTTTTTTTTTTATTTATTTTTTTGGTGGGGGCCCGCCGTGCTAAACGTTAGCTGCACGTCCTCAGTTTAGGGGCAAAACTGTTACAGGCGATGCGAGCAGAGAGCGGATTTGTTGAGCACATTTTAAGCGATTTTTTTTTTCTGACGCTGCCGTCATCGTTCAGATTTGCAGCAGCAGTCGAGATAAGTTTTCCAGACAAACAAGAGCTACAACTCTCCTCTGGAAAACCAAACAGCTCCTCGTTGTTGTCCTGTTGTTTTTTGTAGTAAATGCATGTTTCAGAAATGTGCACGGGCTCAGTTCTGACGAATTGGCATGTTTAATTTTTCTGTATTTATTTTCTACACAGTTGCTAACGGTTGTGTCAGCCTGGATAACTATGTTTGGGCTTAAGCACAATTTTAATAAATCAGCTCGTCAGCTAACTGAGCTGCATGCAGATATACTAGTTTGACTTTATGCCATTAAATGAGTATAATACCCACCTTATGAGGGCCACCAAACTACTTGTTGTGGTTAAGAAGTGAGGGAAATTTAGCTACATTGAGGTAGCAAGGGTTATTTTTTTCCTCCAGATTTTTTTGATATAGTTCTCTCAAGTGTGAGTGAAAATAAACTTAGTATATTTTAACAATTTTCTATCAACATTCTTTGCTCTAATTCAAGCACCTTTGATATGCTTTGCTCTCATTAACACTACCTTGCACGTATGACTGTTAAAATGTCAGCAGGATGTTGCCATAATGATTCCTTGTGACTCTCTGTGTGAGTCGTGTGTTTGAATTAGTTTTACGCCTCCAGCACATGAAAATACACTCGCCAGCATCATGACCTTGACGTGCACAATGTATCCATAGGTGTTGGACATTATAGGGCGCATTGACTGCATCTGCAATTAAAGACTGTGAAGGTATGGGAGCTTTCTGAAGCTTAAGGACGAGCCCACACGAAGCTGGAAACGAATGCATTTTGGCCTTTTATCCACACAAAAACTTGGTTAAATATTACCAGAAGTTATTATTTCGAAAAACCCAAGACCAATGTGGAGATCTAAAAAAAACTTTTGTTTGCGTACGTGGATACACGGATGAGTGTGTGTGTGTGTGTGTATGGGAAAATAGGAGATTTGGGTTTCCAGCACATTGCAGGCTGCGACAAATCTATCCACATGCTTGCTTTGACACAATTCCCAATAGACATTGTCCTGTGTTTTGTTAACTTTATATTCTACTTAAGAGTAGTTCAACCCATCTGTCCACACAAATGAACCCCTCAGCGCCATGTTTAATCCCTAACAGGAAGTCGTGGTTGTTTTGAAGCAACCTGATTGGCTGATGTAGAGTTTAGCTTTGCCCCACACTGCCCCCTAAGGGTTTGGAATGTTTAAAACGTCGGTCGAGGGCATACTGGTACGGGTTCATGTGAATGGAAGGTTTTCTGAAACGGTTACCGTGTGTACAATGTATTTTTTTTAACCAATATTGGAGAGATAATCACACCCAGTTTAACAATAAAATTGGATATGACATTCAGTTCCCCTTATGTTGTTTTTAGACAATAGAACATCAGAAATCTTGATCAGTTATTTTGAAGAAGGAATTGTCTGCTAGATATACCCAAAGTACAGAAAGACAAATGTTTTAGTTTGTTGTTGATGTTTTATTCCCAAAATTTCCAGTTAACTTTTAAAAAACATTTTAGTACAAACACACAGTGAGACAACTGATGGACTGCCTTAGCGCCACTACTGCTAGGCTTAGCTTGTTTTCTGGGGGAAACCCTCATTTTTACACATTTTGCACTATATGCGTAAAAGAAATTTCATCCCAATATCCTTGTACTTATTAGTCTATTTATGGAGAACAGAAGCCCCCCCTTGGGGTCCAGATTTGGTCAATGTTCAATTTTACCGGCCTTGATCGATGACCAGTTGGCCGGATTCATATATTCATAAACTGTATCTTTTTCTGCTCAGTACCTGCATAGTTTGTAGCAGCTAATGCATCACACTGACAGCAGCACTGAAGAAGACTTGAAGTTAGTTACTTTTAGTATCACTGAGGTGTTTTAAAAACAAAGGAAACACAAAGCCATCTAAAACAAAACTGCATTTCCTGCTGAGGCGATGTAGGTATTCAGACTCCAACAGCAGACAGTCAGACTACTGCAGGTGCTGCTGATTGCATTGTAATTTTGCTGATTGCGTTGTTTTGTCTGTCATGAGTACAAAATACAGCTGTGTCCCAGAAGACGTCAATTGGTAGCTCCATTGGGAACATTTCTGCAAATTGTACCTGGAGAGCCGATTTCAGCAGTTAAGAGGAAGTCTCAGTGTTCATCCTTTCATGCCAGATTGGTAGACTTTTGACAATGTCAGAATGATTAGGTCTGTATTCCCTTGTGAACACACACAGATTAATGTTTACTTTTAGCGATGCTAACTGTGACGTTTGGTAGCGATGGAAACTCCTAACCCCATGAACTCATTGGGTTAAATGTCTAAAACTCTGTCTTCTGGTGACTATTGCCTTGTAAGGCTTTGCCTCCAGTCCTGTCAAAGTAATATCAGTCGCAACAGGAAAGCTACAAACAATTCAGAATTGGTGAAAAACAACTATTGGCACGTCAACTTTACCAAAAAAAAGAAAACAATTTAGTCACAAACACTATTGAGGTATTGTGTATACGCCTGTGAACGTTTCTTGGACCAAATTTGTCTGAGACTGTAGTTAAGACCCACTATGTCACATGGAGCTTCGTTAACAAAAGTCAGTTTGTCATTTTCTTTGGTTCTATTTTATTATTTTTTACATTATACATTTGAAAGCAGTTAAAATATTGTCTTATCTACACTTTTTTTTATTGGTATTTAGCTACAACTGCATATCAGTTTGACTTTTATACCGTCAACAAACTGTTTGGTGCTTGCAAAACTAACTGTAATTAGCAAGGAATGAAAACTAACGTGACACAAATTTCAACTAATGCCTTGTTCTCTTTGAGCTCCAAATTATAGCAGGATAGCTTATTCCACACAGTGTGAGTTACACAGCTGTACGTTTAAATATTTTCCAATTTTCTCAAAGCAAGGATAAATGATTGGATTTGTCATTTTAAAGTGTCCATAGCATCTTGTTTGAAGGAATAGCACTTATGTTTTTTTGTTCTTCTAAGTATGGATTCCCTGCTGAAGTAGTAGACTCAGACATTATTGAGAAATTGCAAACATTTCATCACATGGCCAAACGCATGCCATATAGCCGATCTCCTCTGGCGGTGTGGTAATTTTCACAGTGTTCAAATGGTAGGGAAATATGTGTATCGGCCCACATTTTCATTTCGGTGCATCCCGAACTCGGACAAGTCGACTCTTATGAAACCCGAGCGATTCCGACCCCGATCAAAACGGAGCAGTTCTGAGCAGCCACTGCTAAGCAGCTATTATTTATTGCAATCACATAATTGTATTTCACTACAGCAAACTGTAAATTATGGAAAATTATGTTTAAGCACAGGTTTTTAAAATGGAATGAAACGTCGCCGGGGGCGGTTGGAACAGATGCACGACATCTGCAGTTCACACTCCAAAAAACTCGAGTATGAAAAAGATCACAACCACACAAGAATGAAAGGGTGAAGCAGTGAAATGGCCTACTCCCATTGACACATTATGATGCAATAACCACTTGGGTAAACTGAGTGCATACAAAAATATCTCCTTCCATTTATTCAATCAAGTCTTCTGAACAATGATACACACACACACACACACTCTCCGAGTGTGATGTGAATAGGATGGAGTTCTGGCTGCGGGCCTTATGCGTTTTAAAGAATGACCCGTAACTCTAGACGGGGGTCGCATTACGTTAATGTAGGAAACGCACAATTGCTGGTGTTATTTAAATAAGTTGGTAAATCAAGTCACTGATGATTGATTCTTCCACAAATTATGGAAATAAACAGAACCACAAGTTAAGTAGACCATGAACCACTTTGATTTAAGACCTCTGATATCTGGTAATTCCCTTTCATTCATAGACTGACTCTGCTGTGATTGGCAGATGCGTTTCCTTCCGGTTGTCTCTCAAGAGATTTCCCTGTTTCATAGTTTTTAAGGGGGAAAAAAACCTTCTTTACCGTCTGTATTCCAGTCATGCCCCTGTTGTTTGAAGCAAAATGAGGGATGACTACATCCTTCGGTATTACTGCGAACCCGCTGAAGTGTTGGTATTCCTTTGAACGCAACGCGAGTCGGCATTCAAAGGCGAGGCGTGGATTAATATCACTTTGAGTAATGAATCCTCCTTCACCTTAGCTTTGCTTGTTAGTTACTGTGGTAGTTGCAGGGAGTCCACTGTTTCCACAGCATCAAACAGGAGGAAATGGTTTCTGAAAGTGTCCGCTGAAGTCTCTTTTGCATATCAATATTTTTGGCTTCTCTGTTTCACAGCTATTTTGTGAAACACAACCAAGCGTTCTTGTGAACTTGATGTGCATTTCAAAGTCCAAAACGTGTCTGTAATTAAAATGAAATCTTCAAGCACTTGTGGACTTCAGCTAGGAGTTTGTTCCTTCACATCTGGAAAAACAACAAATTGCTGATCTGAGATGACGTGAAACGGGAAGGTTTTTTTTTTTTTTTTTTTTGGTGAACTAGAAACAATTAAAGACAATGTAGTATACAAATAAAAGCCCCGTGAATTTAATGTAAACTTAAAAAGACATGACAATACTCCTGCTTTTATTTTTTTATTTTACAGATCAATAAACTGTTCTGACTTTGAGGTATTTGAAATGTGGCATCGGCTTGTTCAGCAAATGTTTTTTGATATGCACTTTTAGCAGAAAAGCTGTTGAGTTTGTGCGCCCTGTGAGCTGCAGGGCCAGTTGTTTAAAGCAGTAAGTTTGCATTGCGGCCAACAGATATTAGGCTACCAGCCAAGGATAAGGTGTTCCCCAGGAGGTCACAGTGTACCCTCCATATTCTGATGCGTAGCAGCTTTATGTAACCCGTTCCCATTCGCATTTTTTTTTTTTGGGCCATTAACGGCTCTTTTTTTATTCTGATACAGTGAATCTCCCAGTTATTTCTCCAATGTTGTTTTTGACTTATTTTTACTTTCAGGATGCTTTTATGCTCCACATCAGCTCAGAAGATGACAAATAATAAAACCACCAGACATAAGAGGGCCTTATAATCTGCCATTTATTGTGTGAAATGTATTTTTGCATCAACTACAGATTTTATTTATGTTTTTAATAAAATCCCAAACTCTTTGAATGTCTAGCTGTGGCTTTAAGTGAACCGGATCAAAAAGTGCAACATTAGCCTCTAGCATGTGCTTGCTTTGCTAGGTTCTTCCCGTGCTTAACCCCATTTGTTGTTGTTCTCAGTTTTTCCTGTTTGACCGATCAGTTCTTGCAGGGATTCAACCGACGAGAAAACTCAAAGTTGCTAATATAATCAAAGGCTGCGGCTTTCTGCTTAAAACTATCAAATAGTTGTGACTTACAACTGGTTTAGTCAGACTCAGTCATTTGTCGCAGCTTGTTTCAGTTTTTTAATTGTGGAAGTTCAGGTCCAAAATGCCAGCCATTCAGCGACTGTCGCCGCATTGCCATTTTTTTGCCAAAACAGACGCCGCCGTTCGACTTCTCCGGGCTAACCTCGCGTCTTCATCGTGAGACACCACGATAGAGACGGGCACCAAAATAGCACACACCTTTACAGATTTATAAATCTGAAAACAACACATAGTGGCTGAGCTCACGAACACTGCAAAAACCAAATCCGGCCAAGTATTTTTCTCTGGTTTCTAGTGCAAATATTTTAACAAAGTTTAAATAAAGCAAAACTAACTTGCAAATAACTTTTCAGAAAGATATAGGAACTTGTTTTCATCGTGAGCTGCACCCAGAGATGATTGTTTTTGTTCCGCACTTGTGGAAATCTGTTGCAATCCGTGGAAAAGGAGCATGTGCGTTACTGTGGGAGCCGCGATGAACAAGCTTTACTATGAAGTCTTTTGAGATTTTACTGCAGGACACAATTTTTACACCAAATTCCTTTCTGTGGCTTCGACTTCATTTCTCGTTGAACGTTCCGTTTTCATGCAGCAGAGCGGTTGCAACATTCTAGTTTGGTCTAATGAGTCACCATCAACTCATCATTTCAGCCCCTGATGGAACCAGCTACTTGCGCCAACAACAAAGCCAAAAAATAATAAAATAGTGCTAATTTTTTCTGGTTTGTGTTTGGGCTGCAAGCCTGTGCTTTTGGATATTGATGAGACAAAACACAGGTTGGAAGTGATGCACCGATTCCAAAATGCTTTGCAGGAGAAGTGGCATCTGACGGTTATCATTTGGCAATCTTTCTTCTTTTCTTTTCTTTTTTTTTTTTTTTTTTGATCTCCAACTATGCAACAATTAAAACAAAGTAAAGTTTAACATTCTGTTTGAAGTTTTTTTTAATTAACAGTTTTTCTGCTATTTCTATGTAAAGCCAAGAGCCACATGCATGGTGTCTTTTTTTTCATAATTTTTATTTATTCTTTAGTAGGGCTGAGATTATTAATTGGATTAATTGTGATTAATCAGTTTTTTCCCTAATGGATTAATCACGATTAATCAACTCAGAACATTGGGATGTTACCAAGAGGAGAAAATTTATTTCTCTAGAGCAGTTTAAAAGTTAAATTCATATACCATTTAGATTCATTACATACAGAGTCCTCCATTTCAGAATTTATTTTTAATTGAAATCGATTATTTCAATGATAATTATTATTGAAATTGATTAATCTGATTTATCGGTTACAGAAATAATCGTCAGCTAATGTAGTAATTGATTAATCGCTAACTGGATTAATTGAATACAGAACCGATTGATCCGCTGGAGTACAGATAAAAAAAAAGGCATTTGTTGAAAGAACATTTATTAGTAACTAAGCAAAAAGTGCACAAAGTGTGCATTTTTGTATATATATATGTACACACACCTACAGTTTGCATTTCAGATAAAAAAAAAAAATTGTACTTCTCAAGTAGAATAGTTTTACATTCACCAGGTTTAAAAAAAACCCTCCTGTAAAGCACCTTTTGAGAACTAATTAATCAGCTAATCCAAATAATAATGAACAGATTAGCCCTACATTGTATTTGTAACATCCTTTGCTACAAATGATCAATTCTACACTAAAGGAATGAACTGATATCACATTTTAGGCAATAAAATCTTTATTTTCATATTCAAAAAAGGAATTGAATCTGTAATGTGCCAATCTATCCGATTAATCAGCAGAATAATTGATTATTAAATAATTGTTAGTCACAGCCCTAGTTTTTAGTTATGTGCCGACTTTGAAGCCATCGTGTTAAATGGTGCGTTCGTTACTTTTTGACACCCTTTATTCTCTCAGTTTGCTGTGTCACCAGTTAAAATCCTCACCGCTGCCGAGCAATGAAACCAGCAGTGAAATCTGAAACCTCACAGCACTAAGGAGCTGGAGTTTGAACTAGAAGCTGCTGACAGCAAACCGACAACATGGTAGCTGGCGCTGTGCTCACTGAGAAGGAGGAGGTTACTCGTCTCAGCTGCATCTTGTTCTTATTTTTGACAGTAAACCAGGTGTGGGTTCTTTTAGCAGTGTGGGCAGGTGCCTGGTCCTGCTGCAAAATGAACAAAGCATCTCCATGTGGCTCGGCCTCGTCTCCTTAGAGCAGCTCTGCTTTTGGGCTGCCTCTGTAAATTTCAGGATGAACTTCATTGAACCTCCACGCACGTGTCTCTAGTTCCCCCTTCAGGCTGTGGGATCTTGATTTCCATGTTAAGTTTTTTTTTGCTCGTCCTGTCTTGGTCTTTGCGTGGCGGCAATTCAAAAGGCTTCGAATTACAATCCTCTCAAACAAAGGGTCCGGTCATCACTGTGGTGCATCTACGGTATTTTTGTCCACACCTTTTACTTCCACTGAACTTTCTATTATTATGTTTGGGTACTGCACTCTGTTGCAAACTTCACTGGCACTGACTGACCTTTGCAAATATTGAAATGGATGAACGTTTTTGGTGAAATTATTTTTTTTCCAAGTGATTGAAATGCGTCTTATAAAGATTACTCCTCCTTGCATTGCTCTATAGCTGCTGATTAGTAGTGCACCGATCTTTAAAAAAAGCCTGACTTGCCGATTACCAATGTTGAGTGATTTAAAAATAAAAAAATTTTTGTCAAAAAAGTTTTCAGTTTTTCCCAGTTTGATCTCAGTTCATAGCTCCGATAAACTTTGGAAATGGTGACTGTGTTCGTCTTTGTCCATCTTCAGATGTTCTGTCCCTGAGTCATGGCAGACAGGAGAGCGGAGAAGTCATGTGAAGAAGCCAGCAAATCGTTAGCCAGGCGGGAGTACGAGGCGGCGGTCACCCACAGCACGGACGCCCTGGTGGTCCTCGCGCCCCAAGCCTTGTCACCCGGCGCCCCCGTACTGCCCAGCCCTCCCTCGGCGGTCGCCGCCGGAACCCTCCGCAGCCGCGCCCTGCTCTACCGAATTGCTGCCTTCCTACAGCTGGTGAGCAACGGGTTGTTGGTTGATTGATCTTCTCTTTTTTAAATTATTATTATTATTATTTTAACTGACAGAAAATGTAGAAATTACTTTGATCAATACATTAAGAGTCTCGTCGTTTGCTTGAGCCCTGAAGTCATGGAAACTTTCCCGTTTCCTTAATTACAGTCTAAATGACTCTGTGACCGTATAAAGACTCATTTCCAACTGTAACATCTGGACTTGCGTTTCTCTTTCCACCGACAGAAAAACTACGACGGAGCAGATGAAGACTGCAAACACGGTGGGTCGGACTTCTAACTGTGAAATTACTGTTTGGTGCAGTTTGAAGCTGCGGATTCAGATATTTGTTTTAATGCCGCAAACAAACCAGAGATTCTTTTGTTTTTTTTATTGCCAGAGTTTTATGTTCTTTCTTGAGGTTTTTGTTTCTCAGTTTGATTTGGGATTTCTTAGCAACTGCTTTGCAAACACTCTGGTGTAAAATGGTTGGGTTTTTTTTGTGTACTGTGGTGGAGGAGATATTTGAAGACCACTATTTGAAAATTCGTTCAAATTATATTAATGTATATTGTTGTTAGCTGTTATATGCTAGTTCAAAAACGCATCAGGGGTAAATAGACAAAGAACACATTTTGATAAGACACAATCGATGACAAGTGCATTGACAGAACATAACGCAAAACTAATGAACATTTATTTTTTTCTGACAATAATGGGGACATGAATCGGTTCCTCCAGAATGTTGCAATGTTTTTTTTTTGTTTTTTTTCCAGTTACCAACTAAAATTTCAGATTTTTTTCTTTTTTGGCACCCTTTTCAAAAATTTCCAGTCAAACATTTAAAGTTGTATTTTGTCTTACAACAAGTTGAAATTCCTAAACATAACATGACAGGATTTGAACATGGTCAATATTTAAAGTGCAAATAAAATTTATAAAAGCCTTCTGGAATTGGCAACATCAATACAAATAAAAATTATGTCCTGAGAAGGGGCCAAAGTGCAAAACAAGGATTCCATATTGGTCATTCAAGTCAATTTGAACTTTTTACAGTGGCGGTTTTTCACATGGAAGATATGGGTAGTTACTCAGGGCAACATCAAAGGATGTGTCGTCCAAGAATGAAAAAATTAGACAAATTATAGTGATATAATTGCATGCATTTTAAATGATTGTGGGGTGGGGATAAAGAAAGGCTCCATTCATGTTAGAACCAGTATAAGCAAATTCTACAAAACATTTTAAAATGGTTTCCACCCCCCCAAAAAAGACAGAAAGTGAAACAGGAAGTTAAATTAGAAGGAGTTTGGTGAAAATTCAGCCGAGTTGCAGTGATTGATCAGACCTATATTGTAAGCGAAATGCAGAAAACGTGAAGGTGACTGGTCACATTTGCATAAAAGTTGCAAATAAAGATTCAAATCATGTTACATTGCAAAATTTGTGAATGATGAGTGAATTTACATCAATGAGTGAATTGACATTAAAATGATGAGTGAATTTACAATTGTGACATTTCATCTTCCCGGAAGGACTGTTGAAGTAGGACGGTTACCAGGCTAAATAACATTTGAAACCACTCTACCTGCTCCATCGTCACTCTTTCTTTACCACACAGCTTGGTTGGCGGAGCTTTAACCGGTTTCCTTTCACTCCTTTGCAGTTCTGGTAGATGAGGTTGCTCGGGGTGACGGCTCTCTACAGGCTAGTTTGAGCTCCATGCTTTTGGATGGCAGCCTGCAAGAGGTGGTCAGGATCCTATCTAAAGCCCTGTATGGAGAGCCAGTGGTAAGATGGATTTGCTCTAGTTGTAAAGGTGGAATTGTTCATGCTCTGTACTTGCTGATCTGTTCATCAGTTTAGGAGGGATTTTCAGGCCTCCTTTCATTTTAATATCCATCTTAATAAGTTGATTATTGTAAACCAGAAGTTTAACTGTCAAAGCAGCAATATTGCACCTTAAAAAAAACCAAAAGTTTAAAGTGTTGGTCCATCAGCTACAGGAGAAAGCCAAACTTTTTGCATACAGGAAAAATATTTTTCACCATTCCACAGTCTATTTCAAAATAAGATGTTTCGTTTCCTGCACGAAAAGATAAGATGACAAATTATTCCCAATGAATCAATAGAATGAATATATTGCGTCCTTTAAATTTTATTAAAAGTAAATAAGAAAAATGGCATCAAAGTACTTGCTGTTGGTTGATGTGTTTATAAACCCAAAGTAGGTTTGGAGTCATTTAATACATTCTTATTTTATTTGCTCATAGTCAGTTGGTTGCTGTTTTATTTCATATTGTTAAGGCAGGCCTGAACTCATCAGAAATGCAGACCAGTAAATTTATATTTTATTTTTGAATTTATATGTGTTTAAATCCAAACATTTAGTCTGAAATATAGTGAAACTTTGAAATATAAAATAGTTAGAAACTGTGTAATATGCCATCAAAGATGATTTAATGTTTGGTTTTTGTTATGTCAAACGAACCTACATGCAAGGAATTAATAGAATAACTGTGATGAATATAAAAACTATTTCCATTTATGTTTTAATGACTGTAATATTTTCCTTCTCGGTCCAGAATGGCATCGTTACAAAAGACCTGACCAGATTAAAAATGCTCTTCTCCGAAATTGAGGTAACTGCATTCGCTTTTTGGTCGTGGACGTTTAGTGTAATCGAGTTGAAAATTAATGTTTTGCTCCGTTTCATTTAGGCAATAAAAAGAGAGATGGCCCCCGAATACACAGATGACCAGGATGAAGGTGAGCACATCTGCATCATGAGTTTATTTCAACATTTTGCTTTGTTGTACCAACAGCTCCTGTACATTTTCTTTCCGTTTGGTGTCTTTTCTGCAGTCAGTCAGTTGTCACTTTGAGTCTTTTTCTACCAGGTTATTGTCCAGTGAATTGTCTGCTCATTGTGCTCTCAGAGCTTTAGTGTTTATGTAGCTTTTATATCGGCAGAAGTCCAAGATGGCTGGCAGTTCCGGCCTCCTCCCAGAGGAGTCACCAGCAGCGAGGAGTACACACTCTGCAAAAGGTAATCAGTAGACGTCTTCTCTTTTATTATTTCAAGTAAATGTATGTTTTAGTTGTGAGCAGTGAATGAAAAATGTTTCCTGTTTATTTTCCTCCAAATATCAAATATTTTTTTTTTGTAGGGGGTTATTATTTTCTTTTTGTATTTAGCATTTAATGCATGCCATCTTAAAATTTCAATAAACAATTCACACACAAGCTATAGAATGACAAAAACACATGTCTTTTTAGGAATAAAAAGCACAGCTCTTTATTATGTATTTATTGGCCATCATATTTCATTAGGAGTATGAAATATGATGATGCTCTGAACAGGAAATGAGCAAAAATAGACCACATTTCAGTCATGAGTACGACGGGTTTTATGAAATCATAAAAAAAAAATTACTACTATGAAACAGTATTGATTGTGCCATTTCCACATAACATACATGTCAACTGTAATTTAGTTTTTGGATGGTTTAAATGTCTTTTAAGATAATGGCACTGTCAGGTATAAGGTGCGTTAAACAATAAAGAACAATAAATGTTTTGGGTTTTTTTATTTGTTTTTTGTAACAATCAAACAAGATCAAATAAAATGAAATGAATGCCTTTTAAAGTTTTTATTTTTGTCATGGATTTAAAAACAAATAGAAAAAAACAAAATGAATGCTTTCAACGGTTTTTATTTTTTTAAATAAATAAAACATAAAAATATTGATGAAAAATGAAAAACAAACTGAATGCTTGAAATATCACATACGCTCCCCTAGTGTTCATCAAATTCATTAATTTTTGATACAGATTCTAGTTGAAATATTTATACTAGGTTTTTTTTTTATTCAGAGGAAAACGTGTCAGACAATCTGTCAAACTTTTTACCAGCAGCTTGAAAAACAAACTCATGCAACTTTTTCTGTCAGATCATTTACAGACCCCCACTTTATATAAATGATGCATTTATCTACAACCAAAATTTCACCTGATACATCCTTTACCTTGACACGTGTCGAATTTTGAAAGTTCTAAATATCCCAACTTTGCAAATAAGTGATTTGAAGCGATCAGCCAGATTTCTCCAGAATCGTCTGATGGAGCTGCTTAATGTCGCCATAGGTACTTGGAGCAAGGCCTGTGTCGGTACGGGGCGCAGTGTACGTCGGCCCACTCGCAAGAGGAGCTGATGGAGTGGCAGAAACGTTACGCCTCCCGACTCATTCGCCTCAAACAGCAGCAGGAAAGCAAACACTTCACTGAGAACTACATGGAAACTCTAATCGAAAAGTGGATGAACTCCCTTTCCCCGGAGAAAGTGGTGAGTGAGACAAACGTTAACATGGCTGAACGCCTCCGATGTTTCCAAAGTGAAGTTTCTTCTTCACTGGAACTTTGAATTTGTTTTTCAGCTTGTGAAATTGTGAAAATACCAGCGTAGCAACCGAAAGCATTTTTTTCTCACCATGAGAGAAATACGTGCATTATTTAGGGTGGATATTATTGTCGTATGTAAACCTCTGAGTTTTCTAAAAGACTATCAACATTTCCAAATCCAGTGCGTTATAGTGAGCAGAGGTTAAGAAAACAGAGAAACTTTGCTGTATTACATCAACTCTGTTACCTAATGAAAGTTGTGCTTACTCTTTTTGAATCTTTTCTCTTTTTTTTTTTTTTTTTTGACTTTACTGATACTGAAAGTTGCTGTCATTACACCATCTCTCTTCAGTAACAGTGTCCACACTGAAGAGTGCAGCTCTCAGTTTGACTTCTTAATGCTAAAAATGGTGTGTTGCTTTCAGTATTTGGAAAAAGACTGGTCAGCAGTCTGTGACAGTCAAATAGAAAGTGGACCCAGCAGTTGTTGTTTTTTTTTTACACTTTATTATCATGTTTTCATAAGACCTCAAACTTTTCCCAAGATTTAAGTTCAGTATTGGAGGGGGAAAAATGACCTCTAAATTTGTCTTCACATAGTTTGTGAACTGATTCCAATAAATGGCCTCAACTTTTTTGTCAAGCATTAATGGAGAGGATCTTTAGTACAATTTTAGGAGAATTTTTATTTATTTAATTGTATTTTAAGAAGCCTTTTTCTTGAAACTGAGTTATCTTTAATTAAAACGTACACATAATTTTTAACCCAATCACCTGTTTCTTTGTGTTTTTCTAGTTAAGTGACAGTCTTGAAGGCGTGGCAGTTGAGACCAGCTCCGGCCTTTCTGTTACAGTCACCTCGAAAAAGTCCTCCCACTCCTGGATCTTTTCCTTGTTGTGCAAGGTAGGGTGACACTGTCACTGGTTTTATTTAAATTGTACGAAAAGTCAGTTTCCTTTTTTCTTAATTTTAACGTGCTCCATTGTTGTTTCTGGACTAGCCGGCCCGAAAGCTGTTCCGCATTGCCTTGCTCTATGACGCCCATCGACCTCACTTCTTCATCACCGGAGTTTCAGCCGGGGATCGCCTGCAGACGGTTCCCAAAGGATGCCAAGAGTGGACGCCCGGAGACGACTCGGCGGGTTCGTCTGTTCTTTCACCATAATCAGGATTGTGCTTCTAGAGTTTTAGTCTGATGGTGAAATGTAAACAATAAGCGTTTTTTTTGCCTGAGAACTCGCCAATGTTGCACCTAAAAAGAAAGCTATGTGGGATAACATAAACTATTTATACTTTTTTCTTTACAAACAAATAAATCCTTCATGTTGTTAGACCAGGGGTCAGCGACCTTTTCAGCCCAGAGAGCCATTTCTTTGTTTCAGTTCTGCTAAATATCAATAGTTTAGAGCCACAAAACTTAAAAAACGCTTCGAAAATAACAAGCTAATTGATTTTACAAAGACCGACCTAAAAACTTGGTTTGCTTAACAGTTAAATTAAAAAATCAAATGTGAACTAGGTTTTTAATGAACATTTAAATGACAGGCAGCTTTTTTTTCCTTTGTATACAAATGTGATGAACTGTTGATATTTAGTGTGACATCTACTTTTGTAGATGCAGCTGACACCAAATGATTACATAAATTTTTTTTCCTCTCTGACTGAGGTTCAGTCAGATGAGACTTCTCTTCTTATGGGTCTGTTTGAATTTCCAAAACTATTTCTATTTTCTAAATGTCATGACAAGGAGAGAAATTAGAGCTTTATTTGTTAATGTCTTCACAATCGCGATTTTACATATGGACGATTATTGTCTCTTTAAACAATGAATGACAGCATTAATAATAATTATGTCATGACTTTGGAAACCTCTGATAGGTTTGACCCACGTACTAGAGTTCATTAGGGATGGACCCCCAGGTCTCCATCACACATTGATAATAAAGCTGCACTCGTATTATTTTGACATTTAGAAAATAGGAATACTTTTGGTAATTCTAATTGACATAAAACAAGAGACGTTTGGTGTGATTTAATTTCAGGCATCGAGCTTAAAGAAGCTGTATGTAAACCTCTATTTTCACAGCCTGTGTTCTCTGATGACCGTTTCTTTCTTTAACAGACTGTGAGTTGAAACCCACTTAGAAAAACCTGTGTTTTTGCCAGCAGCGGCCGACAACGGCCTCGACCACTGCGTCTACAAAGTGGCGGTGGGCTTCAGCACCGAGATCTTTGGCACCTTCAGACAGACCATCGTGTTCGACTTCGGCTCCGAGCCGGTGCTGATGCAGAGGATCATGGTGGACGCGGCCTCGATCGAAGGTACAATCACAACGGCAAGATCACCCACAGACACCCCAAAAAGAGCTGGTCTTGATTCGCCTCGTTTCGCCTGTCTGTTGTTTGTCTTTCTTCAGACTTGGAGCACCTGATGGCAGCCAGACAGCAGCTGCTGATAACCGCCAAGCGCTGGGACTCGTCCTGCAAAACCATCGTGGAATTCACGCCCAACGAGACGGTGGCCGACCTGGAGAGGAGCCTGCTGGCCCGCTACCAGATCCCTCTGTCGGCCGACCAGCTCTTCACCCAGTCCGTCCTGGACAAGACGCTGACCAAAGACAACTACCAGGCCCGGCTGCACGACCTGCTCTACATAGAGGAGATCGCTCAGTACAAGGAAGTCAGCAAGTGAGTTTGGTTTATAGAACTCTGGCTTTGTTTCTGTGCAGCAGCGATTCAACCTCTTGCGTGATGAAACGCTAAACAGCCAGCAGGTGTCAGGCTTGACTCTCATAAATTTGCAGCTTGTTAATGTCTCAGCAGCTTCTTACAAAGCAGTTCGATTTGACTGGTTGGTTCATTTTAAATCTGTATTGGTTTATTCATTTTTAATGTTTTTAACCTGGCTCATAGTAACCGGTTCAATCATTCAGGACAATAAGAGCTGAAATATGAGCATCTGAAAAGGGGGCTTGTTTAATATTCTGTTCTGTATTTATATCATCTGTATATTCATTACTTTTGAAGGGTTTTTACAAAAAGAGACTTCCTTTAGATCTGGATGTTTCATTCTGTCGGTCGCTTTTTCAAACTTACATGAAAATATTATATATTTATGGTTTTATGGGGGAACTTTTCTGCCATAATTCGAGACCACACACCTTATAGAAAACGATTCCACTGTTTACTCTCCTTTGTGTTTGTTTGCAGATGGGTTCTCCTGAAAATAGACATAAAGGTTAACCTCATAAAACTAATGGCGCTCATTGTTATCCACCAGGTTCAACATCAAGGCCAACCTGCAGCTGGTAACCAGCTTCATGCTAACTGGGATTTCTGTTGGAGCCAAGTATGCTCAGAACGGACAGCTCTTTGCACGCTTCAAACTCACTGAAACACTTTCCGAGGTAAACACAGCTTGTTTTAGTGATTAAATGTGTTTTTTCACCTAGAAAATAGCAAATGTAGCTTTCTTAAAAATATATATCACCTAAAAGCATCTGCTCACCGCCTTTCCCTAACTGCATATTTCCATATATATGTTTTTTTCCTTTTGTCAGGACACTCTGGCTGGGAGACTAGTAATGACCAAGGTAAATTCAGTTCTGCTGCTGCCGTTGGGGCGGGAAGGGTTCGGCGGTCACGGTCCTTCTGGGGTCAAAGAGCGCGTTTATGAGGCTGTGATAGAGGAGAAGACCAAGGATTACATCTTTCTGAGGATTTGCAAGAGCTGCTGTGAGGAGCTGATGCTGCTGCCTGACAGAGAAATACAAGTAAGAGTTTAAAAATGACAGAAAACAGTTTCAGTTTATTACAGGCTGATGCTTTTTAGCCAGTTTTAGCTTGATGGCATTTTTTGGTGAAGCACTTCCGTTTTTTTCCCCTCTTTTTTGTACTATAGTTTTATTAAAATATCAAATAAAGTGTTTTTCCAGTCAAAATAAAAAATGCAACAGAAAAAGCTATTCTAGTAGAGCTTCTCCAACTTACCTGACACGCAAAATACTTTTTGCATCGCACTGAAATATCGGAGGTTTGATTGCTTGAACTTATTTGTGGCGTCCAGTTACATCCTGGCAATAAACCCTCACTCTCCTCTGTGTGCGTCAGGTGGAGCTCCAGTTTCAGCTCAACAGACAGCCACTGTGTGAGATGCACTACGCCCTGGATCGCATCAAAGACAACACCATCCTTTTCCCTGATGTTGGCCTTGTCCCCACAATCCCATGGAGCCCAAACAGGTACGTATCCAACATGTGGACAGTCACACATGCGTGGAGAAATCCCAACTCTCTTTAAACACTTTCTAAATATCGTCTTTTTTCTTTGTGCTTTCTCTGAATTATTTAACTGAGCTTGAATGGTCTTACCTCAGTTGCCACTTCCTCACCAAAGAGGGTGGTCAGTGCAAAGCTGTTAGCACATAGATATGAAAAATGTGGGTTTTTAATTGCTACCTTTTCCAAAATCATTGCTTCTTTTTTTTCCAGGAATTTGCAACCTTGATAAACCTAAGAAAAATAATAGCGAAAAAAAATATATTTGGAGATGTTGATATTTGTAGAAAATTGTGTTTAAAAAAGCACATAGTTTCCAACCTAATGGCAAAGTAAAATGTTTCATTTTTTTAATCAAATAATAAAATCAGCATTTGTTCAAAGCGCAAAGAGCTACTGCTCTAACCAGACACTCCTATTACACCGTGTGTTTTTATCTCCCTTTCTCTGTTTGCTGTACATTCAGTTGCTCCTCCGCAGTTTATTAATTAAGCTTATTAAGTATTTCTTTGTATCAAAAAAATATGAAATGTTAAAAAAAAGTGGTAATTTTCACTACTACAGCTTTTGTGCTCGATGTTAAAGCATTCTTGCTAACATAATATTGAATCTATAAGTCAACATACATAGCTGATTGGTTCAGCAATGAAGCTGAATATTTTACGTTCAAATTAAACTGAGAGGAGGATTCCGATTGTATTGAAAACGAGACGTCTGCCATTTATGCTATTATAAATGGCAGGAAAGAACAATTTGCACTCAGAAAATGTCTATTTTTATCTCGGTAAATGAACCCAATTATAAAAAGAGCTTATTATAAAGAAACTCTGGTAATACCACCACGTCATTTAAGTTTTGACAAATACTTCCAATGGGGGGACTCATCTCAATTTGAGAGATAAGAGCACATCCGTCACCTTACTGACTTGCTGGCCGTACGGAAAAGCTTTCAGCTCCCTTCTACGGTTTTTCTTCTTCTGATGTCGGACAGGTGAGGGGAAAAGACACGGTAATCTTTATTGACAAGAGACAAAGTCAAATATAATCCCTGTGAGTTTTTCTTGGCAGCAGCCTTTCTTCTCAGGACTCTAGAACAGGATTTATGTCAGTTAGAAATGAAATTCTGATTAAAGCAAGGAAGAGTGAACTTGATTTGAAGGAGCTTCAGTTGAATACAAGCAGTTTGTGTAATTGTTTGCACGCATCTGGGTTGTTAGTCCTTCAAAATGACCAAAAAAAAATTAATAATTAATAAATAACATTTAATAATAATTTGTGCTCTGAAAAATCTCATCTTTTTATTATGCTATATCCAAGAATCTTTGGATAATTTGGACTTTAGCACAGTTCATCATAGATTATGTCCTCAGTCACAATAATAAAGAAGAAGTTAAAGTAAGAATGCTTAAAATTAATGTTTTGTCTACTCAGCATGTTTATTTTAGTCCTTGTAACGTGGAAGATGTTTAGCACTATCCACTGCAGAGGTTCTTTGTCGAGTTGATTCCACCACAGATCTGAGAATATTTCACTAAATGGAGATAAAGATTTTACACTACAGACTTGGTTTTGTCAGCTGCGGTTCGATTAGATTTTCTTTTTTTCTTAAAGCCTGAAGGGTTTTTGTTGTCTATGAATTATTCATCTCACTGACAAATAGTTTTTGGGTTTTTTTCATGATCAGAGTTCTGAAACACTCCTAAAGGTTTACAAAGCTAAATTATTCCCGTGTATTTGTGATGCTCCAATCACAGCAATTTTCTTTTGTTTGTATGAAAACTGAAATTCACAGCAGGATGTGTGAATCCTGCTGTGGAATTCAGGAACTGCAAGAAGGTTCTGGTTGATTATGTAGACCAATCAGCTATGCAAGATAACATTTTTCTTTGTCATCTTGGAAAATTCCTTTACCAACAGGAAAGTGAAAAAAATCCCCATTGATAGAATCAACTGGTTGTTTTTGATGCATGCCAATGATTTGACCCTTCTAATACAGGCTATTGTGTTGTTCCTAGTTTTTCCTGTAGTTCGATGTAATCCTTTGATTCAAAGGTGTATCACTGAAATACATGCGCAGAACTTAACATAACTTAACATTTCTACAATTATACCTACATTTTGCATATTTGCATTTCTTTGATGCCTAATGTCGCTAAAATGCATCAAACCCAAGTTAGAAAAAACCTTTAGAATTTTAGAATAATCTATTGCAACGAATCACTTATTGAAGTGTTTAGTAGGCATATATACATTATAACACAAAGTTAAGATTTGAATTTATCAGATAATCTCACTTCCATTTTCATAATCTGCATGTAGTTCACACTCTGACCACTAGATGGAATCAAAGCACTTTTAATAGCAACCATAGTCTGGGAGGCATATGTATCACCCTACATTTGTGGTATTTATGCATCTGCTTGGCTGTAGTCTTTATGAAACCTGTGACTACAGCCAAGTAGTCACAGCAAATATCACTTGTTCATAAGAGGTTTTAGTTTTGGCAACAATTCTCTGCTATTACTGGAAGTAATAATGGGTTGGAACAGCGCAGAAGGACTCAATTTTAAATCTGATTGAGAATATGTGGAGGAAGCTAAAGGTTGGTGTGTTGCCAAGAGGAGCTTCTAACCTGAAAGACTTGAATCTTATCACCGAATAAAAACATGTAAAAAGGAATTCAGGAACTGCAAGAAGGTTCTGGTTGGTTATGTGGGCGGGGTATACATTTTTGTCATGTCATTTTTACTTTTTTTTTTTATTTAAATGCCTTTATTTGATGGTGAATTGAGAGGAAATTGGATCATGAGAGAACGGGTAGGACGTGCGGCAAAGGTCACCAGGCCGGAAATCGAACCTGTGACAGGCGGATCGAGAACTAAGGCCTCCCTTATGTGGGTTGTGCTAAACCCCTGCACCATGCGCACCATGACATTTTAATTGATATAACCTTATTACAGTTTTACTGTAAAATTAGTCCTTTTTATTTCAGAAGAGAATTGATCAAACCCATACTAAGTAAGTTGTTTATGTTAATAAAGGTTAGGCCTTTTTCCACTCCAAACATAATACCTTGATCTTATATAAGCCCACATACACACACAGAGACCCTCATTTATGTCTCGGTTGGAGTTCAATCAATTGATGTTGGTGGATTCACAGCTTCAGAGGATGCAGCCTTCATAATGAGGACACTAATGTGTAGAGACATACACACACAAACACACACTCTCCATCCACAGCGACTCCCATCACTCACAAGTTTGTCTGCTGTCGCACGCACAGCTGTTTCGGACACACGTACACACACACCTCTATTTATCTGTTAATGCGTGATGCTTCTCTTCAGTCTTTTTCGACCGCCTCCTTTTTGTTTGATGTGAAGATAATAATGACTGCAGATTTATTAGCAGCTAATTAGTGTGGGATGTTTGACTACTGACACATGAATCTGAAACTGGCTTTATTCTGGTATAAGTTGATCAGTGGATCGAATGCAGCTCCATTTTCAACTTAATTGAAATGTCAGACATGTCCGTCTGTGCATAATGTAGGAACAGAACAATAATATGTTTTCCTTTGGTCAAAGATGAATAAGGTCTGCCTTGTGAGTTTAAAGTTGCTCTTCATTGAAATTTGTTTGAATATTGGCCGACAGTTCGAGACAAAATGTTAAAATGAGTTTCTGCTTGTCTCGTTTCAGGCAGTGGGACGAACAGCTGGACCCCCGTCTGAACGCCAAGCAGAAAGAGGCCATCCTGGCCATCACCACACCCGTCTCCATCTCTCTTCCCCCAATCCTCATCATTGGGCCCTATGGTACCGGCAAGACCTTCACCCTGGCACAGGCCGTCAAACACATTCTTCGCCAGGACAACAGCAGGTACAGATCTCGCCTCTTTTCTTTTTGGCTTGCTTTGGGATCCCTTCACTTATATGTGAAACTTTTGACCAGTGTTGATATTTCACAGAAAAACCTAGATTTTCATGTATTATTAATTAGCAAATCCCACCGAGACGCTGTTCAGTCTGTGGAAAGAGCATCAAGATGTTGCCGAACAAGATGGGAGGATCTGTGCACTCCACAATTCTGGCTTTTATGCAAAAGTGGCAGAAAAAAAGCTACTGCTGAAAACAATGGTCTAAAGAACTAATAAGAAAAATAAGTTCTACTCAGGGTTTGCCATAAACTATCTAAGGAACGTAAGGTGCTCACGTGTTGATAGTGTTTTTCTTTAGGATGGAGCCGTTTACAGTAGAAAACTTGAGACTATTCACTATTTGAGACTTGTTCTAGACTCGCCTTCTATCAGGAGTCAAAACATTCATCCAGAACTACAATAGAATTGGTTTAGTGCTAAGGCTCTCCCATAATTGAAATCGTATTGGGTCGATATTGACATCAGCCAATGCTCAAAGCTGCAATATCGATATCAGAAGTGTAAAAGTTGTGCTGGGAGACCCCTTGCATGGGAAAGCCTTAAATCCAATTAAGAATCTATGGCAGCTAGAAAGATTTATATTCAGAGATATTCTATTCAGTCTCACTGAGCTTGTTTTTTTTATTTTGTATTTTTATAAAGAATAGATCAAAACCTCAATGTCTAAAAGGATAACCTTGCTGGTACTGCAAGGAAACATAACACCAAATTATTAGAAGGGGTTTCAAAAGTCTTTTCTGTATAACTGGGCTTTCCAACAGTTGGAGCATCAGGGACTTGGCACATGTATGTGTCAAATTGTAAGGGAGGTTAATTAAGAAATGAGATTTGGCGTTGTTCACTCAGCTGTATGTATATTTGTCTCGAAGGTCCTGTTTGTGCTGAGTGATTAGCTTTGTTTTCCATTGTTGCGTGTTCTGTCACGATAAAGAAAAGCACGCTGGTCATTTGGCCGAATACGTGTCATTTGTCCTCGATGCACATGGTTGGCTTTTATTACGGTCCGCTCCCTGGCCTTGAATGGAAGTCGATGTGCAGCGTGAGCCAGTCAGTGAAGTTACGCCACGTCTGCAGGCCCCACTGTGATGTACAGCAATGTAGCTTCTTCACTGGCATTTTTCTTCATTACGGAGCCGGCTCTCTGTGTGACTCCGGCCGCAGGACACTCTAGAGTTTCTTGAGCTGGAAAGGAACCGATGTAGCACCATCAGGTAAATGGTTCGCTAGACTTTATGAAAAATGAATGCAATATGTCAGACAGTCCCCCCATAACAGAGGCTTACGTTTTGTTTTTTAATAAGAGAACAGGGTGTGTAAAAGAAAACTATTACATTAAAAAGTAATAGTCATTACTCGGGTATGGACGGTTTAGGTTGGTCTTAAATACTTACATCACAAGTCTTAAATTTTGTTGCGACATGGCTATTTAATCCTCTACATAAAGTACTTTCCCAGTCTTTCTTTTCTTTAGTTTTTAAGTTTCTAAAACTGAAAAAATAAGTTTTGAGTGTTTTATAGCAAATGGCGCTTTATACCACATATCCTCCTGCACTGTAGTTTATTATTGCTGCTGTTTCTCTTTTGTATCTACAGGGTCCTGATCTGCACTCATTCCAACAGCGCAGCTGACCTTTACATTAAAGACTATCTTCATCCATATGTCGAAGCAGGCAACGAGCACGCCAGACCTCTCAGGTACTGCAGCAGCATCTCCAATCACCTTCCAGTTTGTTCTCCAGCCTGGACTGTCGCAACTAATGCAATCTGAACTACCTCGGTTCTGATTTTACATTTATTTCAGAGATGTGTGGTTTAATTTGAGGTATATGAAGCTTATTTTAGTTTAAGAAAGATGCAGACTTCTTTCCACCTAGAGTTGCATCAATTTTTCACCAAGATCCTGTATTGATGATGGGAGAGTCCAACCACTGTGCAAAGCATTCTCCAGATCCCAAAGATATTTTGTCTTGTGAAAGAAATGTTTTCTGCAATTTCTTAAGATGACATTTTTTAACTTCTATTGGCTGTTTTGGTGTGACAAATACAACTAGTATTGCTAACACTGTCTGAAAGTGGAGCTACCAGCTAATTTTTTTTCATTCTGCCCCCGATAGGAATTTTCTGTTAACAAGAACATTACCCTACATTTCTAAGATACTAATTAGAAGAGTGTATCAAGTTAAAACAGAAAAATCTGTCATTTAGAAAAATTATTTTCTAACAGAAGACTCAAACATTCCAAACAAAGCCACACAAAAAAACACAAGCTATGCATGAGTGTCAAACCGTCTTGGCAAGTTTGTTAAAAAACAAAAAATAAATAAATAAAATATTAGATGAGCAAATAATGCATTCAAGCTTTACTTTGTTGTTGGAAAGAAAAATGTTGGATCCTAACAAGGTTGCGCCAAGTGGGATTCAAACAAAACATAACAACTTGAAGCAGCCCTTTATTTCTCCAGCAAATTTGCCAAAGTGCTTGTTCCTCTCAACTCTTGAAATACTTTACATATTAACAACCCTAAAGACCTTTTTTTCAGCTAAAAGCAGCAAAAAGTTGAGGCCTCCTCTGAAAAACTTATAATTACTTATTTTAATAGTTCAAACAGCAAATATGCCTTGAATTAATGCACAGAGGAAACCATGTTGGCAATACTGAAGAAGCTACAATCTACGGTCTGATTATATTGCTGTAAACTTTAAACAATGTGCAAAACGAACAGATTTTCAGAACAGTTGTTGGGAAGACATAGTTTTCGCATCTCAGCTGTCTGCCATTTTGATGTCAACATCCAATAAAGTTATTTCCGCTGTGGCCTCTTTGTCAGACTTCCCTGGATGGAGTGAATCAGTGTGGCACTCCATCAGTCCATTTTATCTGAATTACAGCAGGCAGACCAATACATCAGCATTAACACAAATTGTTGCGTACCTTTGTTGTTTTCACCTTACGGCACATATATGAAGACCATGAGGACGTGAACACAATATTTCTTTTTTGAACCACCTTAAGGTGACTCTAATACATTTTCTTACCCATCTTCAAAATATTTTTGCAACTCCAGAGGTAGAGAAGCCCTGCTTGTCTTGACATGCCCAGATTTTCCATTAAATATGTAGGGTTTTTTTCTTGTCTGTCATTGCATAAAAGTGGCATTTGTGTTGAATTATTTTTTAATTCAACACAACACTGAAATAAAGGTCGATACAGGTTAAAATGTGCACATAGCTTAGAACTTTGCATCTCCTTATCCTCATGTTTCTGCCTTCCTTTGTCCTTCCAGGGTATATTTCAGGAACCGTTGGGTGAAGACCGTCCACCCGGTGGTCCAGCAGTACTGTCTCATCTCCAGCACACAGGTCACTTTCCAGATGCCCACAAGGGAGGACATTCTCAGGCACCGTGTTGTCGTGGTCACCCTCAGCACCTCCCAGTACCTCTGCCAGCTGGATTTGGAGCCTGGTGAGTCCAGAATAATCTTGTATTGAAGGAGTTGGTTGTGTTTGGGAGGTTTTCATGTGACGTTCCATCAGCCTTCAGCCATTCATCTTAAAAATAAGAAAACTTATTGGATTTTTTTCCCCCTACCCCATAATTTGCAATATATCTTGTTTTTCTATTTCTCAGCTAGCAGATATATATTTTGTTAAAAACCGACGCCTATGTTCAAATACACCTTTATGAAGATGTTAACACATTCTTTAATTTATGCATCTAAATTGAAGGCCTTAAAGTGTCTAAAATTCATTAAAGTAAATGTAAATTGGCCTTAAATACGTTTTGTCATGGCTGGACTATTTAATGTCAAATAGTCTAGGTAGGATTTTTTTCTTATGGGATTTTTTTATTAGGCAGAAGTTTGAGCCATGCACAAACATAATCACTCACTGCTTTCTGTGGCTCAAGCCAGTTAATGTTAACATTAACAAGCTGCTCATACTTGTGGGCTAGCTAATAGCTAACTTATGGCTCCCCAGCTAATTAGCGACCCGTATTCCATGTGAGAAGCACAAAGATCCCAGAACTTTCACAGTTTTGGTTCACTTCATTTCTTTTGGACATCTCTGTCATAATATAGGTCTTACATTTTATTCAGAAAAATGCCTTAAAAGGTCTTAATTGGCAATATCAGTGAAAAAATATCTGCTCTATGCATTAGACCTGCATTATTGGTTATTCTTGTCACTTCGACAGTCGGCATTGGGAGATCGGAGTGGAATTCATTTAAGTTGTGCCAAAGTCGTGGAAAACAAACCGATTTGTCGGCGCAAGCTAATAACCGGCACTAATGTGTCAGGGGAGGGGGCTTTGTCTCTAGCCTGGGTACGCCATCTGCTTGTTTCTAATGTATTGCACATCATTAGGCCTCCCACCCCATGTTGCATCTCTCCTGCTCTGCTGGCGATTGGTGATGAAAATAGATGGGAAACAAGGCAACGGAGGGACGGCGAGTCTTCTTAAGTAGCAATAACGGATCTTCTGATGGAAACTCAGTTCTTAACTTTTCTTCCATCTTTGATAAAGCATTTGATTGGGGGGTTAATACGTTTTATGAACAGCTGCAGGATTTCAGAAAGCATGCAATTCCTCTTAATGGTGTGACGCTGATATCAGTTGTGATTGACTCGCTTTTTCTTGACTATTTCTTTTTGTTCATTACTATGTTTTTACGTTTTTTTATGAGCTTGAGCATCTCAGCTATTGAAAATATGCATCATATGGATATTGAGGACCAAAACTGACTTTTTTTCAAAGTTTGTATCATGTTATTAGTTGGAAAAACTGAACCTAAATTTGTAGATTTTGGTCTGAATGTAAAACCTGCCTTGGTTGATAATATCAAGATTTTTCCAAACAGAACCAAATGAAGGGTGATTTGCTTCGAACTATTTGACACTAAATTTAGTATATTTTAGCCATAAGCTGACATTTATACTTGTTCTAAATGCCAGTTCTCAGGCAGGTTGTCAGACATGCGTAGAACAATTTGCCCTGTTCTATGCAAACAGAACAGGGCAAATTGACTCACTTTATCTTAAAGTGAGTCAAAAAAAAAAATTTCTCTTTTGTTGTTGTTGTTTCTTTCCTGCAGATGCAAAATGAGTTAAAGCCATTTAGTAAAAGCAGCACCGTGTTCCAGGAATCAAGCCGCAGCTTTAATAGACCGTTCTGTTTTTGGCTTTTCTTAATTTGCAGAATGCCCACAATCTGTTTAGTTCATTTAACAATTAAACTATAACACTCGACCTGTTGCTGTTTGACAGGAAGTCCAGATTGAGTCTTCGTTGTCATTTAAATCTGCTTGCACTTTTGGAGTTTGGAAGCTGAATTTCAACCATTTTTCATTCAAATTCACTCGTATATTTGAATCACAGGCCTCCTAATGGAAGCTGACCCCTCTGGTTGTGGCGAGAGACAAATTAAAATTTGTTCAGTTTAGTGTTTAATTCATGTGTTTAAATCTTAGTTACCCCCAGGTTTCATTTAATACAGAAAGAAAATAAATGTCCTAAAGTTGCCACCAGAATTCTCATTTCATTATTTTCACAACAGTCTTTAATCGAGTCCCTCATGGTTTCACCAGAATTTGACTTGTTGGAAATTAAGTGATCAAGACTTCATGCCAAATATTTAATACATTTTTTTAAATATTCATATTCCACTTTGTAGCAGCTATTTCCCCTCCTCTTGGAGTACTGCCCTGCATTTTCTTTTAAATTATTTAAGCTCTGGCTGTAGCGCAGTCTTTTGAACGTGTTGCGTAATTTGCAAGCTATCTTCAGTCTGTAGCCAGCGGAGCATCATTTGCATCGAACAAAAAGGTAGTGTGTGTATAAACTGGTATCAGTAATTTATAGGCTTCATTAACTAGAGATGATGGACGCAGCACAGGGAATGTCACCTAATTCTAATTGAGTCGCCTTGTTTAATTACCTCAAACGAAGAAAAGAAAAGCCATACAGAAACTTCTGTTTCAAGGACTGAGAATTTTCTGTTTCTGTCTGCCTTCAAGATGATTATTGATATGAGTGAAATATGCATCAATCAGCTGGCAGAACATGCTCACAACTTTTGTTTCCTCTAGGATTTTGTAATTGTTTTGCAATCAAAATCTCTGATTTTGTGGCGTGACTTTAGAAATGTTTGCAAGGAATTTTGTGATATTTCTTCCTCATTAAACCCGTTCCAAAATATATGCATAGAATATTAAAAAAAAGACAAAAAAAAAACCAAGCTGACCGATTGAACACAAACATTTTTATTCTTTAAAGAACTTGCTGACATAATCCATATCCGAAAACAGCTTAACATGACAGATTTCAATAGTTAGCTGTAATCTGCTACCAGTAACTTAGGCTAACAGAATAGACTAAAATAAGGCCTTAAAATGTCTTAGATTCATAAAAATGTAAGTTGGCATTATATTTTTATGAAATGTAAGGCAAATGGTCTTTCAAAAAGGTTTTAAAAGCCTTAAATTTTAGTTGCTTAATCCGGCAGAAACCCTGGTGTGCATAACTTGAGCATAAATTATTGAGTAATTAATCCATTGGGTTTTTTGTAGGTTTAAAGTTAAAATCTTAATGGCCTTATACATGTGTCAAAGACTTGCATTTAAACTGAAACTTGCTGAGAGATTCAGTTCACCTGTCATAATCAGGCTATTATTTCTGAATCTGGTTTAACATATAAACTCCTCCTGTCAGATTACGTCTACTGAATATCTACATATCTATCAAACTCATGTTGTATAAAATTAATAATATAAATGATTCAGGTTGTAAACAAGCCTGGTACAGAACATCTATAGTTCATGTATATATTTATAGGATTTGAGACTTTGAGATTTCACAGCTTGGTCTGCAGTTACGCTGATGTCGAAAAATAGAAAGTGTTTCCCTGCTCTGATATTAAGTCGGGCCCTAAAGGGTGTCAGACCATGCAGCCGAAACCACAATACATCAAACGGGGTACGTAATTTTACACATACAGAATAATTTATGAGCAATCTGACAAACTTTTTTACAAGTGTGGATTTACAAGACCTGGTGTGGCTTCATTCACAGATCTCTGCCCAGACTTTCCAAACCTTCCCTGTACTGTTAAAGGGTTGGAAGGTGTTTCAAGGGGGCGTGCGATTAGAAGCAGTTCTGCCACTTAATTTGAGAGTTTTCTCTTCTTTCTGATTTTATTTATGTCTGCTTATGAACTCCTCCCTAAATGGCATACTATTATTTTCTCCAAATGCAAACTTCATTATTAGCTCTGTAACGTATAGAAAATGTAATTTGGACCTCTAATAGTGAAATCCGTTCCCCTGACGCCAGCAGCTGTTCCTAAGGTGAAACATCAAGCGCCGTGTTCTTTCTTTGCTGCCTGTCTGCCAACATGTTGATTGTAAAGACCATATTTTTTTCCCCTCCTGTCTTCCGATTGATCTCCCGTTCCTTGAAACACTCCCATCCCTACCGTCTCCTCTACATCATTTGTAAGCTGTTATTGGACTATGCTGTGTTGATGTGGATTGGGGCTTCCTGTTCAATGCAGTTTGTATCAGGGGATTAACAAAAATCGGTTGGACTCTGTAATTACAGCATAGCTTTTCCGCACTGTGAGTTTGATTGGAAAGTTACACAAGTTCTATAACAATGGTGCTCACAGCGAGTTCTGGCAGGAATTGTTAGGAGATGACAGTCCCCACGTGTAACACTAATAAGACGTGCGACAGACTCGGTAGATGTCGCCGCAGTTTTGCTCGAATAATTTGTGCACAAAAACACATATGTTTGCTACTTTGTCTACGATAAAAGATTCTTCAGACTGGCACTGGTTAGTCAGATTTTACAGTTAGGCTGGAAATGCCCAGAAGCATTTGTTTGCATGTATTTGTTTTTTTCGAAGGGTTCTGCTAAAGACTAAAACTCCTCTCCATATCAGATTGCCCCTCTTTTTTTCAATTTTATTCTAGATATGTTTGTGGTGCTTGTTTACTTTTCTGACAACACAGAAGTTTTATTTTTTTACCAGTCACATTTCATGTCTGCATGCACCTCCCTGTGAAACCGGTTCAGCGTTAGAGGCTGTTCGCTGGTTGTTATTTCGCCTCTCGTTTTTTTTTGTTTTTTTTCCCCCTCCACTCCCTGCTCCAGCACTCATTTGCCATTCCGTTTTATCTCCCCCACTCATGCTGCCAAGCACCAGTTGAGCTTTTGAAATCGGGGTTCAACCCTTCTCTCTATAAAAACCCTGCCTTAGGTTTGCAGGACCGGTTAAATGAGAGTGTAGAACCATCTTGGAGCCCTCAACGAAAACAGAATATAAAGATTTAAATGCTAATGTGTGTCTTTGCACTAATTGGCATCTTAATTAAACTTTTTTTCTATTGTCAAATCTCTCTCTAGCCGGTTATTGTCTGATTCGGTTTTGGCCTGGATGGGTGTGTCTCACTGTGTGGCGTGAACGTGGGCGGGTCGTAAGTGTTCAGGAGGTGTAGCCATTTTGAATTTTTACCTTTGGGCGCCCAGTTTCTCTGGAATCTGTCAGCATATTTGCTTGTTGCGGGTTGCCCTATCCAGTTGACACTGTATGCCACAATTGATTAAAAATGGTTTGGACCTCAAAGGAATCATCGCCTTCTCACCAACTGCTGCGGTCTCGACGCTGGTTGAAAAATGGTGGTCGAGACATTATTGACGCACAAAAGAAACGTAAGCGGTTTAATCGTAATCGTAATAAACAAAACAGCCCCTTTTTTAAAGAATAAAAATACAAATTAGGAATATATTGCAAAGAATGCATTGTGTCTTTTGGTGAAATTTAAACCCACAATGGACTCATTTGACTCAAGAGTGTTTATATATATCTCGGTTAGGTAACAACCTTTCTACCCAATTGACTCTGCAAAATTTGTCTCCGCTTTTAGTGTACACCACTTTGAGGAACAGAGAGTAAACTAGTAGTTTGTGTATTTTTCTCTCCCCCAAAAGGGTTGTTCTCCCACATCCTGCTGGATGAAGCAGCTCAGGCCATGGAGTGTGAAACCATCATGCCTTTTCCTCTTGCTAGCAAGACCACCCGCATCGTGCTGGCTGGGGACCACATGCAGGTGAGAGCGGAGTTTGACTTAATGCTTTGTTTTACTTATAAACTCAATTTACTTTACATATTGCTCACCATAAAATGCTTATTTTAAGAATTTAATATAAAAAAAAAAAAAAAAAAAGAATTTGGGACATTTGTTGCCTGCTTGAGTTTTCCGGGCCACAGATAACAGAAACAAAGACTGTTGTCAGTCAAGCTTTCTGCGCCAGCAAAAGGAATTAAAAACCAAATTTTCCTCATCCTGTGATTTCCAGGGAGTGTGCGGTATTATCTGGGAGAGCGGGATAAAGACACCCTGAGAGTCTGCCGTGAAATAATTACTTTTTACAAACTCCGTCTTTATTCCGTTTCAGTCAACACAGAGAAACGCGACGCAAACGCAGGATTCAGTTTGTTACATCTCTGCCTTCCATTTGCTTGTCTAACCTGGAAAACAGGTTCTTTGCATTTGCAGAGGAAGAAAAGTGGTTACCTTTTATTTTACTTTGTCTTTGCAGTAGTTTTGCATTCTGCAGCATATTAGCTAATTTAATATTCATAGAAGACTGTGGCCTTTACTGATTAAATCAAACCCAATAGATTAAATAAAGATCAAGTCTAATACGTGTCTGATTTCTCTAAAAAGTGGTCAAAGTAGAAAAGGTCAAACACTTTTGATTCTTAATCCCAAGTCGAAATAGAATTTGAGGTTCAGGTGATATTTTTACTTTGTTTTTCAAATCCTTTGTCTTTTAGTATTGCTTTTAAGATGAAAATAATCAAATGCTGCCAATCATCTGGTGTACAATTGTCAAGTATTACTCAGCAGTTCTGCTGCTGAGCTTGTAAAAGAAATCAGTTTTTATTCGCTTTCAGAAATTCCTACACTTTCAATGGACTTTGATAAAACAAGCCCACTGAAAGTAAACAGATTGTATCTAAAGTAGTGGTGCACCAATTCCAGCTTTCTGGCTGTCCGATTTTACTGAAGTGATGTAATTAAAAATTTTTCTGTTCAATCTCGTTTTTAGCTTCGACGCTTCAGTGAAACGGAAATTAAAGCAAATTTAATTTTACTTTAATGAAATCAAAGCCCTTGGGTGACATTTTGAAATGAACCAAATTTCCCTTTTCCTCTGTTACTTTGCAGCTCAGTCCGTTTGTGTACAGCGAGTTTGCACGGGAGCGCAACCTGCACGTGTCACTGCTGGACCGGCTGTACGAGCACTACCCCCCCGAATTTCCCTGTCGCATCCTCCTGTGCGAGAACTACCGCTCCCACGAAGCTATCATCAAGTAGGTGTGAGCACTCAGTGCTGCCGGCAGCAAATCAGTTCCGGGAAAGTCGGTATTAAAGAAGGCAGTGGGAGGTTCTGCTTATTCTGAATGCCTACGTTAAGGAGCAGAGTCTCCTAGAGGAAGACTCTACCACCCTGTTGTGGTTGTAATTTATATTTGGAAAGGATTTTTCTCATACAACAAACACAAGTTATTTCCTCTCTTCTTGTCGACTGTCACAGAAGTACATTTAAATTTAAATATAATTGTTTAAATGTATCAAGGTATTTTCACCAGCATCCTTTCACCAAGGATTTTATTACAAATGAAAAATGACTTTAGCAATAACATGAAGGAAGCCGTTTTGTTAAACATGTTTTTGATTGCAATTTTGATATACGGAACATGGAAAGCAGCAGAAAGAAAATGTAGACTGTCACTTATTTTAAAATCAGTCACTATTTCAGGCATGATTAAGAAAGCTTTTCCTATTTTATTTCTTCAGCTGAAAATATTTTATTATTAAGGATGTTGGCTGAAAGAGTAGATTTCACAGGTGTAGATATTTTTTTATTACTGTTTTTTTTGTTTTGTGTTTTGTTCACATTCACATTTCAAACCTTGATGGTTTCAAATTTAACAGTGAGTAGTTTCTCCTGTGTTGCACAGGATGTCCACTCATCCTTAAAGTATTACTAATGGAGCTGCATTGGTGAAACTGTCAGCACAATATTTAATTTATGCATCTAAAATTAAGACATTAAAGTGTCTTAAATTCATTAAAGAACATACAAGTTGGCATTAAATATATTATCACAGGTTTTAAATTTTGTTGTGGCTGAACTATGTAATCTTGCATATTTTACGTGGACTTTTCTGTGATGCAGACGTTTGAGTTGCCCACTGACATTTCACTCACCTTTTTATGTGAAGTAAAAGCTGCTAATTCTTGTTTGCTAGCTAGCTAGCTTTTCGTATCTATCTAAATAGTCGGTTGACTGGATGACATCCGTCTTCACCGCTGGCTCACATTTGTTGGCGACTCATACAGCTTTGGTCAAATAAAAAAAATCTATTTCTTTTGTACATTTCTGTTATGGTCTTAAAATGTTCACTTTTAAAGTCTTAAATTTGGTGAAACCCATTTGAATTCTGTTACAATTAAGCCATGTTGACTTTGTTGACAAGGAGCAGTTCTGCATCAAATCCCTTCAAGCCTTTGTATGCATCCCTGTGTCAATCATTTACTTTAGTTTTAAATGAGAAATATTCCTTCATGAACTTCATATTAATTTCCTGCCATTTCTCTGCTGCTTCTTCACAAAGCTACACATCCGAGTTATTTTACGACGGAAAGCTAATCGCGAGTGGGAAGCAGCCGTGCCATAAGGATTTCTACCCGCTGACCTTCTTCACAGCCAGAGGAGAAGATGTGCAGGAGAAGAATAGCACTGCCTACTACAACAATGCAGAGGTACGAGTTGGAGCAATTCTACTGTATGCAGTTATGTATACAAATATTTCCATTGATTTAACATTGTCCTCCAAGTGTAATTTAAATATTTCTCTTCTAAACCTACAATCCATTCTTGTCTCACTAGTGTGTCCACTCATCCTTAAAAAATCTTAGATTTGTGTACTTAGGACGGTTGCAGCTAACGGTAACTCACTGCTAACACTCATTTTTGTCAGCTAGATGTGAAAATGCTATCGAGCTGGCAATAATAAATGACAAAATTGCACTTATCTTGGATAAGTGCAAATTTATTATGAGTTGACTGGTCGACGTTTGGACATTTCTGTGACAAAATAAATTCCTTTCGTTGTGGTCTTAAAAAGCCTTAAATTTGAGTCGAAACCTGCAGAAATCCTGTCTATAAATCTGCAGTGTGAACTGGGCTCTGAGCATTCAATGAGGCAGTTTAGAAACTTTAACTTAAATGCGTTCTATTTCATTTACAGTTGTATAGCATGTTATTGTTCAAATAAAGATGAAATAAAAAAAAACTCACTAACTGAATTCTGACCAATATAAATAGCCAACGGACTTGACTGTGATATTTGAAGTGATTTCTTATCTTGGAATTTGGGAATAAATGAACTTTTGAATGAGCTCCATGCTTTCAAAATGACTAGGTTTCAGGTCAGAACGACTCCGAACCAAAAACACATCACTTCATATTCCAGACATTTTTCAGTGTGGGTCAGCATTGATATCCCCGGATTTACAGATAGTCTGCTTTCATTAAACTACAGCTTCCTGTTTTGATGACCGTCTTTGATCCCTCACCGCTACGCAAGTCATAAAAGCGCTCTTTGTTCTTCAAATAATATTTTTTTTATGTTGTCTGTGGAAAAAAATATCCCCAAACTCGCTCAGTGCTATTTCAGGTCAGGTGTATGTAAGGGATCATGGTGTGAAAGCAGCGTGGCGTCTCCTCCTTTTCTTCTCATAAGTCTCATTTCAGGGCATGTGAAGTTAATTTAAAAAGTGGGGGATTTGGTTTTATTCAATAAAGGCCTTTTCGAAAAGTATGTTGAAACCATCATTGTGTGGACTAAGCAACGTAACGTGGTTTCACTTAATAAGCAATAAGAAATTAAAACAAAAGAATCTTGATCAAAGGTAATTGGTTACTTTTATTTTGCAAAACAAATGCAAACTCGTATTGCTGCTAAAATATCACCGATTATAATGAGGGGAGAGAGATGATCTACTGCTGAAATGATTAATTGTGATGAGTCACTTTTTGAAATGATCAGCTAATTTAGTAATCAATTAATTTGCACAGACTCAGGAAAAGGTCAACTGCTGAATGAACAACATATTCAGAGCAATAATTGAGCCAAAACGGTTGAAAAAATTCATACATATTGTACGTAAGATTTGATAAACTTTTTGTCAGTGTGTATGTTCTGCCCAGTGGTTTCAGCTTCACCTGGTTCAAATTCTGTAAAAGACTAAATAAATAAAACCTCCTTTTAAGCAAATGACAAATGGATAAAAAAAAATGTATCTACAGATTAGCCTTACGGCTTATTGATAAGTCGAGTAGAAAAGCTGAACTTGTCACATGTTGATGTTAGAAGTACTTTCCACCTGCAGATGCATCTGTTGCCACAAATAATCAAGCGTTCACTAAAAGATTAAAAGAATATGTGATTGAAATTTAGGCAATAAAAACTTTCTCTCAGTATGGAAATGGTATGGAATCATTTCTTTGTATTTTTATCCAATTCTCACCTTGTATAAAATAACCTTAAGCGGTTAAATGAAAAATCTTCAGCATGTTTTACATTTTTTATGCAGTTAATCACGAGAATAATGGAAAGAATCACCGATCCCAAAACTAACGGTTAGTTGTTGCCTGTGCACATTAAAATGACTCTAAACTATTGAATTTATCGCCTTTTATGACTGAAACTTTGCAAATTAAACTCACAGTGATAACATCTGCGAAGAGACTTTATATGTGACAGCCTTAAATCAGCCGAGCCTTTATCTTTCAGCATCAAACTTACAGCAGGTTTTATGTTTGTCTTTTAAACATCCACATTTTGGTTGGTAGAAGATACTTTTTTCTCTCTACTGACGTGTTTAGACGTAACATTCGTCCACTTAGCCGTCTGTGTCATTTATTTTAGCTGCTCATAGTCGGCTAAAATAAATAACACAGAATTATTGTGTGAGCTGAAATATTTGAAGTCTCTTCTGGCGTTGACTTGGAGTCATTAATGCCCCCGATCACTCTGTAGGTGTTTGAGATCGTGGAGCGGGTGGAGGAGCTGCGTAAGAAGTGGCCGGTGGCCTGGGGGAAGCTGGACGAGGGCAGCATCGGGGTGGTGTCGCCGTACGCCGACCAGGTTTTCCGCATTCGTGCCGAACTCCGAAAGAAGAGAATGCACGAGGTCAGCGTTGAAAGAGTGCTCAACGTCCAAGGTGAGCAAAAAAAAAAACAGAAGAAGAAAAAAATAAAGAGAAGCTATGGCTGAAAATGACAATTGTGTCGTAAAACTTTATTCTTTAAGGTATTTCATTCTGGTTTGTCAGAATTTGTAATACTGGTGAACATTTTGTTTCTTTTGCTTTTTCGGTTCTGTTGCTCTGGCTTGTGTTGCATCCAGCTGCTTTGTTCATGTCTCATTATTCACACATGGAACAATGCGCAGCTTGCAATCAGGAAGGAAAGTTTTCTTTGCACTTGGATTTTTAATTTCTTGCAGGTATAATCCCAGTGTTTTATGAACAAGCTCTGGAGTTGGACAAATATTACATTATCATGTCAGTTTTTCCGCAAATATGATCATTTTGTTGTATTCTTTTTAATACAGCAACAAGAACTAGCACAATATTACCAAATTTGACCCTTTATTGAATTATATAATGGGAGTGATGGATTTTTTTTTTTCTGGGACATCTTGGCTAACACTTAATCCTGCTTTGTACCTGAATTAATAACACAAAATTAAATGTTTTCTCTGTTGCTAAACTTAAATGTTTTGTTGGATCCTGCTGAATTGATGCATTTCCATAAAATAATGAATGTAATAATAGTAAAAAATAAATAAAATGTCTTTGCAGGTAAACAGTTCCGAGTGCTTTTCCTCAGCACGGTGCGGACGCGGCATACCTGTAAGCACAAGCAGACCGCCATTAAACGCAAAGAGCAGTTGGTGGAGGATTCGACCGAGGACCTCGACTACGGTTTCCTGTCAAACTACAAGCTGCTCAACACGGCCATCACCAGAGCTCAGTCCCTGGTCGCGGTGGTGGGAGACCCCATAGCGCTCTGCTCTGTTGGACGCTGCAGGTAATCCCTTCAAATCCGGCATTTAACAAATTTGACATAACGGCTGGTAGATTAAATAGAAGGTAAAAACTGACATTCCTGCATAACAGCCTAAATCTGACTATAACATTGCTAAAGGGTAAATTGCATTTTTTGTTTAATTTCATTTTTTTAAAAATAGCTCATTTAATGTTTTTTCATGAAACCTTTTGAAAATGAACAACTTTGGATTTAGATGTCTTTTGCACAGTTTAGTCTCCTTTAATGAGAACTCTGTGCATATATCTGAGAAGGCCATGTTACACAAAGGACCACTGTGTGCAGTGTCGCTTTGAGTCTTTGCTGCATGTGTCAGAAATCTTTAGTCTCCATGGCAACCATTCAGCTGTGAAAAATGCCTGGGTGGATGTAGCTCTGCCTTTATCTGCAGAAGCTGCCGGCTCGTGGAGCAGTCCTCCATCTGTAACTCCCCACTTGGCTCCTTCAGACTAGCCAGCGGAAATTGGCAAACACGGTGAAACGGCGCATCAGCTGAGCTCATTATACGAGGTCATTATACGAGCTATTTGCTCTTGTTAAAGGCTTAATAGCCTTTAATAGCTCCTTAATAGAGGAGCGATGAAGTGATGACTTCCTGAAGGCGGAGTTTCAGAAAGAGCAGGAGCTTTTAAAGCGACAGGGGTCCAATTTTAAGGTGTTAATTTACAAGGTAACGTTTCTTTTAAGTCATATTTGATATGTACGACATTTTGTTTTTGAACAAAAGAAGTTAACATAGTTACTTGATTATGCTCTGTGTGCCTCGAAAACGCATAATACACATAAACAATATGATCTGGACCCCAAGACAGTAGCTGGAGTTTGATAGTCATATCCAATTAAGATTAATTTAAGGAAGGAAGAATAAAAAGATTCCAGCACAAAATTTTGCCGCTCAAGATGGCAGCATGTTGGAGGAGCTCTGTTACATTCAGATTATTCTTTTTAAAATTTGTTCCTCTTTTTTGGGAAGAGGCTTTTTTTTCCTCTGAAGGTGAGCAGATGATGTAAAAATCTTCATAAAATCAAGAAAATTATGAACATGCCTGAGCACCCTCTTCTTAAGACGTTATCCCACAACATATGGTCTGTTATCAGAAGCTCCTTCAGATTCGTTGTAACACTGACTGCTAGCAGATATCCTTCCTGCCCTTAGCCGTCGAAATCTAAAGCAAATCTTTGACGAAAATTGTGTTGCATTTAGGTTTCTTCGGGGTTTGCATAGAGTATTTTGGAATTGAATTCATTTGAATACAACAGCGATTACATTTGGGATTAATCTGGCTAATCTCAACTTGGATGAAATTTGCTCCTTTACTCGGATATAGGCTGTAATTGATCCAAATTGCTGTCGGCTCATTGTTTGAATCGATGTGGGCCAGCCTCCATAACTGTCTCCATAATGGCTGTGGTTTGCCAGCGCTAGTCAAAATAACATGTCAGTGTTTTCACTGTCTGGCTGTTGACAAATGTCAGCCTGTCAGCATCCAGCCAGTAAAATTGATGCGATTAGGAGGAGCGCATCGTTTACACAGATTTCCAGCGACGAAAGGTTGAGGTCAGCGGCGCAGCGGAAACTTTGCTCTTAAAAACGGCGAACAGAAAGATGTTTTGATTTAATGTGCATTTAGAAATGGCTTCATTTTCATTCTTGGTTCCTTTCTAGAAAATTCTGGGAGCATTTCATCTCAATCTGCCACGAGAACTCCAGCCTGCACGGCATCACCTTCGAGCAGATCAAGGCTCAGCTGGAGGCCCTGGAGCTCAAGAAGACCTACGTCCTCAATCCGCTGGCCCCAGAGTTCATCCCTCGAGCCCTCAGGCCCCTTCAGGGACACCAGTCCTCCTCACAGGGCCTTCATCCCCACCATCATCCTCACCCTCAGCACGGTCTGCCTGCCTCCAACAAGCAGGCCGCGCAACATCACCAACACCAACAGCAGCAGCAGCAGCAGCAGCAGTCCCCTCCAAAGGTACTGAGTTTTTCTGTGGAAATCCTCACAGCTGGTAGAAAAAAGAAAAGATCCAACAACAATGTATGTTGTTCAGCTTAAAAGCTATAAATAATTGCATCTTGATCCCTTTGGTTTCAGATTATAGCATTAGTTATTGATGAAGTCATAGTGGTGATTTAGGATCTCAGCCGTCAGAAGCAAAATCTTTAGGGAGAGTTCACTTTAACGAACTGGATATTTACTTGGGATCAGGCTTTGGTTGTACTTTGATTCTTAAAGTAGGTTTAGTTTTACTTTAAAATATATAAATGCTACAAGACATGTTCTGTTTTGTTTTTCTGTTAATATTTTTAGTAGAGAATTTGTGGGAAGATGAGTGGTCTGTTACATTTTTCAGTTTTAGCAAACGCCAAATCACCAGAAACCTTTTCCAGTCTTGAATGCACCGTACCAAACCCCTAGAAGATGAATAATTCTCTTCGGTGTGGATGTCGTTACTGACAGAAAACCTGTTTTTAAGTATCAGGAAGGTTTTTAAACTGATGTCGGATGTAAGAATCAATATCGAGACTTGCCTCCAGTTTATCCAGACTGGGAGAGAGAAAGGCAAAACATATTTCCAATGTGATTCTTAAAAATACATCAGAACCTTTACCAAGAGAAAAGAAAAAAGAAAGGGTTTTAGAATCAATGAAATTCTATCCTATTGTTTCACTTTTGCATAATTTTATGCAAAACCCAGCAGAGCCCCTGCTGGGTTTTTCTTCTCTGACTCTCAAACCAAAAGGCAGATTTATAAATTGATTTTGTTTTTGGATATTTTAAACCAAAAAATCTGAAGGAAAAAAAGAAACGTCTTATTTCATGTCTGGTTTAATCTGGAAAATATTGTAGGACCAGTTAGATATTTAGTCATATTTTTATACTTTAGCAAATCAGCAAAGAAATTACCATAATAATTCAACTTCTTGTCAATAGAAAAAGAAAAATTCTCTACACTTTCTGGAGGTGGGAAACAAATTACTTAAAAAGTCCGTGTAATTTTCACCACAGGAAATGATTTTATGATTACCAATTTGCCAGCGAGGAAGAAAGGGAAAAAATAAAATAAAATGAAAAATCAGACTGGAAATCAGCGTTGTGCTCCACACAAGATTCTCTTATTAGATTGTTTCGCTGGGTTTAAATCGCCTTTGTGTGGCTGCTCTCGGCGCCTGTCCTGAGGTAAAGGTTAACGAAATCAGCAGAGCTGCCAACCTGCTGCCGTCACCCACTGGGCCTAATGAGCCCCGGCTCCGGCAGCCAGCTTTAGGGATAAACACACGCTTCCGCTCCGCTCTTCCTTCCCTGCGCTGCACACTTCACAACACTCTGAGCTGCCTGTGAGAAAACTACAGAGCGGGCGCTTTCTGTCATCGCATCTTGAACATTTAACAACCAGAGCATTCAGATTGTGTCAAATTTAGCACAAGTTATTCTACAAAGTTTTAAAAATCGCATCTTTTTGTGATTATGTTACTTAAAAATGTTTCCAGAACCAGATTGTAACTTTTGTTTGTGTAGGTCTTATTAGAATTTTACGGCCAATTTCCTGTCTGAACATTTTTTTTAATGACCAATAATATTTATTTTGACAATTTTGGATTTCATGTGGAAAAAAATCTCAAACAAAAAAATGTAATTCTTGTACGTTATTCATTTTAAAAACTACATCCCACTTAGGCCTTCCACAATAAATCAATTAATCGCATTATAAATTAAAAGAAACTGAATACATTTTCTTAATTTCTTGTTTTGTTTCTTTAGTTTAGTGCTTTGGTCTCAAATAATGAAAGATAATTTTGTTTACACAGTTTTCACAATTCATTTTATTTGTTGTTTCCCTTATTTTCTTGATTTATTTTGAATATTATTATACTGTCTTCCAAATTAAATGTTTGTTAGAATTTAAAGTTTATAGATCATTGACGATGTGTTCTTGCACTATTATACAATTATTACTATTGTATTACTTGAAAATGGTCTCAAAACAACTAATATTGTTTATTGCAATAAATTCTGGGACATCTTATCGTCCAAAAAAATTTATAGTAACAGGCCTAGTCATACTATAAATGTAAATAATAACAATAATAATAAGAAATGGTTGCTGTAAAACAGGTTTTGTGTCATATTGCTGTAAAACAGATGATCGACCGATACTTGAACGTGAAACCGATCTTATCCACCGATCTTATCTACCTCCAAAAAGACTCTCCGTTTTTGCTCTAAGCAGTGGTCACCAAACGGGTGCAAAATGTAGTTTTTTTGTTTCTACATTTGGCAACTTTTCAGACTAAAGAGGAAAAAAAAAATCGCCATCAAGCAGAATCAGAATCGGCAGGTCAGGCTTTTTAAAGATCAGTAATCAGCCAGAAATCTGCAATCGGTGCGCCTCTAGTTGTGACCGTTCTGTATTACGTAAAAATTAGACACTAAGAACTGTAAGGTCACTAATCTGCTTTTCATCATACTCCTTGTCCCACTGACTTCCCGTCCTGCTGTTCTAAAGTAACTATGGTTTCATAACTAATTGCTTTGCTTTCCTGTAGGGGAAACAGGCGAACCACACAGAGCACCTCCCACCTGATGGATATGGTGAGTATCAAAAGCCTGTGTGTTGCTCATATTATTGAACTGTGTGTATTTGTAATAAATAGTCGGTTTAGGTTTATTTGGGATTTGTACCTGCCTGCACGCCATTTTTATTGGCAAAGAAAATGGTCAAGAACAACAAACATGCAATTAGATTATTTCCCTCTAAATGAACCCAGCGTGGGCTCTGAGATGCAGCAGCCCAGATGGATACACACAGGCCTGAGGCTGTTGACACCATCAGAGCGAAGCAGCCAGCAACACAATGATCTTTTCTAGGGAAGCGCAATAAGTTTATGTCAGCAAGCTGCACTTGTCTTTTAGAGTTTTAGAAAGACAATCTGTGAAAGTCTAAAATTTGACTCCATCTGTGATGCTGGTTACATTTTTCATTGGTGGAAAAAAATAACCCAATTTTCCAAAAATTAAATCTTAATTGTTCAATCGATAAAATTGATGTCCATCTGTCGATCCTTTCTCTAATCCATCCATTTATCCCGTCTACATGTTTTTTATGGATTTTGCATTAAGGTTTGATGCTGACTGAAATCTCTACCATACATTTGTATTATTTTTGTATTTAGATTTTTATTAAAGCACTACATTGACCAGAAAACCTCACCTTATCTACTTTTAGAAAAGTTTGTATTTTGAAAATAGCCATCGTCATTGAAGGAAGTCCATTCAAGTGTATTTTTTTTATTTTTTTTTTAAAATTGTATTCCTTTGTCACCCTTCACATTTTAGTGCAATCCAGCCCTGCCGTGTTGATGGGAAACCCCATCCGGGCCTTCACGCCCCCTCTGGGTGCCACGCCGGCCGGCATAGGGAAGTCGCCCAGCCCCGTGCAGCGCATCGACCCTCACACCGGAGCCAGCATCCTCTACGTACCAGCTATGTACGGCGGAAACGTGGTCATGCCCATGCCTCTGTCGGTACGTTTCCCCCGAATAACCTGAATTAGTCATCTGCTTCCTCACTGCGTGCGATGATCCTGCGAAAAATCTTCTTGATCCGTGATTTATTTAGTTTTGTCGTCCTTAGTTGCCCTGGCCAGGTTACCAGAACCGCTTTGCTGTGGACCCTCGCATCATGAGCCACCCGGCGGCCATGGCCTACAACTTAAACCTGCTTCAGCCGCAGAACCGAGGCTCTCCCATCCCTTATAGCGGCGTCGCCCACCCCTCTCCTTTAGGACTGGCCCAGCTCAGCCCAGAGAAGGACCTGCAGGCTGACCTCATCAGGAACGGTCTGCTTCTCTTGTGCTTAAACTTCAGGCCAATCAGCTGTAGCTACAAATAAACTGTAAATGAGAAACACTTGAGTTGACTGAAGGTGGTTATGTTGTGACTTGTAGGTAAAGGAGACGGCTGCACAAAGGTCGAACAGACCCGTCTTCAGACGCCAGAGAGGAAAAACGCAGACATGAGGGAAAAACAGGCAGGTTTACCCGTTAGTCGATGGATATAAATGCGCATTTATGTTTTATGAAAGCTCCTTTATTATTACAATTATGTTAAAGTTCATTTTTGTGTGTTTTGTTGCAGGGAGATTTAGACACTGGTCAAAGTCGAAGTTTAGATTCCCAACCAGAGGGTCTGGTTGGCTTTCCGAACGCTCTGCTTCACCGAAAAGACCCTTCAGCTACCCAAAGATCCCTCAACTACCACCTGGCACCACCCAGCCCAGCTTTTCCTCCGCACCCGGCCAGCGGAAGAACCTTCCCCCAGCAGTACCCCGTTCCTAGACTTCCCTACCGGGTCGGGCCTCCACATCCAGGGATGCCCCAACAGAATCAGCAGCAACAGCTCAGTCCTGCCTTCACCGGTGGAAGCCACGCTTCCTTCTTCAGCGGCTCCGTGGCCGCTCACCGATCCGTGCAGTCCCCCACTGTGGACGGGGCGGAGCCTTCGGGGGCCGAGGAGATGAGCAGCACCGTTAGGACTCACATGGGCCACCAGGGGGCGCAACACCCAGGCCTACCACAGCACAACAGGGTCAGCAACTTTGGGGAGGATGGACAAGATGGAAGTCTGGACAGTTTAGGTGGGTTAAAAAAAAAAGCTTTAATGTCAGTGAGAAAACGTGAAATGCTTGTGCTTCGAAAGTAGTAGAATGTTAATATGAAATGTGAAAAAAACTACCATTTGACTGGTTTGGTCAAAACTCAGGCAAAAACAAAATTGTGCATTAGGAAAAACAATAGATGCAACAGTCGAAGCGAAAAATAAAATGGTATTTGACCTTAAATTTCAAGTCATTTAAGTATTAAGTCTCAAATTTATGCATGTGAAATTAAGGCCTTTAAATATCTTATGTGAATCTAAAGAAATGTAAGACACAAAGGTTGGATGTCTGGCCACTTCCATACTGTGTTCAATGACTTGAGGCATTTGAGGCTAGCTGCAAATATAAACCTGCTGGCTAGCTAGTTAGCAGGAGCTAAGTTGAAGCCAAAACTCGGCCATTTGAGATGTTCTGGGTAGAAAATATTTACAGCTTTTTTTTATTTATTTATTTATTTATCTTAAATACAAATGTCTATATTTTTGTACAGTTTTGGCTTCATTACTGCTCTGAGTATGATGTTCTTCTAGTAAACCACCCTCTTTGTTTGCCTGTCTGCTCCAGTTAACGATTAATCGATTACTAAATTAGTTCACTATTATTTCAACAATCAATTAATCACTTAATATTTGATGAATCATTTCATTCCTCGTTTTGAGTAAGATGTGATCGGCCGTTTTACTAATTTGTTGTTTTGAAATGCAAATGAGTAAATAATTGAAATTCATTGAGTCAGTGCTTTTCAAATGGCAACTTTAACCAATTGCACATTTTTTAACCTTTCAGACCTCCAGAGTCCCCTGACTTTAGAAGCCCTGAGCCAGCAGCAGCAGCAGCAGGCGGCCAGACTGGGCCAGTGGGGGGAAGCAGCAGGCCCCTTCCTCCAGGGCAGTGTTGCCTTTCCTCTGCCCCAGCAGCTCGCCCACCTCGCTCAATCTGGCATGGCTCGCTTTCCCCCTCAGCTGCTCCGGGCTGCTACCTGGGGGCTTAGTGCCAATATGGACGACGAAGCCGTTTCCTCTGCTACCGCGGGACCAACATGCTCCAGGTTAGCCTTAGTCTAAACAGTGTTTTTTCTTCTTTTCTTTGATTTATCTTTTAGTGTTAGTCATTTGAAATATCGGGTTTTTGTTGAATCTTGAAGTCTTGAAGTCAAATTTCAAAAATAAAAAAAAATTAAAAAAAGTACTTCTGTCACGTTGCTTTAAGGTACCCGGGCCTTTTGAGAGAGATGCCCCCCCAGGAACAGCCGGAACCACGGGAAGCGACCGAATTGCAGCCACCGCCTCAGTCCCGCCTGCTCCAGTACCGACAGTCCCAGACCCGTGCCTCCGGCGAGCCCTCGTCCTCCTTAGCCCCCCTGTCCAATCACGCTGGCCCCTTCCCTACAGGACTGTACTCCCACGAAACCGGCCGGAACCTCCTCAACGAAAACCTTCTCAACAACCCAGCTCTGCAGCAGCAGCAGCACCCGGGGAACCCGCTGTACAACGCCGGCAGCTACCCGACTCAGCCACCAGCGCAGTCCGGTGGCAGCAGCCCCCCACCATCGAACGTGAAGTATCTCCTGCAGGAAGCGCAGTGGTCCCATGGCGGAGCGGCATCCGTGTCCCAGCAGAACCACCTCCTTGGGAACCAGAGCCATAGCCTTCTGTACGGACTGCCCCTGATGGCTCACCCCAGCAGGCCGGAGCAGGTGCTGATGCAACTCCACCACCAGCAGCAACAGCAACAGCAACAGCAGCAGCAGCAGCACCATCAACAGCAACAGCAACAAAATCAAGGCCCGGACTCTGAGTCCTACCACCCTCTGTCCCCTAGAACATCAGCAGCAGCAGCCATCCACAGCGTAGATGAGGTACGCCTGCTTGGTTTGTTGTTTTGCACCGACCCACTTATTTTTCTTTCTCCTTTTGATGTTAGGCTGATTCCAATTCAGAAAAAAACGGAATCAATTAACTTAAAATGTTTATTTTCTTTCTTTTTTTATTTTTTAACAGACATATTAAAACAAAACAGCCACATCTCTGAGCAAGTAATCATTGCTGTTTGTTACATGAGAGAAGAATTGCATCATTATTTCTCCTAATATGTCTAATTTCCGTCATGATATAGTTCAATTTCATTCATAGTGGGGGGTTTTTTAAGGCGTTGAAAGGTTTTGTGTTTGATACCTGAAGAATCCCTGAACCTTATTGAAAAGCTTTAAAAAAAGAAGAGAGCAAACTCGGCTCCAGCAAATCTTTGTTCCTGGACTTGCTCAAGTTTGCTGAATACCTTCAATAAATTGACATTTATTCCAAATTTTAGACTTTAGCTTCACTATTATGCCAAGAACAGGAAGCGTCTTTCCCCATCTTCAGTTTAAATTTACCTTCATCCTTTTTTTTTGTTTTACTTTCTTTTAGTACTACATATTTGAAGTGCAGAAGGGAAACTATTCCTTTTTAAATGACTGTTGCTGTAATAATTTCCTTTCTGTGGTTTGTTTCTCATAGCAATGCATCAATTCACTTTTTTCACTTCCAGTACCGATACAGATATAGGAGGTTTGGTATCAGCTCAGACCGATCTGATACCTGAATCAACTTAAAATGTTTTTTTGTTTAAATAGAGACATGAAGGTGCTGAATAAGACTTTTATTTGATCATTTTGCATCAAATAAACACTTAAAACAATAAAAATAACACAACTTAATTTTTTATTTTTCTTTGTCAGAGCAATTAGGAGTAACACAATCAAATTAAAATGAAGTAAACTAAAAGCTTGATGCCCCTATACATGTTATGTAGCTCTTTCTTACCCTCTTTAAATAAGCTGCATGGTTTCTAGATGAGCTCTCCTGTCAGTGTCGCGTTGAAGCCGATTCCAGGCAGATAAATATAACCTTCCTGCTCCTCCGTCCTTCTGTTCCCTCGCAGTATGAACCAAGAGGACCGGGCCGGCCCCTCTATCAGCGCCGCATCTCCTCCAGCTACCCGGATGAATCATCTCCAGCCCACCCCTGTCTTCCCGAGCCCCAGGATCACCCGCAGCAACCGCACAGCTCCTACAGCTACCCCCCCCACGACCACCTCTGGCCCAGCAACGGCGGGGGTCCCGGTCCATTCCAGAACATTCCATGCAACGGAGCTAGCAAACTAGTTCAGCATCGTGAACTTCTCGGTGGGTGTGTGCGTTGTGTATGTGTGTGTGTGTAGGGCTGCTGTAAACAATTGTTTTAGTTGAATAAAAGTTGCTATCGTAGCTACTTAAGCTAGGAAAAGAAACGCATGAAAGAGAAAATGCTAGTAAAGAACAATTCAGCTCCTTTTATTTTTTTAAATTAGAAAACATTTTATTGCTTACAGCTTAATCTTTCATTTGATGTATGAAAAAACATTTTTTTAATTAAGAGTTTTTGATTTCGTTACCAACGTAAGTTTTGATTTCTGTGCTTGAAAAGCAAAAAATTTGCAAAACGAAAAAAAAATGTTACAAATTGAGATTAAAATCAGAAATTTTCTTTAAAAAAAAAAAGAAAATCAACAATTTTTTGACTTTTGACACTCAGAAATGTCCAAATTTTCAGACTAGAAAACTTCAGAGATTAATCAACATGTCAATCTTTTGTTGGAAATTTACTCCTTTTTGTAAAAAAATAACCATGATTGGTTGTCATAGATTTTAGTTCTTGATTTCATTAGCAGCGCAAGTTTTCATTGTCTTCTTTGTCCTTCTCCTTCCCGCAGCTTCAAAGGTCCATCGTCAGACGGACGAGCAGGTGAAGGCGGAACCGGCCGGCACGCCGCAGCAGGCGCATCCACACAACCTCAACTCCCTTCAGCACCAGTTTCCTCCTCTAATGCCCAATAAGAAGCAGCAGCAGCAGCCGCCACCACCGCCCCCGCCGCCACCACAGCCTCCGACAGAGCCCACTCAGGGGGCCCCCAATTTAGTAAAGCCGCCCACCATGTCGTACGCGAGCGCCCTCCGAGCGCCTCCCAAACCGAGAGCCGTTCGACCCGAGCAGGCGAAGAAGAACAGCGACCCGCTGTCCCTCCTCCAGGAGCTGAGCATCGGAAGCTCAAACGGTAGCAATGGTTATTATTCTTACTTTAAATGAGAGCCGACTCTCTCGCGTCGTAAGTAAAGCGGAACAAAAAAAAAAGGCAAAAAAAATTGTAAAAGTTTTGTAAAATTTCTAAAAAAAAATAGTGGAAAGTGCATTTTAAAGAATTGTTTGTAATAGTAGATTTTAGATTTTTCTTTTTTGTTTCTTTTCTCTTTTATTTTAACTTCTGGTTCTTTTCTCTCCTGACATATCTGTGAAGAAAGTCAGTATATATATAGCAAATGCATTACTGGTATATATATACATATTCATTATGTATATATGAATATATACTTATATTATCTACACTTGTACATGTACGTAATGCTTAGAAAACAAAAATACAAAAAAATAAAATAAGATGAAAGATCAATAAAAATAAAAAAAAACCCCGACTTATTTGACCATTTAGCTATCTGCTTAGTTTTCCTGCTTTAGTTGGTCTCTTTAACTATATTTTTAGTTCTTCTTTTTTCTAACTCCTGTTTTTGTTTTTTTAACCACCATTTGATTTTAAAGTGAACACTGACCGTTCACACCACTGCAGTTTGTTGTATTGCATGAAAGCTAAGTGGTCAACTGAGTGAAACCGAAAGGAACAGTGTATAGAAGTAGATACATTTTTCCTCTAATCTGTACAGAAAAAGAAAATAAAAGACTGAACTGTATTCCACAAAAATCATATTAGTATTTGCATTATGAGGTTTTTTTTGTTTTGTTTTTGTTTTCAGCTTTTTTTTTTTTTTTTTTCGGTTCTTAGTCATCATTAACTTAAATAATCTGGTGATGTAGTGATTAATGTGATTATTTATAGAAAAAAAAAACAAAACAAAAAAAAAACTGCCAAGATCTCACTGGGGGAAGTGCGGTGTGCAGACGTCGGGACAGCTTTCATTCCTCCTCTGTCGGCTTCAACCGCAACACGTTTCTTTAGGCGGCAACATGAACTGCTCTGCTTCGATTTACTTTTACTGTTTTGTTGTTTTTTTTTGTTTTGTTTTTTTCTCTGAGATAGTCTTTTAAATGTAAAATTGTTTCCCTGCTTTTGTTCAACTTTCGATTTGGATTTTGTGTTACGTAGTTTGGAATAATCTGATGGTCTGTGGAAGTGAACTGAGAGTTGTTAAAACGTGCATCGTGGGATCATTACTTCCAGTCAGATGTTTTTGAACAACAACAAAAAGTACTGGAGGAGTAAACCCATGGCAAACAAAATCGAAAAATAACACATCCCCCCCCAAAAAAAAGAAAGAAAAAAGACTGCCACAGCCATTAACCACAGTTTGAAATTTTATCCATTATTTTTTTTAATATCTGGATTTGGGGTGGTCTTAAAGGCATGAAGAAAATTGGTAGCGTTTCTTTTTTTTTTTTTTTTGCTTATGAGAAAGTAGATGATTTTATTAGCATTTTACAAACGTGTCTCAATTTTATTCATTGCTTCAATTTAAAAAAAAAAAAAAAATACAGCTACTTAAGAAATCATAAAACTTCCAGTTACATATTTTATCTTTGTTTCACAACAGATGTTAAATAAACACAACACTGCTAGCCAAAGTTTTACTACTAGCTAAAACTTCAGCTAGCAGTTTCACGTCTGACTACAGTTTCCACTGCTGTAGCTAGCAGTTTTATAACTGGCTAAACTTAAGCTAGTGTTTTCACTGGCTGAGGTTTTTTTGACTACAAGTTTTATAAAGAAAAACATTTCTAAAATGAATGCCAGCTATTGATTTAGTTTTTAAAAGCAAAATTATTACTGTAAAATATTTAGGCAGTACTTAAAACAGGCGTGGGCCGGTATGCGGTGGTTTTAGTGCATCATTAAATTCAATGTAGAAATAAACAATATGATCTAATTATTTATATTTTTCAACAGAAAATCAGCAGTTCCTACTGCTGTGATAGTAACGTATTGCTGTAATGCTGTTACAGGCATAACAATGTGTTTTTCCACCCTTTTATACTTTTTTTCCGCCCCTGCTATGAAATTACCTGCTTAACGAGTTGAACTATCTGCCACGTTAGAGCACTTATTAAAAGGACTTTATGCTTTGAGAGCGGTATAATGGAACAGCTTACCATTTTTTAAACTAGAACGTCTTAAAAATGCCAATTACTTTAATATCGGCAACTGCCTAATTGACGAGGGCAGTTTTTAACTTTTTTACATTTGCTTAAAAATTTCTGTCCAAAAACTAATTTCGTTTTACCAAACGTGACCCTGAACAATGAGAACAGCTTCGTTTAGCAGATTTTCATTTTGTTTCAGGAAGGTCATTTTAAGTTTTTGTTCCATTAGAAGATTCTGTGTTAGTTTGAGGAAGAAATATGCTTTCCAAGTTTGAGTTTTATTTCACAAAAATTTGTCCCCCACTGTCCCCGTCCCACCAAACACACACACACACAAAAAGAGAAGAGAGGTGGAGAGACTGAAGAAGTTTGTTCAAAAACCTTTGACTGTTGGTATGTTTGCTATTAATATCTGCATAATTGAACAGGAATGGTGATGTTATGGAAGTCATGATTTATAAAAAAAACAAAAAACAAAAAAAAAAAAACAATAGGGACGGCCCAGTTCTTTGATTTAATCGGATTTGTAAGTCACTGTTCCAGCAGCTGATCGATCGCTCTTCTGAAAATGACTTTGATCTTTCTTCCTGCTCGCTCTAGAAAACCATGTCGCAGGGCAAGTTTTCGAGTTTATTTCAAATTTGAGTTTCCCGCACACAGAAAATTTAAGAAATCTCGTCACTGGTAATCGTGGCTTCATATTGTTGCATTTAGTCTCTGATGTATTTCTTTCCTTTTGGTTTAAAAAGAAAAAAAAAAAAGCCTTACAGCCAGAAACGAAGATGTTTTAGATGTTGAGCTCCGAATCCTTTTCAAGTTTTGACCTTTCAAATGACAGGATCCTGATCATTTTTTTATTTTTATTTAGCAGATAAAACACCTACTTGTAAATATACATTTTGTATGTATTTACAAATGAGAACTTTGGGAGCGCCTCGATTTTGTAGAAGCTGATCAATGAAGAGGTACGCCCTTTTTAATTATGCAAATTCACAAAAAAAATAAAGAGAAAATCTAGAAACGGTAGTTGCATCACCTTGTAACTTTGTAGGTTTTTCTTTTCGTTTTCCTCTTTTTCTTTTTTTATTCTTTTTTTTTTTTTTTAAGAAGTTGCCTGGCTTCTTCAGCAGAGGAGAGTTTCTGTTGCGCCTTTTTAAGACGACCTAATTTACTGTACAATATGTATTTTTTAAGTACACCTTGCTGGATTCGTCCTGTCATGTTTTCTCACCACAGCTGTACAACAATCAACACCTGGATTCATACGTCAATGTTTAGTCTGTTTTTTGTTTTATTTTTGTCGGGTTTTTTTTTTGCTTCTTTTATTGCACGTTGCGATGACCTTGTTGGGTTTTGATCCTCCGTTTCTATCGGTTTGTAATGATTTCTGGATGAAAAACGGTAAAGGACAAAAAAAACAAAAAAAAACACGTTTTTGTTTTCAACCTGCAGAGTTAAATTTTTGGTATTTTTCTTTGACGTGTACAAATAACTTGTGACATTATACATAAAACTGTTACTTTTACTAATGTGTCGATCAAAAAAAAAAAAAAACAATTGAATGGTCGTATATGTTTCCCCACCTTCCTTTTTCTTCCTCCTGCGGTCTGAAGGGCTAAAGCTGAGGTCGCTCCCTGGGGATCGTGCGGGGAGCCCGTTTTTTTATTTTATTTGATTTTTTTCTCTCGTTTTAAAGTCATCGGCTAATCTCTAAAGTTGTGCAATACTAATATTTCACCGCTTTTTTTTTTTGTCTGCTTTTTTTCTTTTTTTTTTTTTTTAGCTACAGTTCTTTTATTAAGACAGAAGAGATTGAGCCAAAGACATTTTAAAGGGATTTTGTTAGCAGTTTTTTTTTTTGTTTCCTGATTTCTAATATTTCAATTCTTTGCTCTGTGTGTACCTCGTTAGCACGATGACGTAATCTGAGTTGGATTTGAAAGCTCCCAACATTACACCACATTTCATGGTATGTCCTAGATGTGAAACCAGCTGTAAAGTGTGTGTGCGAGTGGCTCACAATTTAAAAAAAACAAAAATAAACAAAAAGAGAGAGAGAGAGAGAGAGAGGCAAAGGGTAGGTTTTGCCCGGCCAGCAGAGAGCACTGTGTTCAGCCTCCTATAAGCGCCGTCTTCTCCTGTTATCCGTTGGGCCTCCTCTGTTCTCCCCCCGCTGCAGTGAATCAATGGCACACCTGTTCCTCCCTGCTTTCCAGTCCCCATCGGTTTCTCCCTCGTGGGTTCAAAGTAATGAATATTCATTTCAACTGGTGGTTGTTATGAGAACTGATTTAGGCTGTGTTTTAAAGGTTTTCTTTTCTTTTTTTAATTGTTTCTCTATTAAAGTGTTTTTATTGAAACTGCTCGAGTGTTCTCGCTTTTTTTCCTTCTTCTTGTTCTCTTTCTGTGCAGAACGAGGCAACATAAAGGCGCCTTTGTGCTCCGGTGCCTTTGCAGTTGTTACAAAAGTACTGCATACGTCAAATATGACGTGAAAGAAATTTGACTTTGTAATTAAATGCCTTGAAATTGGGCCCTTGTCTCTTTAAGAAACTCCTGCTCTTTCTGAAACTGTGCCTTCAGGAAGTCCTCACAACGTCGCTCCTCTATTGACCCTTTAACGTTTTTACCAGCGTTGCAGGGAAAAGTAGTTCGTATCATGAGCTTAGTAGATGCGCAGGTTCAACGGGTATTTGCTAATTGCTGCTGGCTAGTCTGAAGGAGCGGAGTGGACCGGCGCTCTGATTGAGAAGGTTGGAAACCGCTAATCCAAGGAGAAGCTGCGTCTCAAAGGCTGAATACACGATTTTGTGTTGCTTCCGCATTTTCCTTCATTTTGATCATTTGAAGCAAAAGATGCAAATTCCACAGTTTATTTATTTATTTATTTTTTAGAAGAATCCTGAAACATCCGATCCCTTTTAGACGTGCAACAGCAAATCCGGGTCTGAAAGAACTCTCATCCGAACCATCCATCCATCCAACCAATTGATACAAAATTTGTCAATTTTATTTTTTTTATTTCCTTAGAAATTTGTGACGAGTAAGAAATACAGAATCAACGCCATTCCAAAGCTTATTCAACTGCATGCTAAATAGAGAAAAGGAAACGTATCACATCATGGCAACATTTACCCCAAAATGCAACCGTTTTATTTCGTAACGCAGCAGCAGCAACAATTTAGAGAACTAATATAAATGAACAGTTTCATCCAAACACGTTCATGTCTTAAGCAAAGACGATTAAGAGAGCGATGAATCAAACTGAAGTACATCTTACTGAAAATAACTACATTTTTTTTGCCCTGAGCAAGGTTGAGATTCTGGTTGTCGCAGCTCTGACAGAACGATGTAGTCCGGTCTGACGTGACACCGGAGTTCTGTATAAAAGGTTAAGTTCGCATTCACACTGTTCACCATGTGATCCCGAAGCACTTCCAGTGTGAAGTCGAGCAAAGTCGAAACGAATGGAGAGGCTTTCTGAGTCACACCGTCCACATCGTCTGAGCAAGTTTCCAGTTACATTTCTTAAAGTTTTGTGTTCTTAAAGAAACAAAACTTGTTTATCCTATTTAACACAAATAGGATATGAAATCTTGAATGATGGACTTAGGAGAATATCACTAATAATTTCACTGATCTACACTTCAAAACATCCAAGGTGTCACTTATAGCACTTGATATAGTCTGCTGGAGGGTTTTGTTTTGGTTTTTTGTTTTTTTATTTATTTATTTATTTATTTATTTACAAAAACCAACCCAGCAGACATTACATAAATATAAATACCGTACATCTGCCTGCTAAGAAGGTTAATCGTGTTTAGGGTAAATAAAACTTTCTTCATTTTGCCCGTGTCGTGGCTCAGTCAAAGGCCTTGTATGTATGCACAGTGCACCTGCTAAAACTGAACCTTTTCCAACATGGCTGGTGCTGCAGACTGTGGGAGTGTTTAGCATTCAGTCTGAGACACACACACACACACACACACTAGAAAACTTCTTGGCTTCAGCTTATTTTTCTCTCCATTCTCCATCTTTAAAGCTTCTTCGAATAATCCTTCAGACGCCTGTTTGACATTATTAATGCCGACGCCATTAAAAATACATACATCGTAATACCTGTAAAGGTGTATATTATGTGGCGCTGAAATTACGGTCAGTGTGACGTCAGAATTCTACTAGCAAATCCTTAGGGCTGTTTTTGTCTACAAGGAACATACATGGGAGTAAGACCATGGTCACGTTAACAATGATTCATGGGTGTAATTGAGAAAAACAAACAAACAAACAGGATGTTGGTAAACGATGAGCTGTACACAAAAAAAAAAAAAAAACAGCATGTGAATTGTGTTTCCGGTTGTGTTCACTCTGGTCGCATTCAGGGGTCAGGAAAACACATCAGCCTCCTCACAAAAGGCCCCGTTCAACTGCTGTGATGCGCAAACACCAACACACATTTTTTTTATTATTATTATTATAAAAAATTTTTTTTAAACTGGAAAACAACGAGAAAGAGATTCACGGCCGCGTTCGGTTGGCCGGCATCACTCTACTTGCTCCGGCTCGGCGTCCATGCACGTCTCCCAGGGGTTCTGGGGCATCCGAGGCATGGAGAGGACGAGGAGCGCGATGCCGGCCAGGAAGAGGAGGACGAAGCCAGAGCAGGCGCAGGCGAAGGACCAGGCGTAGTAGTACTCGATCCAAATGGTGTCCTCGCTCTCGATCATGCGCTTCACCGACTGACGCATCACCTCCAGCGAGATGAAAGCGCAGATGCCTGAAGGCAGAGAGGCAGCAGCAGGGTGTGAGCGGGGCGGTCTGCGTGAAGCTGTAGGGGTTTGCGGACCGGGGAGGCCGCTGCAGGGGGGTGAGCGGAACTGACCTGCAAACGCGAAGAACATCCCGGCGGGTTTGAGAAGGTAGTCCCTTCCTTTGCCTTTGCCGGTCCACGACCCGAGCAGACACAGAGAGCCGAGGATCATGAAGGCCAGGCTGAAAATGGAAATGGCTGCGGCGGAAATGTTGTACTCTGGAAGGAAAAATAAATAATAATAACAACAACAAAAAGTTAAAATATAAACAAACAGCTTCAGAAGCTCATGAGAGAAAAAGGCATGGAGAGAATGTAGAGTATGAAGAAAACATACTGATACCCAACAACCCTAAACATACTGATACCCAACAACCCTACACATATTGATGCCCAAAAACCCTAAACATATTGATGCCTTTTTATGACAATCTGTGTTCAGACTGTCATGAAAAGGTCAAACACAGGTTGCATTACGTCAAAAATCAGAATCGGGTCACACCTACCCACCTATCTATCTATCTATCTATCTATCTATCTATCTATCTATCTATCTATCTATCTATCTATCTATCTATCTATCTATCTATCTATCTATCTATCTATCTATCTATCTATCTATCTATCTATCTATCTATCTATCTATCTATGGCAGGAGTTTGTCTTTTATTTCACATGACCGTAAACTTTGTCATGACAGATTGTGTCATTTATTTAATCATCATATGTCAGCAGATGCCTCACTGGCAACATTTTTGGCCGAATAATTTATTTTATCTCAATTGTCTGTTCAAGGATTTTATTGACGGTAAAAAGAGTTACACACAGACTTTCGCTCAAAGTCTCAAAGCCAACAATCTTGATGTTCTCAAATTTACCGACATACATTTGCTTTGCTTTCATGTTCGCAGATTCCATGTGTGGGAAGGAAACAGCAGCTGGTTTGTATTTTGCTGGTTATGATCGGGAGCGTTTGATCTGCCGCCTGTTTGCCTGCTAACCATCCTATTGGGGGGGTAGGGGGTTAGCAGGGGGTCTCCTTTGGGGCCGTCCTCTCCTTCCATCCTGGAAGGAGAGGACGGCCGCCGCACCTTGAGCATTGAGCATTCTGGGCTTTGAGGTAGTTAGTGTGTCTCCGCTGTGCAACTTCATTTGTATTTTATGTGAAATCTGTATTTACAAAAAGTGTTTTATGTAAGAGTGACACAGGCATACTGTAGTTAACTTAGTTTTTTACTCCAAGGAAGACTGGAGCAGCTCATAAGAGCTCTCATGACAATCATTTTCATATCTTCAGCAACAATATTAGTGAGGACTACTTAACCGCCAGACTTCAAAAATGTTATCCCAAAATGGCTGCTGAAAATGTAGTTCCAAATTGTAGCTTTGAACGACTCCTTTTCTAACTTCCTGCAGCAGCTGGCTGTGTTTCAGTGCGAATCCGTTAAGTGAAAATAATCGCACATGCTGCTTGATTGGATTTTTGGAAAGCGTTTCTGTCTGTGAGTGTGCAAGGAAGAAAAGAAACAAATACGCACAGTAAAAAAGTCGATATTCAGTTTCTACAAAATCCGATGTTATTTCATTTTTCGGATCCTTTGAGAGCCTAATGGGAGCACTGGAGGAGGATAACTATTATCGCACGCTACAAATCTAACGTCACAACAAGAAGGAAAGGCCACAAGTCGGGTAGGGAATGCGCTGAGCATTTAGAAAGAGAATCCAGTTTTGTTGCGATATCTCGTGGCATCGATTCATCACTACTTTTTTCGGTAACTGCGTGACTGACTGTGGCCTGCATCTTTAGGACAGCAGACACATAATGAAGCGTGATTTGTATCATTAAACTGCAAACATATCTTCAAACTTATTGACAATTATTGATGCTTTTATTGAACAGACAGTGGAGAATGTAGTAAAAATCACAATCTTGACAATACAGTTTGGTTCCTTCTTTAAAAACATCAACTGAAATTCATCAGGAGGATTAATATCATGATAAGGAATGTATCGTGATAATTGATGAATGATATGCTTTTTTTTTTTTTTTTTTTGTAACTGGCTGACGTGTCTGTAAAATCATTTCTCTCCACGTCTGATGTAATTTCCTAATTTTCTGCTCACTGAATTTTTAGCTGTAAGCAGCAATTACCGAAATTTGAAATATATCACAGCATGTGTCCAGTGAATCTAATTAATAAACGAGTTCCACTTTTTGAGCCGAACTGCAGAAATAAATGACACTTTCAACAATATTCTGATTTGTTGAGCTGTATATGTGTGTGTGCATGTCCACACACACACGCAGACGTTGAGCTGTATATGTGCACACACACACACACACACACACGCAGACACACACACACACACACACACACACGACTGTTGCAGTGGTGCACATTTTCAAAACTGTGTTGTTTTTGGTTGGACCGTTTTGATGTGACACAAGACGGAATATATTCACCAAACAAATCAGTTTTTTTCTGCCTCTGTGTTTAGACAAGATGGAGTGACATGACCTTCAAGCAGAGAACGCTTCGAGAACAACGTACCTTTTTGTGTTTTGTATTCAAATATCTCTGCATCTTGTCCTGGATTGAAGTGTCTGAAGTAAGTGCAGTTTTCATCTGTGAAAAGAGAGGGAGGAGAAAGATTTCAGTGTCGAGCCCTGCAAGGCTCAATAGCTTCAAAAATGTTTAAAGGATGTGTATAACTATCTAAAGGAGCCGTTAAATCTAAAGCATTAGTGTGAAGCTGTCTGATTTACACTTAGAAGGTAATTAAAATACAAGTCCTAATTGCTTCGCCTGTTAGGAAAAAGCTAAATGTCTTTGCATCATAAATCGAAACACAAACATGTAAATAATACATTTCAGCTTAAATATCAAAGTCAGTGTACGTTTTTATCGTGTGGCTGGGAAAGTCAAAATGTTTCTCGCATCAGAGGGAACATTCAATGTGACGATTAACGACTTCTCCTCCTGAACTGTTTCTCTGACCTGGGTGTGCCTCAGGGCTCCGTCCTCGGACCCGTGATGTTCTCACTGCACAGCTGAGCGCCACACACAACCTCCAGCTTTGTTTGTGTGCAGATGATGCACAGGTCTATTTGCCAAGTTGTTCCCGACAGCACGAATACATCAGAATCTGTGCTACGTGGTTTTAAGAAGACAAAATTTCTGCACCTGAATGAGAATAAAACGTTCTGTGTTTGACTAGGATTTTGAAACTAGCGAGTGAAGTAAACCATAGGAGAGATATTAACTAATTTTACTTTGAAAAAAAAAATTGTTACTGCAGTTTCTATTGGACTGTTGCTTTGTTTTAGACACTTCACTTTCTTTCTTCCCGTGCCGCACCGCTGAACCTTTTCACACCCCCACTGAAGTCTTGCCCCGCATCTTCTCACGCCGTTATGGGAAACCCTCCTGCTGAGCAGCTCGTGAACGTCCGGCCTCCCTCACAACACTTCACACCTTCTCCGATTTGTCACATTTACGCTCTAAGAGCAACTTAAAACTGACGCCCGTCCAGATAACGGCAACAGTTAAAAACTGGTTCCCGTGCAGAAACGGGCTCGGCTTAAACAAAGCAGCTGCGGCTGCGTTTTCCTCCTGCAGATGACGTGCTACAGCTTGGGGATTTGTTTGAGTGAAAGTGGAGTTGCTCAATGTGCCCATGAAGTGACTCGGCAGAGGAAAGGTTCTTTGTTGTCGAGCCGGGTCGATAAAATATTGAATCCATGTTTAGGAGAAGTCTGGAATTAATACCAAATCTAGAACACGTCTTACTTTTATCGCTCACTTTGGATGTATATGATGGGAGCCGAGGCCACTTATCACACATCCTAGGACTGTACATGCCACATTAGCTTTAGACAGAAAGTATTCAATAATTAAAAAAAAAAAAAGCTGCTTGAAATATCACGAAATATCATGTTAAAGGATTAATCTCAGTCTGTGAAAAGAGAGGGAGGAGAAAGATCTAAACAAATAAATTTATAAACATCAGCCCTCACTTAGTGAGAAATAAATGCTGCTGTGTGGAAATGTGCAAAACAAGAGCTTACTTATACAGTATAGCAAGTGCTTAATTTTCCATGCTACGTGTTAAAACAGGATGGAATCTGAAACCACGTAAAATAATTGCACAAACTGTCGTATTTGCAGAGGGAGAAAAAAAAAAAAGAGCTTTCCAAGGCTTCCCGAAGCCAGCTTTCACTGTCGTGCACCGCACTGTGTGGGCCCGCATATAAATAAAGATGTTTTTATGAATGAGAACAGGGACTGGCCATAAAGAGAAGGAAGATCGAAAGATGGTTACCAAGCAACAAGCCCCCTCTGTTTTCACTGTTGACGGCACATAAGAGGTGAAATAGAGGCTTGTCAATGAGTTGTACCTCTGAGTCGAAGCCGACGGAGAAATGAAAGGCCTCCAAATCACCCGAGTCTCAGAAAATGTTTCTTTATTTTCCTGTCAGGAAAAGGCGATCAAAGCTGTTATTATTATTGTTATTATTTTAAGATTGTGGCCAGACAAGAAAGTTAAAATCCAGCCAGTGGCGTACGCAGACATTATGGGGGTAAAGCATTAAAAATAAGGGGCTGCCTTAGTAATGCTTGAGTCATTATGGGCACAGACTTTATTGTAAGAAAAAAAGGGCACTTTTTTGTCGAGAGGGCAAAGGTCACATTGCTCTCGCACCAAACTGTCAACATTCCCGCACAAGATTCATCTGAAAAGTTTAACGCGTTCACTTTAGATGGTCAGGTGACCTAAAAGCCACTCAACACGCCGGACACGACGGTGACGCCAGCGACAAAAGCAGGACCATTTCTCAGCTTTCCTGTGTTGTGTTGCTGACTGTCTGCGTCTAATACAAGCACGCTGTAGTTAACATTCCTAAATTAACCTTTGGAACAAAATGACTTGTTTTAAATTCTTCTGACGATGAAGGCCGAGACTCTTCAGACCATTTGATTTGAGAAAACAAAACATTTTCTGAAATATTGTTTGAAAACCTGCCTATTTACATGTCAAGCTCACAAAGTTAAGCATTGTGATTAAATGTGTCATTTGATTATGTAATATTGACGCGTTTCTGTTAAGCTGATACTGAACTAGTTAATTAGCTGCATGGAGTTTCAAAGTTGAAGGTGGGTGACGCGTGTTGACACCCCTACTTCCTGCCACCACAACAGGAAGTCGCTATCTATCCCAAGCTTTTTACTTTTGTTCTCATTTTACACTTTTTCGACAACTACGGCAAATATGAAGACCAACACATTTCAAAACCTTTGCATCTGTAATTGTCTGTGGAAAATGACTGGGGCCCCTCAGTGCTGCTCTGACTCTGTTCCCTCTATCATTGGCCCTTGTCCTGCTGGCTGTGCCGACATGTTGTGCAACACCTTTCTTGTTCTAAATAGGGCGGTCTGTCATGTTTCCAAGGATCAGGTGAGGACGCCGGTTTTAGCGTTTAGCACACCGCCATGTCGCTTCCCCGTCTTTTTTTTTTTTTTTTGACGCGTGCCATCGATTCACTTCCCAATGACCACAGCCAGAGTCCTAAGATAATCCAAATTTAGTTAATTTTGCAAAACCAAAAACTCGGCAGATAAAGTGCAAAGACGTTGCAGACATCCTGTCCGCCTATTTGATGGGCTGGTTGTAAACTTGGGTGTGTTTAAGAGCAAAATAGCATCGATTCCCAGTCTTTTTTGGAGCACACCGCCCAACCCGGTGCAATGACGAGTAATTTGAGTCCTGCAAGGAGACGCGGCGCTGCAGTCAGGTCTTGAGGGGAGGGTTTAATGGTCCTGCAGGTCTTAGAGTTATGCCAGCCTCTGCCATGAGGCCCTGTCACTCAGGGAATCCACAGGCTTGTGCATGAACACTTGACCCCCATGGCTCTGCCCCAGCACAGCTGAGTATTTACATGCCTTATTTTTGTAGCTAGCAGCAGTGTTTCGCTGCGTGCAATATCAAATAAATCGCACGCTTCCTATTTCTGGAACCTCTCAGATAGTTATTGTAATGGCCCTCTTGCAAAACCGCGGCCACGGAAAACTGCCAAAGTCCCGGCCTGAACGTTTGCCGGTTGAGGGCTGAACTGAATATCCATTGTTGCCCATTTATAACCATTTGTGAATAGCGATTAAACTGGAGACGATAGTCAGAGTAAAGTTTTCTACAGATTCGAAGAAAGCAGAAAAAAGTCACCCTCAGTTCTTTGTCTACTAAGAACGAGGCAGCTCTCACTTTCTCCTCGCCAAATGCTTGATCCTGCTTGATCAATGACTTCCCTCACTAAATCCTGCCAGCGGGGAAATCCACATTTTCATATTCAAAAAAAAAAAAAAGATTTTTTCTGCATGTGATGCTTGATGTTTCTGTTACATTTGCACGTTGAGCGTCACCTGTCTGTCTCATTCCAGTCGTAGCAGGAACCAGTCCACGGACTTTGATCTTTGACCTCAGATTTCAGTGGCAGTTCAAGATTTCGTCAAAGTTAGCTTTGACAAAAATGAAGCCAAAATAAAGCATCATTTTCAAAACCAAATGATGTTTCTTTACGTGTCTCATAAAGAAACATCATTTGATCATATTCTTTTTTCTGATTTCTTTTTAGTAAAAGAAAAAAAGAAACAAATGTCTATTTTGTAAAATAGTAATAATAATAAAAAAGAAGTGCAAAACTGCTTTTATCTTCTGTTTCTCAAAGTGCTTTTTAACTCTTTGGAGAATAATTAACTCAGTTTGAGTGAGATTGTTCAGTTTGTTAATTGATGTTATTTATTTACACAATTATTGTAGCAAAATTAATTACATGCCACGGTCAACCGTAGCGAACCATAAATAATCAACATTATTAGTTATGGCGCTTTGAACTCAAAAGTGATAGTTTGAAACAGAAAAAGAAAATTAAAAAAATACTAGATCCTTTATGCCACTTTAGTCAGCCATATTGGCATACCAAAACAGAGTGACTGATCAATAGATTTAACATCAATTGTCTCAAAGGTTATTGGTTTCATCTCTGGTTTGCATTGGGATTTGCTTGTCTGAACAAATGCAGCTAATTAGTCTAGATGAGTTTGGAGCTCATTGGGTCTCGTCAACAAAACCTCGGTCTTCCAGAATACATGTTCACACTGCATGATGACATTACTGGAATGTCTTTCTGCAGGTTATTTCATCCTCGTTCTTGCGTATTTTATGCGCGTCTGTGGGAGGAATCCAAGTAATAATCTGGTCTAAACTCTCCTCTGAAAGAGACCTCCGGTGCAGACAGCGTGCAGACAGCCCAATTGCCGCAGTCAATCAACAATTAGCTTAACTTTTCAAGTAGAAGGGATTTGGACGGGTCTCTACAGTCGTGTCCTGAAAAGCTGACAGAAAAACAAAAACCAATGTCTGACAGCTGCATGACATACAGTCTGATAAGTGCTGCTCATATAATGGCTGACATCGGGGGGAGGGCAGATACTTATACTTATTGTACTTATAAATGCAAGAAAATTTTTCCACTTCAACCAAATCAAACAGTAACATAAATGATGTGTCCAAGAAGTTGTTTTTGATCCAAATTACTAATGACCTTCAGCAATTATTAATAGTTAGCTAAACCAGACTATTGTTGCACAGCACTATGACGATCACGTTCATTTGTTTTTACTCTGAATGAAAGTTACTCTAATCACGCGCAACTTTTGTAGAGAAAAACTCTGGAATCCAAAATATGAGCTCAACATGTACGTTAAATACTCTTAAATCAATATTTATCATATAAATACTAATATAAGCGCTTTGCACATCTGAAGCACAGCGAAAAACAAAATAAAAATAAAAAAAACCTGCAGTGAAACCCTATAGGTGGTTGTCAAACTTCACATCAAGTGTTGGGGTTTCATTCGTCTCTGAATGCATGCGTGGATGCAGGCGGACCAGAGACTAAAGTAGATTATAGCGCATGGCATTCTGGGTAATGCCATACGCGCGCTCTCACCAACAACGTGGCTCTTGTGGGAAACGTGACATGACATCTCACCACCAGGAGCGATGGCTCCTACAACCGTTCAAATCTGACGCCACTCCAGGTTTGTTTACATTTTGTCCAGAGGGAAGTTGCGTTTATGTCTTTGGAAGTTTTTGTGTCATTTCCCCTCAGTGGTTGCAGCCCCACCGCGGGCGAGGAGGGGAACAGGTTTTTCAAAGGAATGAAATTGAGCCGCATCAGCTGGCGATGTAACAAATGTCGCCATTTTGGTCCGCAATCGAAGTCTACAAACCATCAGGTCTGAAGACACCCCGAGATACTGTGTGCTTACTTTGTTTCTACAATAGAATTATTCTTATTTTCATAACAAAAGAGATACAATTTTCAGTATCTCAAAAAATATCTCCTAAGTTTGGAAACCCCTGCGCGTCACGTGACTTCCTGTGTTGGGGCCTCTATTCTTAGTAGCTTCTTTCTTTACAGCTGTGGTGCAAAAAAACTGCAGCTGCATTTGGTGGGGCTAAATCATTCGACACGTTCAAAAACCCAAACTTCTACGATTTGTTTGGCCAGGATTTCTCTTACCTCCAGGCAGGCTGATCGGTCCGCAGCCATGCCCTGTCTCGTAGTTGTCCTCGGTGATGTAGATGTGCTTCTTGCACAGCCTCCACAGGCCGAAGTGTGCCGCCTCGCAGGTCTCGTTGGGCCTCAGCAACTTTGGGCTGAGCACTGCCCAGTGGTCCGTAACCACCGCCGTGAACATGCACGCCATACCCACCACCAGCACGAAGACGGCGATCTTTATCTTGGTGCGCTTGTGCATGTCTCCCAGTTGGTGCGACTTCTAAGTCGGTTAATAACGGCAACAAAAGATACGCGAGACTCGATGTTCTGATCTGAAACTCTTGAGACCTCTTCCCCTCGGCGGGTCGTTGAAAGGGGGAAAAAAAAACAAAAAACGTCGTCGTCGTCCTTCCCCTCTCTCTCCGCCCGGGACGAATGTCTTCTCTCTCGCTGCCTCAAATCTGCGCTTCTGGTTCGAAGGGAAGGGGGCCAGACTCCTCCGTCCTACTTTCATGCCCCTCTTTCCCCTCACACTGTGAGCCGCCGCTCTACGGACGGTTCACAAAGTCAGCTGTTGGGGTAGATCAGAGAAGTTGATGACCAGACTGTCTGCCATGCTGGGGAATGGGTGTGTTTCTCAGGGTGTTGTATGCTATAAATGACCATTGAGTCAGGCTGTGCGCTTATCCTATTACAGTATCACTGTGTTGAGATTAGCAAAGTGCCATTATAAGAGTATTCGCATAACGCCCTTATTTATAATAATGCAAGCTGAATTTTAAAGAAGTACCTTCAGCAGGGTATCAAATAGTCTCCGTCTTGCTCGGTTTAATTGCCATATGACACTGTTGAGTCAAAGCTCTGTGACGTCTTTGTATGGATTTGTGTCTTTGTGCCATATTCATAAGAAGAAAGTGTTTGTGTCTAATGAGCTGCGACTGAAAACAGGAACACTATCCGTATGCGAGGGCAGCACACTTTGAAATTGATATTAACTGTTGAGGTCAGTAAATTAGCTCTATCTTCTGTAGCAAATCAAAAGCTCTTTTAAAAACAAAACTCACCAAGAGGTGCAAGAAACATGTAAAATCCAGATTCTTTTGATTCAGAAATTGTACTCATACGTTTATCACATTGGATTGTAGCCTGTCATTTCAAATCCTCCAGTATCACATGTGGTTTTGTCCTCACTGGATATTAAGGGAAACCTCGTGCCGAAAGGCTTTTGCTGTATCGCTTCTTTAAAAAAAAAAAGCGTCACAGCGAGGTGCTGCCAATCAAATAACCTTTTAACCATTAAGCGATTATCAGTTATCAGATCGTTAGTAATATGACTCTGTTGTTGGGTGAAAACCTCGCCGCAGTGATTCAAAGGAGTGTCAGAGAGCAGCAGTCCAACACTGAGGTACATGATCCACCAGCAGCTGCTTTGTTACGGAGGGTGTTGACCGCCGGAGTAAATTACACCTTTCTTATGCCGTCGGGGGCAACTGCACCCTCGGTTGCCTTGGTGACCAGTCGCTCAACCTGTCCTGGGGTTTTTTTTACTGCTCTTTCAGCAGCACGTCGAAATAAAAAAGCAAATTCTGTGTTCATATATTGAAAACCACATTAGAGGAAAGGAGTTACTGACACGTTTAAGCAGCTTCTACTTGTAGCATCTTTAAGAGAGAAAGCACGAAGCCTGCAACGGAGGTGGGCGGAGCCATCCAAAACATCGACAATACCGATACAAAGTCAGTATCGATATCAGCATTGTAAGAGCAATACTTTAGCTTCACATTCCTTCTTGAAATGTAGTTTCACTTTGTAGTTTCTTCTGAACAAAAGATTTTATCTCAATTTGCTTTCAAATGATAATTTTTTTGCGCCTTAGTCCAGACAAATGCACACATATTATGTTAATATGTTATTAAAATATAAAATAATTCAAAAGAAAAACTACAAAAACGCCTAAAGGTCAGAAGTTTGATGACTTATCAAACTTAGATAAAAAGTATCGATATCAGTATTGACATTGGTGATACGGGCCCTGTATTTGTTGGGTATTGCATCAATACCAAAAAATGCTGTGTCACACACCTCAAGCCTTTAATTAGTCATTGACATAGTGCAGGGGATGATTCATAGAGACAGATATACAACCTGAAGTTATAACAAAGGATGGAGAATATCACTGAGTCACAATATAATATTTCAAGACTCAAGTTTAGTAGCAACAAGGTTCTCGAAATACGGCCTTTGAGCTTGTCTGATTCTTCAACAACAAAAAAAGGGACATTTTAAATTTTGGCCTTAAACTCTTTTCATTCAGATTCAGATTTGAACAAATCATTTATTTTTGGCCAAGCGAATAAAACATATTTGAAATCATCACTGTCTTGCTATTTATTATCTAAGGATCAGAACCAACCTCAGACGTTTCACAACATTTAAACGCCTCACTGGTTTTAGATTACGTGATGACACGTCCTTGGCCTTGGGAATGACTGACATTTCAAAAGTTGTATTTGACTCATTATCTGTTGCTAATGTATTTCTGGAGTGCTGAAAAAAATGTGACTGAAACTGAGAACTAGACTGTGGATTTTAACAACCGTCCCAACCCGACTGCTCACCAATCCCGTCGGTATCAGTCATTTGTATCGCCGCAGTCGTGCGATACCATCAGCCGTGTCCTTGGAGGAGCAACTGTTGATGCTCATAAATCTGGGAAAGGATGTAAGGTCACTTTCCAGTAATCTGGAGTTCATAATTCTGCAGTGAGAAAGATTATTCACAACTGGGAAAAAACATCCAACAAGGCTGCCAGTCGTCCCAGTGGAAGACTCCAGGGAGGTCACCCAAAGGTCGGATCATGCCATGCTCACGGAAACGGCTAAACTCCAGAGAGCTACATTCCTGACCCTACGGACCACAGTTTGCGTGTCAGATGATGACGGCGCAATTATAGGAATACTGAACCGGTTTAGGCAACGATGATGAAAAGGAACCAACTTTATTTTTTCAAAAGTCCTGAAATTATTTGAATCGGGTTCAGGTAACAATTGACGTAATCGACGCAAAGAAAACAGTTTAGTCCCTAAATTGTTCTGTGTATAACAGTGGAAAAGCACAGGGAAGAGCTAAACATGCTTAGTTTTTCTCAGTACTTTGAAAAACCTTTGTTGGGGATGACAACTTTAAACTCCCTTTAAATCTTGACAGTTATGGGAGCCTTTGAACTTTGACCTGATCTCAAAGGTGGTTTCTTCAGACGTTTGTAGTTCCTCGTTGCATCGATTGTTTCTTTGGCTTCTCCAAATCTCACGTGGCAGTTCAGAGTTCAGGTTGTCTTTATTCGTCAGTGGAGCCTTACGCAGTGAGCACGCTTAGAGGCAGTCATGCTATGTGTGAACCGTGGTGAAGGAAAACCTTTTGATAAATTATCAATTGGGACACCAGCTGGTTTTAACCAACACTTCTAAGTGACAACAAATTTCAACCTATTTTGCTTGGACTTTTTGTTTGTTTTTTTTTTGTTGCTTGTTTTGATATGTGGATTACTCTGGACGCGTGATGAATCGATCGGCCCGTTTTCTCGCTCGCGCCGTTTCTCCTGGCTCGTCGTTCGCTCTTCCCGTTTCCCTCATGTGGATCTGATCTCACTTGTTCACCTCCACCTGCCAGGTTTCTATTTATATGCCTCACGCCTTCGGGTTCAGTGTGAGATCATCTGTTGTCATCAGTCCCAGCTATGAAGCTGTTCGCTGACCCTGCCTATCCTTCAACCATTTGCCTTCCGCTTTTTTTGACACGCAGTTTTGGACAGTTTTTGTCCGCGGCTGTTTATCGATTGCTTCTGTTCCTCCTGGCTACGGTAAGTGCATAACCCTAGACTCTTCTCCCGTTGATCGACGCTTTGGGTTGTGTTTGTAGTGATTAAGTTGGGGGTTAAAAAGGGGCATACACTTAAGATGTATGTAAAAATGAAGGTTGCTAGAAGTCTGTGTGATGCAGCTGTTGTTGGGCAAAATTACTGGTATTGTAGGTTATTAAGTCCAGAAATGAGACATTGGGCCACTACACTACAAACTGTTAAAAAAACAAACTAACACACAAAACAACAACAAACTTGCTAACAAAGGGCGTTACGAGCTGCAACTCTAACCTGCACACGCAATACAAGCTCTAAACAAACATACATTTGTAATGTTTTACTACCTGCTATCTTTCAAAAATAATGTTTTTGTAGATATCAGTCAACAAACTTTTCCAGAAAAACTACTCAAGTCCTTTCTATTTCAGGTTTTTTGTTTGTGTTTTTTGAAAATGTTTGATGAAGCAGAAGAGGCCATGTTTCTGAGTCATTTAAATAACTTCATCGAGGTTCATGAAGAATACAGAAACACCCAAAGGCCTTTTTTGGTGAAAATGTCTGCACCTTTTGGCTCACTTCAGCTTTGTGAGACACTAAACATAAGACATCCAAAAGAGAGAATGAAATTCAACTCGCAATAAAGGGATGTTTCAAAATAATGTTTCTGCCCTTTTCGTAGCTCTCCTGGGAAATCAGCTCACATCGAGTTTCTTTAAGAGCAGCTAAAGTCAAATATTGAATAGTAATAAATAGTATAGATACTCAAAAAACCATTCACTCTCACAGGTTATCAAAAATCACTTGGAGAGAGTATTTATTTTCGTTACTGTCTCCTCCATGTTTTCTGTGAGTTTTTCACAAATGACGGCTTTTTATGATCAACGCATAAAACGCCGTTCAATTGATGATGAGAGATATCAACATGGGGTTGAGATTGAAGAAAATAAGAATTAAATTAGTAATCAAACTAAGACATGATTGCTCATAATTAACAGAGCTATAAACACAGAAAAAATTAAAATCTGATTTACTTTAGAAGCTACCAGTAAACACAGGAATTGATGTTAAAACTCTAAAGTCGGGAAATTCATTAAACATTCATCTGTCCCTCAAGTAAAGAGTTCAGCAACTCGGACTCTGATCTCTGACTGAAAGTTGAGAGAGAAATCACGTCTGGAAGAAGTTTTAATCGTCATGGTAACCAGTCTGGATGAAATCTCTCCGTTTGATGGACGTAACCGACGGACTTTTCAAAAGAGCAGCAACACCTGACCCAAAGGACATCGACTGGGTTGACCCTTTGACCCTCTGTCACACCGATGCTGTCGCCAGACAGCTGAGAGTTGGCAGTTCGAGTCCTCAGGGAAGCTTCGGGTGCTTCGCATTTCTTCCGAGAGAGTCGACCTCGTCCGATGGACTAATCGCGCGTGGCCTGGAGCCGAGCCGGTAAATCCAAATGATTGAAATGAGTCGTGACGCACGGCTGCATTCATTAAGACTGATTAGCTCTGTTTACCAGTCCATTTGTTTTCTTCTTCTTCTCTGGTTTTCTAAATTTCAATTGTGATACGAGGCAATTTATCTTCCTCTTGTTGGGAAGATAAATTGGATTTTTTTTTTTTTTGATTTGATATGAGGGTCACTCTGGATCCATTTCAGATTTTCAAATATATGTATATTGTATATGTTGTAAATGTACTGTATTATGTAGTTTATTGTGATGTCAATAAATGACATTGTGCATTTTGGAACTTAGACCGAAAGGGGGCGGGGCGGAGGGTTGTTTGGTGACGTCATTTATGCGGTGTGGGAACGTGGGAGCGGGAGTAAGACATGTGGTTTCATGTGGCCAAAACGAGAGACTGGGCAGGTGAGCTGTGGTGAAATAATCTGGTCGAAAGTAATTATCGCCAATGAAAATGCTGAATGTCGGGCGTGGCGAGGCGCAGTGATCTCGACTTGCGTTGTCGGTTCCTTTGCTGCATGTCTTCATGCTGTCAAATAAAGACAGCATGAATTCCAAAAATAATTCTTAAAAAAAAAAAAAAAAAAAAAAAAAGGAAGTTGTCGTCGACTGTAAAAGAAGAAGGAAGAAAAAAAAAGTTCTTATGCTCCTGCATGTATCAGTTTGAGTGCAGAAAGTACGCAGCCGCCGCTATATATAAAGCCTGGCGGTGAGTTGTGAGTGCTAACAAGCATGTTGGTTATTCCAGGGCCTGCGTGGAGAGGTGACTCTGCCATTTCCCCTTCAATTACCGGAGGAGACGTTTCACCGACACGCAACAGGAGGTGGGCCAGCTTTCCCCTGGATGAAAATATCAGTCAGGATTCATTCGCATCCACGGGACCTCACTGGTCCGCTGATGGGCAGAGACGGAAACGGTGGGGAGGGAGGGATCGCTTAAATTCATGACCGGAATGGAAAACCTGGACATCAAACCAGTTTGGCATAACATAGATATAAGTCTGATGCTGACTTGAAATATGTCTGTTCTAATTCAAGGCGTCTCCTTGTAAACATCAGTGACCGGAATGACAAGTATGGCTGGCGGAGCCGAGTGTTCACCCCTTAAAACACACACGGAAATCACCAAATTTAACCGATCACAACTTCTGACAAGTGCATCTCAGCAGCACACGAACCATTAGGCAGACGTGGAAACCAGTGGAGCGTGAGCCGCGCTTCAAACCAGAGAATCTGGTCCAGCAATGCGACACACAGCAACTTTTTTGTCGACACGCCATTCAAATTCTGGATGAGCTCTTGGGAGCCCGTAAGCTCAATCAAGCATTAAGTTGGCTGATCTTCGTTTCCTGTGCTGTCTGGCCGTCTGCCAGAACCCAGCAACCACATCAGCACCGCTATGCTGGCCAGATACGACCGGGTCAGTCAAAGCTCACAAGATACTCTTAGTGCGCCACTTTGGATGAGGTTCGCCTCAGTTTAGAACGACGCCTACTTTTTAACACACGGTGTTGTTCCAAATCAGTGTTTAGATGGAGTCAGCAAAAGAAAGACAAAAGAATCCAGAGATGAATGAAGTGGAGAAAAATCAGAAAACGACAAGAGCAACAAAGAAACAGGAAAGATGTATATAATAGCAGGTGATTTTTAAAAATATTCTTCATAATACATTATCACAAAGTCACTTGTAAACTTATTCTGAAATCACCTCGTCTTTAACTTATGTTGAAAATTAGTTACTTAAATGAACTAAATCACCACAGAAACATGAAAATAAAAATATTTACTCACTGAATCAGATTCTCGGCTGTGATAAAGTACAATAATAGGTGATTAATGTCCCATTTAGTTCCTATTTTACATTACCTGACAGCCGGCCAATTAAAGGCAGAGATAATTATTTAAATTAAGCAACTATTACAGTAAATGAAGCTCCATCTCCAAATAAGAGAGTAATTATTTATTAATCTAAAGATGACTAACAAGAAAAAATGCTTCAAGCACGCCGATTTCCAGTTGTAAGCAGAAAAGTATTTCCTCTCATGTGCTTGAATCAACAGCAACTACTGCAAATGAACAGAGATGGAAAATAGCCAAACGGGAAGAGATGATGTCTATGATATTTACCAGTTTTCTACAGGTTTTTTTTTTTCTGTGATTTGTTACCAATCAGTTGCTACTTATCATGCAAAAGAAAGTCACATCACTCCAAACTGACACAACGAAATTTATTGACGGTTCATTTGCTCAGCCTCTTCAAAGTCGACACGGTGAACGTCGGTCGACTCACTGCGACGTGATAGAAAACTGCTACCGGTACAAAACCTCTCTTTACACAAAAGGCAGCGGCTGCAGGAAATAACCCAGCTAAAGGGACGGCTTGTTTTCGTAAAGTGCTGCTGTGTGCCGTTTCAGCGTCATCCTGGAATGTAATTATCATCTGGGATTCAAGATGATGGCTGTTTGGAACAGGGTCTGGAGAACAACCGTTTTATCAGAAACCTTGAAGGTTTCCAAGCACTTTGAGCAAGTTTGTATAAAACCCTCACTGGTCAAAGGTCCAATTTTACACTTTGTGTAGTTTTCATGTTTCCCGGTGCTGATTATGTGACACACAGAGTGAATTCAAAGACATTTCATGCTGTTGCTTAAGGTGGAAGATGGTTAATCTCCAGTGATTTTAAAATAATGCCTGAAGAAAATCTAGGAATTAGAAAAAAAAAAAAAAAAAAAAGCAATGTTTTATCAAAGTTCACTCTGATATTTCAATTTGCACCGCCATGCACTAGCGACAAAAAAAAAAGTTTCAAATCTAAAAAATGAAAAGGCATCAAAATTTTCTAAACCAGAAAACTGACATTGCAACTATTCTGTGTAAATTTTCTGTATTTATACATTTTTAATTTAAATAGGATGGCTAGATAATTTGGCACCATCTTCTTAGCCAAAACACAGATTTATTTATGTATCCCGCAACTGATAAGCCGGATGTTCTTGCACATCTCCCTTTGCACTATATATATATATATAGTGTTTTTTTGTACCATCAAATTCCTGAAAATCTTCAATAATCTGCCTCGAAAATATTACGTCGCTTTCGTTTCCCAGCTGACTGCATTAGGTAACAAAATAAAGAGAGCAGCTAACCTGATGAATGAAACACCAAAAGGGTGAGAGATTTGCTCTTGAATAGATCCTGCTCCAAATAGCCAGTATCAGCTTAAATCTCCACAATCCACAGCACGTAAGACACTGGTGTCTTTTAAACACTCTGGGGGAAAAGAAGTGACATAAAACATCTCCTCATTTGTTAACATCCCTAAAAGTGTGACCTCATGTTATTTTTGTTGCTCTTACACAAACCAACGGTAACAGTCTGTCTGGCTTGAGTGAGGAACCCGTTTGCTCCGCGCATCGTCCCTGAGCACATCGAGAGCAAATCGCATGTCGATAACATTTACAGCAGAAACCTGCGCAGCCCGTTGTAACGTACGTCACCACTGCCAGCAATTTCATTCACATTTATTTACACAAATTCATAGTTTCGTTTTAGTTACGCTGCGTTCGGAGCCACTGAACATACAAGCACATACTCCCCACACACACACCGACCACGTGACGTCTGCTCAAGCGCCAGAAAGGACTGATGGGATTCGGTGAAAGCGTTTAAATCGTAGAGCTGAGAAGGCAAGTTAGCACCGTCTGTGTTTTAGTGGCAGATTTCAGCATGAGACGTCTTTGAGAGACGTCACAGAACGTGAGCAAACCGAGTACTGGAGACGAAAACACATCAAAACAGTGAAAGCGGTTAATTTTCAAAACAGTATTTCACAAGAAAAACACAAAAATATATATATATATTTCGATGCTTTGAACTGAAATCAAAATCAAGTCTGTGAAAGTTGCTCCGTGTTCCCCGCGAATCAATCACCTTCAGAGAACATTCTCTGAGCTCCGTGTTTCCAAGTAGTTAAAATATTTTAACACGACCTTCATGAAACATGAAACAATGCTACATCTACATGGGGCCACTATTTAAAGGGGCGGCATTATGTAAAACCAACATTTTTTGAGCTTTTTATCATGTTATAAAGTTATTCCCTCATCATAAACATACCAGGAACACTCCTTTGGTTTCATTTTTTTCACGCACGTTCGAAAATTCATTCAGACTAGCCAGCAGCAATTAACTGTTCTGTTTTACGAGTCATTTCTGTGTGAAATGGTGGTTAAAAACGTTATTGAAAGGGTTTAAAAAAAAAAGGAGCAACATTGTAATGACTTCCTGAAGGCGGAGTTTCAGTTTTTAAAGAGACAGACGCCCAATTTCAAGGTGTTAAAATTGTAATTAGTAAGAAAGTAAAATTTGTTTCCAGGCTCTATGAGCCTGGAAAATGCATAATACTGCCCCTCTAAACATGATGCTGGAGAAGCTCATGTAGTTTTGTAAACTTAATTCTGCTCCTGGAATGTAAACTGTCCCACTTCTTTCACCCGGGCGTGTAATAAAATCGGACTCCCACACAGTTTCTGATGTGTCGCGTGACCAACTGTCGTTTCTCATCAGCGGCGCAACATTTACTAAAGCGCACCGCTCAACCCAGGAACGAGACCCGGGCCTCATACGGGGGTCGTCCTCCGATTCGCTCCGTTTTTCACGTCCTTCTGGAAGCAGTTGTGCACTTGTAAAAACCCGGTGTTCCTCTCGGGACTGTACGGCCCCGCGGGCCCACCGCCGCCCTTCAGAGGGTCCCTGCTCAGAGTGTACATGGATATATCCCCCATGGGCAGACCCATCCCCAGCCCCACGCCTCCAGACCCGCCGCCCATCTTCATTCCCACGGGGGAAGCTTCGCGGGACGGGTCGGTCGATCTGGAGCTGGAGCGCGAGCGCCTCCGTCTGTAGCGGTAGCTCGGTATGCGGGAGTACGGCGACGAGGACGAGGTGGCTTTGATGAAGTCCCGCTTGCCCCGGAATCGCGTCTCCTTGTTCTTCTCGATGTAGATGTTGACGGCGAGCACGCCCACCGACTCCGCCACGATGAAGGAGAGGGCGCCGAAGTAAAAGGACCAGCCGTAGTTGTACTGGTTCTTCTTGTCCTCGTCTTTCTTGTCGCTGGGATCCCCGGCGTTGCTGGAGATGTAAACGATGATGCCGATGATGTTGCTGAGGCCTGCAGAGAGGCACAGGAAGGCAGCGGGTCGTTGGTGAAAGCTAAAAAGAGAAACTCTGCCTTCAGATTTTGACACGATGCAGAAATTCTCTTGCTTTCTGTTGTGACAACAGCATGTGGGTGTAAAGAAGAGCGACCCTTTCCCTGTTCTCTGTGATATTTACAAGAATCACGAATAAAAATAAAAAGTGAATCCCTTTTTTGTTCAGAGCATATTTGGGTGGAATACATTTAACATCACAAAGATTGTGTGTGTGTGTGTGGGGGGTGTGGGTGTGTGTGTGTGTGTGTGTGTGTGTGTGTGTGTGTGTGTGTGTGTGTGTGTGTGTGTGTGTGACATGCCAGCTGTCAGACTTGTCCTACCTGCAGCCACAAACAGGATGCCTGCGCTGAGCAAGATGTTGTTCTTCCTGGTGTACAAACGTCCAACTCCGACACACAGGCCACCCAGCATCAGGAGGACGGTGCTGAGAATCGGAAAGAGGCTCGATGCACGGACTATACCTGCACCAAAATGACAGAGAGAGTGAAGCAGCGTGTGATGTTAACGGCCGATGTTGGCGTGCTTAACGAGGGCACACACAGTGGATGGTAGAAGTGTGAAACCACAACCTGTTTGGAAACAATCGCATCCGATTTAATCAATCAGGTTTATTTGTTCAGCTCATGTTTTCAGCAACAAGGCAGTTCAACGTGCTTCATGTCCCAAAAAACGCAAAAGAACAAATTCAGAAAAGACACCATCCAGTAAACGACTGATAAAAACCAGGGAGAAACTTTCCATTTTGACGTCGTCAAAATCGTCAGTATTTGGAACCTTATTTCATCCGTTTTGAGAACAAATCCGGTTCCGTTTCAAAAAAAGCGACGTCGGATCAAGGTGGAAAGGAGTCAAAAGTCCTGGTCTCACAGAAGTTAAAAGTTTCGTTTCATCAGACCATAATATCTTCTTCCACAAAACTTTGGGAGATTGAAGCCAGACCTCAATCTGGACACATGACCAACACAGGACAGTTTGGCAGAAAACCCTGCAGCTCTTTCTGTACACTGACAGCTAATTGAGCAAGAACAAGTTTCCATCTTATAGTTTTCATGCATGTTGTGAAAAACATCCAGGTTTTTCTTGTGACTGTAGCTAACATGTCTGCAACCTTTAGCTTCAGGTTTTGTCTTCTTCTAATCGATGGGTTGTTCTCGAAAATGAGGCCAATCCTGCTGTGACGACTGGACTTTATGAGCGTCACTTTGAATTCAAATCAACAGGCATTTCAACACATTAGTGCTTTATAGTAGTTTGTTTTCTGACGGGTTGTACAGGACGAACATCATATTGATGGTGTAAAAATGAAAACCTGGCATTTTGCAATGCCCAGCACACAATATTAATTTTTGCTTTGCTTGCCATGGCTTTGTGGCTTGACGGTGGTGAACTGCTGCACCAGACAGGGTGTGGGAAAGGTGGGGGAGGCTACCACATGCCGACTGGCTGATTCATGCAGCACTGAATGCTAAATGGTAGATGGTTGGTGCTTGAACAAAACTTCATCAAGTCCATAGGACCCCAGAGCGCTTCACACTGCATTCAGCCATTCACCCATTCATGCACACAAACTACAGTAACTTCCACGTGTTGAAAGAAAAGCGCTGCTCTAGAAGAAACAGGATCAAATTTGCCAAGACAGACCAGGACTTCTGGAATGATGTTCTGCATGGAGGCGAGTCCTGAATTGACTTAGGGAGACTGAACTGATATACAGGACGGGCCATAAGTTTACATACATAGGAGAATGTAAAAGGTACATTTCTTTTAGATTTCAGATACCCAAGAAGATGCGTTTGGCAAAAGAGCAAAGATTTGAAAATATACCGATGGCTGGACTGGGAAGCAGTCACATGGCTGCACAAACCATGGAACCAGCATCACACACAACACTGTGGCACAACTTATTTGCAAGTTTCAGAAAACTGGAAATGTTGCAGGTCAACCACGAAGTGGTCCAAGAAGTGCAGCGATTACACAAAGTCCCACAAAAATAAAAATGTTTGTCCAATATTGAATGTTTATTTTTTTTCTATGTATGGAAACTTATGGCCCACCTGGTATGGACTTAGACTACGGGTAAGTGATTTCCACCATGGATTCTATCATATATACCAGTGAGGCCATCTGTGAAAAGAATCCCAAACAAAACCAGTTTAAGCCGGAGTGGGACCAGACCCTGCAACGTGTCAATGACCCAAAACATACCAGCAAAGAAACCAAAGAAAACTAAGAAATGGAAAGTTTAGAGCTAAACTAAAACCGAGATCATTATTCTTTTGGGATACTAAATAAAAACAGGGTTAGTATTGCTAATATCGATACCGATTCTTTTTTATTATTTATGTTTGCTATATCATCACAATTCTAACCTTCAGGTGTTTGTTTTTTTTCTTCCTATCAATTATTTCCTTAGAAATCAAAATTTTCATCACGTATTTTGTTTAATCAGAAAACTTTACTTTGATATTTTAAAGTGAATCAAACCCTTGTGGTGCGTTCACACCAAACGTTCCACACAGATTTTGAACGTAAACCAGATGCGCTTGTCGCTCAAAACGCGGCGGGTGTGAACGCAGCATTAAGATCACATGTCAATTTGTAAACCGTTCCAAATAAAGAACCAAGTAAGTCAATGAGATGCCCTATTCATGAACGTATAAAACTAAACCCATCTTTTCTCATTAAATGAGATTTTGGCATTCATACGCACATAAGTCAGCTTTGTTTTACACTCTTCACACAACGCTTCATTTTCTAGCAGAGCTGCATCCCATCATGACATCAGGCTTTTATTGGGGGGATAGAGATGTCATGACACATTAAGCACTCTTGTGATAACTCCATCATCACAGAGGGGAAAAAGACGGTGGATTAAAAGCTGGAGTGTTTGAAGATGAAGCGGTTGCACTGACTTACGTAAGATGTACTCTGAGCTGTCTGTATCGTAGTCGTTATCCTCCGGGAAGTGATTGATCCAAAAGCAGCTTCCCTTGTTGATACCTGCGAAGAAGCCAAAACCAAAGGTGAGACTGGAAAGCAGGAGCCGGTGGACACCGAGACGTTCTTCCAGCCACTTTGGAAACCCGAGAACCAGATCGAAAACACTTAAGATCTTCACTCTCCCAAAGCACCTTCCACTCAAAGATCCAGTCTCCTCCCTGAGAAACAGTCCTCCATACTTTTAAGAGAATAAAACATTGGCAGATTATAAATATTAAATGGTTAGACTTTGAATTAAGACTCTGACTCCAGTTTTTCTCCCATTCTGACATTTGAGTCTTTATTTTTGTGGTTTGCTGCCAGCATGAACGACTCTTACAGCAACTTAGCATGTAATATGAAAACTGGCAAGAAGTGGACCAGGCAGGCTGGAACGCAAATCATGCTCCGGAAAGAAAAGGGCAGCATGTTAGCTTTCGGGTAGCTCTGCATGCCATTTCACAGCTTTCGTCACCACAATGATGCAACTCCTTCAGTTCGGGACGATAAATGAACTGTTCAGCTTCAGTTCAGAAAGTGACGGCGGAGGATTTTTAAGTCTTCGCAAATCTTCAAATTCCAAGCCAGTTGCGCGATTTGATCGGACTGCGTCGAGACGAGTATCAGAAACACTTCACAGGAGTCACATGACCAACAGCTGGATGCTGTTGCTCACGGAAATGACAAAGAGCTGGCAGGAGGATGACTGGGCTTTTGACGCCGTGTTGAGTGAAGGAACTTACTCACATGGAATTTTAATTGCGTTTTCTTACCCAACGGATAAACGGTGATTGGTGAAATTGTATTGTTTTGGGGGGTTTTTGGCATTCGTGGAATATCAAAAAAGTTTTGCGAACATTTGGCGATGGAAACACAGCGAATGATGAACGTGGGCAAGATATTCTGCGCGTACACTCACTGTGTAGATTTTGAAACTCATCGCTTATTGAAGCGTGCACTACATGTCAGGCTCTGAATCCAACAAATCTGGGATTTCCCCTCACGGTTCACGGTTGGAGGAAACACTAGGTGACCCACTTTAGTTTAAAATCAAAAGGTACAGAGATTCTTAAGCACACAAAGGTTTCTCTTTATTAGTTTTAACTGTAATATGTGACTCAGGCTCAGCAAATGGCTGATCTTAAATGAGGCAGATCAATATTGGAGAGGAATCCTCATTAAAAACACGGCCTAATATAAGAAACTACCCATCAGGTTCATCCAGGAGCGTAACAGACAAAATATCTTTAAGAAATAGTCGGTCAGTCCTTCACTATTAAACTATTCTTTGCGGGGAAAAGCTTCTCTTTAGTTTTCAGCAGACTGAAGCTCTGGCGTGTCTCTGCCTTATTTCATTTATCGCTGTGGAAGAACTATGAGCTCAGTTGGTGTTAATAACTCGAAATCAGCGAGAGCACCGACTGATTAGCCGCATTCACTTGACTGTTTAAATTCTGCCTGATTACCTCTCTGTAGGCTGTGACTGCGTCGCGTTTTGCAGCCACAGCAGCTTTGACTGCCGACACGTTTTGGTTCGTGATAAAATCCCAAAATATTGCAGTCGCCCAAATACTGACAGACATGCAATGACCTGACGAGTGGAGTGCTGTAGAGTTGAGTTGTGTATGCGATTCTCCTCGGTGAAGTTGGGGTTTTCGCGGCTGACGTCTGAGACAGCAGGGAAAGGAAATTAAAGAAATTCGGGGATTAAGTGATGAAACAGGCTCAGACTGTTTGCTCCTCTATCTCAAGCTCTGTCTTTCAGTTTCTTTCAACAGTTATCTTGTCTTTTTCACAGCGCCCTCTCTCTCTCTCTCCACCATTGCGTCTCAAACACTGACATGTTTCAGATTACTCTCCTCTCTAAATTTCCTCCAGCTTCCTTTTTTAAAAATGTAAGCATCAAACACGCACCTTGAATCGGCGCCGAAGCTCGATCAACGTTTTATTAACACGCCGGCTGAGTGTGTTCTGAATTTAAAACTTCTAAGTTGGGGTTTCTGAGTTTCTGTTTGGAAAAAAAATATTTTAAACGATTCCCTGAGTGGCATTTTTAAGTCGTCGGGGTTTGCTGTGCTTCCGTGGTTAAGAGTCAGCGTGGCGTTCCTCTCTTCCCAGCTTGAAAACCAGTGACTTGCTGCATAAACACAGCTTTGCAACATGATGCATGCGACGCAAACAATGAGATTAAAAAGTGTAAATAAGCAGCACATTACCGCAGCGTCAGACATTTTTAAGTGTGAGGATTTCGTCAGATTTTTAGATTGAGTGTTGAGATTCAGGAAGTTGATTTCTCAAGGTGGAATTGCAGCTTTCTCTGGATTTTTCCAAGTTAGAACCGGTAAAGTAAATAAATAAATAAATAAATAAATATGAACAGAAATTTTCTGTCCTGGTCACAAATTCAATTTGGCAGCGTCATTTCCAAAGAGTGTTAACATCTGCAGTGATAAGCTGTTTATCGGGACCTCAGTTGGTTTGTGTCTAACTAAATGTATGTCAAACGCTGCAATGTGCTGAAAGCAAAGTCTAGTTTCTCTCCAGGTATTTAAGGATATAAATGGCCTGTTTTTCTAATAGTAGTTAGTTTGGTCACAGAAGACGACAACTGGCTAAATCCACAACTTTACCAGTCATAACTGGAGCACAATTAAGTGTAAATTCCAGGTCTGAGAGTTAAGATAAACAAAAAGCCACATTATGTCCCGTCACAGTAGCGCCAGGTCTGCCTTGTGTAGCACCAGTGCAAAAATATCCACGGGTTTCACTAAACAAATTTGCAGCAGAGCCTACTTGCACATGTGGCAGTGTCAAACATAAAAATGGCTTATAATAATTGCAACTAACAATTATTTTAGAAACTGATTAATTGATTAATCAAATAAGAAACATTTGACTGATTTTTCATTCAACTATTTAAGCTTTTTATAAATATGTATAAAGAACATTATAAATGCTTTGAAAGATGCAAACAATTCAGTTCCTTTTTGTAAAATAAAAAACAATTGCATTGCTTTAAATTCAATAAGGCAGCATTCCCTTAGTGAACGTTGGATCATTTGAAGTAAAGGATGAATCTGCAGCTGGAAAATATACCACTAACATCAAAATGACTTCAAGTCAATAGAGGGCAGGGATGATTTGTTTATTAATAAATATCAAAAGGTAGACTTTATTTTGTTTAGTTACAGAATTTGAGCCAGGTGAGGCTAAAACGATACGATTTCAGGAGTTCTGGGTAGAACATATTTACCGATATGTTTTTTTTTTTTATTGTAAATACAAAATGCTTATCATTTTCTTACAGTTTTGACTCTTTTTTTGTTCTGAGGTGTGTTGTTCTGTCAGACAACAAATAGCCTTTGTTTCAGTCTACATGCTCTGCTTAATGATTAATCGGTTGCTAAATTCGTAAGACGATTATTTCAGTTATCGATTCATCACGATTAATCGTTCCAGTCCTGATACACTGACATACAGGGTGTTATTGAAGAAAAAAAACAGTCACTTTAGTAACACAGTAATACAATAACATTGTATTGTTCAAAAGTTGCATCCTCTGTGGAGTAAAAAGATGGCAGTTCAGACTCGAGATGTGCGCAGAAGGCCAACGAGGAAATAATTGGGGGTATCGCAGCAGAACCGAGCGCAGCGCTGCTCACACAGTGAGCTCACTGGGGGAGGCGTCTCCCCGGGGCCCATTTGTCTGAGAGATTGGAGCCCATCTTTTATTACTCAGCATAGCTTCACCATAGCAACCTCCAGCCCCCACCTCCAACCTCTACACAAGCCAGAATCACATTTCTCTTGCCGCTCCTCAGAGGACGCCTTCGACATCTCGCTGATGCGTTCAGGAGCCCGACTAACACGCACAACCTCTGACACCCAAGACTCAGCCACAGTGGAGAATATGGAGATCTGTTAATCATCTGGATTTGACCGTGTGATGTCAGACTTAGTGATAGATGCGCTCCTTAAGTCAGAGATCTTTCTTTAGTCTTTTCACTCGAGCGCTGAGCTGCGCCAAACCTCCTGCTTGCTCTACAAGGCGTGGTGTTTGTATGATTTCTCCAATAAAAGTCAGACAGCGTCCCCTTAAGCTTAACCAATTATTTATGCTGCTCATTTTGCCCAATAGAGCTGGTTAGACTTTAAATCGCCTAAAGGCAGGGAAATCCACTAAGGCACAAAACAAAAGAAACACCACAGAAAGGCGACTGCAGAAAGTGAAATAGTGTTTTAATCTCCTGATGTTGGCAACACGGTTTCCTACTTTAACATACCGAACTGCAGACAAAACGGGGATTGGAGTCGTTTTGTCTGCGCAGATGTGTTTTTGTATCAAACGTGCCTGTGTGAAAGACAAGAAGAAAAAAAAGCGTCTTAAGAGATTTTTTTTTTTTTTTTTTCTTTCAGCGCCCCTCTTCAGCCTTAAGAGCTGGCTGGGAAGAGATGTTTAGGAACACTCTGCAATCCATTTCAAGCCTCTTGCAGCTTCTTACAAAGTGCAAAGAGCGGAGGGATGGTGTCTTTTGATTAACTTTACATGAAATCCATAAATAGCATTGCAATCCTTTCTTTTTTTTTTTTCTTTTTCCCCCTTCCACACGAAATTCCAGGATGACTCATAATCGTACAGACTTTGAGCGTGGAGTACAACTATGACTATAATGACTGTATTCATGAGCGCATGATTAAACGTCTTGGGAAGTGTTGCCCTCGTCGCATCGACTCCAGCAGCCACAACACTGACAACTCTCAATGAGTGACAGAAGCTCGACAGAAGAACTGCAAACCTCTGAGCCGTGCTCCACAAAGACTGCGCCGTATTTACGGATGTTTGCAGCTGCAGAAGTAATCAAACCCTTTTTAAAATCCTAATCTGGAGGTTTCAAAACAAAAATCTCTCTGTTGGTTTCAACACCACCAAAGACATTCGTCTTAACAATTATGAATCTGAGTCTTTGTGAGGTTGTCTGCTAATTTACTTGGCTGGTGAGTCTTACTTGTTTTTGTGATCATCAAGCACATCAGAGGGGTTCCTCAGGGCACAATTCTCACGCCACTTTAATTTTGTGTCTGTGCTTCCACCTAACGTCTTCACTGAGCATTTCTTATCAAAAATTTAAAAACGGGGCACCACATTGGACAAACGCAGATGCCATCATCCCGGACGCAGTGGTCCCCGGTTCGATTCCCAGCCTCTAACTGCTTGCTGCGTATCTGCCCCCTTCTCTCTCTGAACTTCTAAATCTGCTGTTGAAAAATGTCTATGAGTGCCAAAAAAAAGAGCATTAAAAAAAAAAAAAAAAATGTCTGAACAACGTTGTTTAAAAGGCAACAGAACAACAACGAAACAAGAAGCTTACTAATGCAAACCTGATTTATGTACAGTTACACGTTTACATAATCCATTTTTGTACAGATTAACCGGAGTCAATCTGAGTGAAAAAAACTCGCGGTCCAATTCAATCCAGGTATAATCCAATATGATCAGAGTGAGGCGGTGCAGTCAGTCAGCCCTAATTACAGACTCCATGCTAAAAATTAGCTTCAAGAAATGATTTAGCTCATATCTTATTAACAAGGCAGTAATATTGATCTTCTCTGACAAACTACTTAAGCATGAGCGTGAAGGTGTAATTAATATAAAGCCTGTAGCTACTACAAATTTTTCTTTTTTTAAATTGCATATTCTATTTAAAATCATAGGGCTTTGTTTTCCATATTGAATTTGTAAAATGACAACTACTGTACGGTCTACTTGGTTTATTTTGTGTAATTCTGCAGGCCGTGAGGAAACAAGAACTCTGAGGCTGAGAGGCCCCAGTGCTGCCTGCTGAAACACCTCGTACAACCTTTTCACGTAGAATCAGGTGGAACAGATCTGCCATTACGAAAAACTGTTTTTTGTGCTCGGTTTGATTTACTGCAGCGACGTCTCTGCTGGGTTCTGTGCATAAAAAAAGGAGGAGGACAAGAACAGCTTCGGCTCACCCCTCAAGCTGCTGCCAGGGTCCTGACCAACACCAGCAGCATGGATCACGTTACACCGGCCCGCAAATCAGCGCACAGCATTCACAGAACCAGAAATGATCAAGGGGAGACAATGTTCAGAAAACATTCATTTCCCAGTTCATTTTTAGCATGTCTTGGCTGCTTCAATTAGCATTTTACTTTTATTCAAATTGAATTTTGTTGTTCCTTTTTTTTTTTTTTGCTGGCACTTTTTACTTATTACTTTATTCATTCTGTTTTTGTTTTTGTTTTTTTCTATCTAACACATTGTTAAAAACTGGTGCCTCGCCTTAAAACATTTAGTTTATATATGGCTGAAAAAACAAAAAACTCACAGGGAAAAAAATTCCAGAACCGAGACAAAAGAACAACAGAACCAACCAAACGGTTCCAGTGCTTTGGCTTCAGTCCAAAGAGACGGTCAGGATGTGCAAACGTCAAAATAAAAATAATAAATAAATAGATATCGACCTGTTGTCCAAACACAAGACACTCAGCCCCAGAACTCCTCAGGGATCAGAGGAGCTGCAGAACTAAACGACAAAAGCATCTGCTGGACAAAAGGACTTAAAAAGACAAAAAAAAGAAAAAAAAAAAGCCTAACTTTAGTTCGGCTTTTAAACATCTTCTTTATTCTGTTTTTCTTCTTTGAGCAACTTTTCAGGTTTAACTTCAAATCTGATGCTTCATAGAATGAGGACCAATGAGGACCAATGAGCGCCAGACAGGAAAACAGGAAGAAAAGACAGAAAAGTTTCAAAGCTCCGCGATTCTATATATGAGGTATTTCTGTTTGTACCTTCGATACAGCAGATCCTCCACAGTCCGGAGTGCGTCAGGTCCCCTTTCACTTTCCTGCTCTGCGTCTGGGTGTCGTCGGCGGAGACATTGGTGGCGTTGCAGATGTGCGCCCGGGAGTAGAGCCAGTAGTCGGTGCCGATGGCGATGGTCATCAGGCTGAAGGCGGCGAAGGCCCCCCCGGGTCTCGCCAGGTGGGCATGGCGTCTCATTGCTGTGGCGCGTCCTCCTCCAGCAGCGGTTTACGCACGCAGCGAGAGGCTGTGCGTCGACGCACCGTGGAGGAATCGCCAAAAAGCCCCAAGAGTCGAATCCTTTCTCGGTTAGTTCCTCCTTTTTTTTTCTGCTGTTTTTTTTTTTTTTTTCTCTCCCCTCCTTAAACTTCAATCAGAGTTCTGCACGAGAAGCAAAAATCTTCTTTTTATTATTATTATTATTATTATTCCGCTGAGGGCGACGATTAGAAAAGCCACAGGTGGAAATAATAATAGTAATAAAGAAAGAAATCTTTAGACGAGCCTGTAAAGTTGTTTTTTTTTTCTCTTGTCGATCGATTAATAGTTAAAAAAAAAAAAGAAAAAAGGAAAGGAAGGAAGAAATAAAGGGATTAAAAAAACAAAAACAAATGTGCACTAACCAGACGCGGAGTTGGTGTTTTGGCGTTGAAGCGCACAATGGATGGCGCATCCAGGCCACACCTTCCAGCCGAACCGGGGAGAGGAAACAGAACCAGAACCGCGCGAACAGCAGAAGGAGATGAAGCTTCGAGATTTTATGACGACAAAAAAACAAAAAAAACACAAAAAAACAAAAAACAGAGAGACGCACAGGAAAAAGCATTTAAATCAACTGAACGCTGATCCCGACTTCAACATGTACAGTAGGAGAGGGAAATCTGATTTGCGTTTGACTTTTAAGTTCAAAGTAAAATAAATAAATACATAAATAAATGGGAACATTACTTTGAGGTTGGAGGTGTTGTGCAACGTCACAGCTCATAAATAAATAAAAAATAAAAACTAATATTTACGGCATTGTTTTATTTCTCAGTGGTTCTGTGACGTGTTTCCCAAGCACACAGTGCCGTTTCGTTACCTGGTCAAACTACATGTCACCTTATCGAAACGCTGTATGTCAAACACGACTTGACAGAAGAGACACTTCCTGATTCAACGCCTCGGAAATGGGGCTCTGTCTCTTTAAAAACCTCAACATTGTATAAAAGAAGGACCTACGAAAGATAAATAAGAGGAATCGCTTTAAACTCTTCTTGCTCTAATTTAAACTTGATGTCAAAGTCATCATCAGATTTGGAGCAAATCCTTAATAGTTGTTGAAGGTCAACACTGTGTGGACCAGAGGTGAGTAGAGCATCCAAACATGACAGTCAGGTAAAATCAGCTGCACTTCAACACATGATTCTTTCTTCTTCACTCAGTAGGTCGAGAATCCAGAAATGTGACTCAAGTAAAAGGTGGAAGTGGAGCGTTATAAAAGAAATACTCCTAAAAGTTTTTTTTTGTGTGTGTTTTCAAAAAGAAAAGGCAAATGTAACGGGGAATATGTAACTATAGTTACGACCCAAATTGTGATTACCAAATCATCAGCGTACATCAGGCTGGTGATCATAAGGTCACCATGACACATATATGTATTAATGGAAAGTTGAGGGGAAGAAAAACCTGCAGTAGACAGAGGCACATTTTGGGCTCAGTCAAGCAGAATCTGCTGAGCTATTTACCTTTACTTATTGATTATGGGGTTAATCAATGCAGTGGACTGGGTGAATGTGGGTCAATCACTGTGTGTGTGTGTTTTTTATATATATATATATATATGACAGCAAATATGAGCCTACAAGTCATCCGTGTGACAGGAAAATTAAAATTACTCCGGCTGCTTTATTTAAAAAACACAAACTTGAACAAATGCTCAAAACCAGGAACCAAGAACCTCCAACCCAAATAAAAAAAAATAAATCCAAGCCGATATCCTGACGAGAAGTCCAATAACGTCTAACATCACAAATCAAAGAAATCCAGAAGCTAATCACTGAACTGCACAGACGCTCAATGCCACAAACAGCAACTCTTGCTGCCAATTAAAAGCAACATGAATCTGAGTTATGTGAGGCCAGAGCTGTGGGTTGTGTTCAGTGCTTCCCGTCCTGCTGGGGGCGCAGCCCTGACTGATCCTCTTCATCTCGGCCTGCTGTCGGCGGTTGGCCTCCGAGCGCATTGTCCTTGGGTTGCTTTCGCACACATAAGACGTGCGTGAAGGAGCCATGAGCTTTTGAAAGCTCTTTACCAAAGCGGATGTAGTAGAGAGGAGGGGCCCGCTGGGGGCAGCACAGATAGTGAATTTAATCATGATTGTCACTTTTGTTCAGAGATTTTGTTTGGCTTATTCACGTCTCTCTCCCCCCTGCCATGCTTCATTTTATTCCACTAATTGATGTCTTCCATCTCTCCAGCTTCCGTCTTTCTGATGCTGTTTTCCTCTTTTGGCTTTATGTCAAACACCAACGTTTTCTGTGACCTCTTCTTCTTTCTTTTTTTCTTTCTCGCAAATTTGGCTCTTATGGCATCATCAGCGAGCTCTAATTGCGACGTCTTTTCTTTGAGTTCTTCAGGGGTTGCCTCAGTCTGGCCGATCCAGTGACAGAAAGCAGAACTCGCCTGTCAGTGTGTTGCTCATTCTGACGTATTGAAACCCTTTGGAGCCAGAAACTGAGGCCTTCGTCCGCCGCTGCGGGTTCTGTCCTCTAAAGTGATCAGGGCAAATTCAGACCAATTTCTGGCAGAATGTTAGGATGAAGACAAAAGCTTTTTGGGCTCAGGGTTCTTTAGACAGACTGAGAGAGAGAAGGCAAGTTAATTAGCCGAGAAAGTTGCAAATTGGTCTGAAGTAAAGGTTTGTTGGAAAGGAGACGAGAGAGAACGTTTTAAAATGCCACAACGTAAAGGGTTACTCTGACTATGCCTCGTTTTAGGATAATAAATTAGGGTTTAAGTGGAAGTTTTTTTAAAAAGTGGCTCTTCATGCCTAAAATAATTCAGCGCATGCTCAGGGACCTTGGACCAAAGGTGAAGATGTTTGTCCTTGATTTCCAAACCGTCGGCTGAAATCTGATGGTTTTGATCAAGCTGGTGGAAGAGGGAAGATTTTGATCTGCTTTGCACGAGGGAAGCGTCCGGTCATCGGCCACAACGCCGACACCAGGCCAAGAGATTTCACACACGGTCTCTCTTCCTCTGTCTCATAGAGAGATCTTGGTCCAAGTTGCATCAGAGATCTTGAGGAAAATCTTAAGCGAGACGAGAAATCTGCAGCAGAATGAGCAGAAAATACCTGGTGGGACGCAAAGTCCTAGTCAAAGTCAGGGCCAAGATTTATTCCACTCAAAGTTGCGTGGATCCATCTGCTGAGGTTACAGAAGACGCTCTACAGTGTCTGGAGCAGAACAGAGAAATAAAACCACATAAGACGAAGCTACAAAAAAATAAATAAATAAAAAGCAAACACATCGTCAGCCCCCAGGCTGTCACAGCCTTGCTGGCAAGCTGTAGTTTACAGCAGCATTTCTCTCTCTTTTTTTTTTCTTTTTTTCTGGCTGTCTTCTTCTCTTACAGAATATTAGAGACACAGAGAGCCGTGGCTTATTTTAGAGGTAGTAATTAAGCAGAGGATTTATACGTCTCTGTTTTTCCGGCTAATAGAAGTTACCAGCTCAGAGAGCCCAACGCAGACGGGGTCATGGTTCAGACATGTTTCCAGTCTTGGCTCAGAGCAAGTTTTCCTTCCTTTGCTTTTTCTCAGAGCGGTTGCTTCTTGCATCTGGTAGTCTGTGCGTCTTACGATAAAGACGAGGAACAGAATGATAATAATAATAAAAACAATTTGTTTGCATGTCACAAAGCTGCACACACACACACACGCTGTTTGTCTCCCTGCGGTGCTGCTCGGTCACCACACGGTGGCGTCAGAGGTCTGCTGTGTGAACCTGCATGGTTGGATGGTTGGCAGGGAGCAATTAGTGAAGTGAGGTTTAGTCCATATTGGAGACCTGATGATTAAACATTCATTTTAAGTATTTCTCGTAGATAGATAGATAGATAGATAGATAGATAGATAGATAGATAGATAGATAGATAGATAGATAGATAGATAGATAGAATCCACAGTTGGTAATAATTCACTGATCTGATATTAATATCTGGTCAATAAGGGCAGATCTATTCTGTTTCATTCTACGCTCTGTGCTCTCAGTGATGTCACGCTTATTTAATTATTTTAATTAAATATGTTTTTTGTTTGTGTGTAGCCTATCTATGCAGATATTCCAATCTAATGATAACATAACAAAAGATGAAACATATGATACATGAAACATTTCCAAATTGATTTATTATATCAAAGTGATTAGAATTTGAAACACATTTTCTGTTAGAGCCTACAGATTCAACTGTTTATTATTATTATTATTATTATTATTATTATTATTATTATTATTATTATTATTATTTCAAAGCTGCAGACCCAGTTATTAGGTATATGAGGAGCAGTATTTCAAAATTTTTGCCTGTAGCAGTAAAAGTAGAAAGAAATAATGATTAATTTCCTGCTCATATTCAAGGACGGCTGGCGCAGAAAATATGAGGGTTTTTTTGTAAATATAAAGAGCAAAATAAAAACAGAAAATAAGAAACTGAAAAGGTGTTTCACACAACTAATAGATTTCAGGTAAAGTTACTTACTTTCAGTCACAACCTAAATAATGATTTAACTTGAATCCAGTTGCATTTCCTCGTCGTTTTAAATTGCATATTTGTCACATTTCGTCTGCTGTTAGGAAGAGATCATAATGTGTTGTTGAATGCTGAAATAGCATCGATCATATTTTATGTTTAGACGCACCAAAGTGAGACTTTGGTGGAAATATGCAAATATACAAAATATATGTCACTGTTGTGACTCAACAGTGACACTAGATGGAGCTATTGAGAAAAAGAAAACAGAGAGCAAGAAAAGTCAACACTGGTCATTAATTTAAAAAAAAAAAAGCACATAATGTATATTTTATGCTGTTTATGTGTTTTTTTCCTCTCTCTTTCTTTTTCGTGGTATTAAAAGTCACTGTTTTTTCCCAGTCAGTCAGTGAATAGTTCCTGTCTAAAGTTCATCGGGTCAGAACCTCTCACTATGTTTGCACATCATCCTTTCATCAGCACTTTCCATTTCACCATTAGCACCAATTACGTCCCATGAACCCAGATGGATGAATGCCACAGTCACACTGATGTCTAACATGTGATTGGTGAGAGTAGGATTACATTTAAACAATCCTCCACTGTTATCTTTAAATATTTTATGCATGGCTAAATTCCAAAAACAAAACCCAGAAAAGTGTCAAATTAAAAACAGACAAAAGGCAGATTTGAGTTGTTTTTTTTGTTTGTTTTAATTCTGCACCAGTGATGCTTTTCTACTTGTAAGTCAGCAGATGGTGATATTTTTGTATTTTGTTTTAGCAGCAGCTAAAATGTGAAGTTTTGCTGAAGAAAACAAAGCAAAAACATATCTATGTAAAGCAATAGACTTACTTTAGGTTAAAAAAATAAAAAAAAAGGACTTACAATGGCAGGATTTCCTGTTCACTCACTTCATGTGAGGATTTAAAAGTGCTTTCACGCAGGAAGTATTGAACCGGATCACGTCATGAAAAACTTCGGGAAAATTTCATTTTTTATTCTATTTACTTTAAAATGCAGTAAAATGTTTTTGAGTAATCAATGAAAAGACGACTATGAAGCCTTTAAAACGTGTCAGAAAAAATAACCTGGAGATTAGCACATTTTTTAAGCATTAGCATTATTTAACACTGGTACAGTGATGGGTTACCTGTGCAGTTTCAGAAATTTCTCTATCAGACAATCCACCCTGATTGTAATCAATCCTTTTGTTTCCTTGCAAACCAGTTTGAGTTTATCAGGTCAACTTTTCCTCCTTGCATTACACCTCTCCATTTCTGTTCTTACTTCGATTTGTTTCATTTGCAGGTTTTAAAGAGGTGGTGAGACAAATGAAACCCTCTGGTTGCTCTGCAGATGCCTGCAAGGCATTTTAAAGGAGTTTTCCCCCTCAAAACTCAAAACTCTCATTTCTTTGGAAGATACTGGAGAAAATAGTTTCTACCCGCCTCGTATGTATTTTGGGAAACTGATGGCATCATGGAGGTTTTCCAGTTTGGTTTCGAAAAGTTATATCACCGCAAAGTTTAAGCACTTTAGCAGGTCTTTAATCATCTAATGGTTCTGGAAGCTCTCTGATTGTTGTGCCTTTAGGTGTTAAAGCAGCGTTTCATGCTGTAGTCCACAGTTTTCATGTCTCTCGCCTTGAACACCAGATTGGCTTCATTCCTGCTTGAGAAACAGAACGTTTAGTTTTAATATCGAAACTGTTCTGTCCACCTTACCCCTCCTTTCTGAGGAGTTCCTCAGGGTTCAATCATTAGTCCTCTTCTTTTTTATATACACTCTGCTTCCTCCAGACTCCATTTTTAGACACAATCAGATCACATTCTTTGGGGAGATGAGACATACCTCTCTGGGCAGCGGTTCTTTCCTGTTCCAACTTTACCACACAGCAGTCCACCAAACAAAGTCCAAAAAGACGTGGATTTTTCTCTTGGACTAAGTCGAAGGCCCGTGCAGAGTTTTTATCCCAGCCTGACAGAACAGCTTTGGGATGGAGAGTCGACTGTGGTTCAAGTCATATCATCATCTTGCAGGCCGTCATAGAAGCAAGAGTTGGCGCTGCATTACATCTTCATCTTTATATCAGGCCTGAGATGTCATTTCAGTTAATGTGTGTGTAAATGCCATTGACCCAATACGTTTGGCAACATGTTACATTTGCATTCGCGCCCATGTTTCCCGTAAGAGCAAAAGGAAACATATTCACAATACTTTAGTTTTTGTGTGAATACTTTTCCAAAAGTATATCTGAGTCTTCTTACGTGGTCTGCATGCACACATCATGCTTTTCATTGTCTTTGTCATAACGTAAGAACCAGAGGCTTTAACAAGACAAGATGTATGTTATAGTTAAAATTGCAGACACACTCACCACTCCAGTAGGTGGCGGTAGCGCACAACAAAACATATTTTTTTGGGTGACTGTCAACAAAGAGCTCAAATCCTGCAGATTTGGTGGAACTGCATACACTTTTTTTTTTTTTTCAGGGAGATTGAAATGTTTTAGGAGCTGAAATAGTCAAAGAGGAAACAGCCAGCATTTAGCAAATCACAATAATTTTATTTTCATACCATCCAGTTCACATTTAACACTGTGAATATGACTGCAATATATACATATATATATATATATATGCACATACAGGTTTCATGTTTGATACCATGTATTTATACACTACATGTCAGCTTAACGTTACGCAGAAGCTCACACTGTCGATGGGAATCAGGAGGCAGACGGAGCTACATAGGTGACACAACCTAACAGTTTTTACATACACCATTTATACAGAAAGGAGTTTATGTACACGCCGATGATTTAATATGTACAGCGTTTACAATGAGCAACTTTGTTGTTGTTGTTGTTTACAGCTCAGCCTACCAGAGCGGCGCTCGAGAGCGAGAGTTGAACTCTTTGTGGTTTGTGATGCATCGAATGTGTCGCGTTTCAGCGACCGAATGCTACAAACCAGTAATTTCACGTGGCGTTTTACACCATGCAACATCATATAGTGACAATAATTTCAATAAAAAACACTGGGCTAACGCAAAGTGATTGCACGACACTAAATATATGTATCCAGTGAATGCTTGCTGCTGCATTAAATGCACACATGTTGACACGATACATCTGTACGTTCTGGTCTTACAAGGTGTTATAAAAATATGTCTCTGTAATTTGGGTTAATACTGCATACTGTCCCGTCTGGGGAGGTATTCGAAGCAGGAAATCTCTTTTCGCAGCGTTTTCTTTCGGCACGTCTTACATTCACGACAATTTTATATGAAAATAGTTCTTAACTCCACCTGACGCAATCACATTCCACCTCAAACATGAGTAACCGCACGTCCCCTCCGGTCTTATCACACTTTACATCTGCAAATCCATTTGACTTGATGACCACAATCAACAGATTGCTTGCTTTCTTTAGAAATGTTACCTCACTTCACCTCCTGCTCCAATCTGCTGGGCCAAGAACACATTTTCTGCTTCACAAAGTAAAGCTGCTGTGGATTTGTGCACCATAAACCGAGAGAGCGAGGTAAAAGCTATACATATATGTAATATTTTAGCTTTGCAAGTACACATGACAAGTACGCATAAATTGAAACAGTCATTCACGAATTCAAATAACAGCTCTGATGCACCTTTACATGAGTGGTTTAAAATGCAAAACCCTTAGTTTCTTCTTAGTGCCAGTGCAGTGAGGTTAAAATCGTTTCTACTTCTGGAAGTTGACCGAAGGTTTGTCAAACATGAGAATGTACAGTGAAATACTCTGAGAATAGAAATGAGACAGTAATTACATAAATACCAGTCACCACTTTTCATAATCACTCCCATCATGTTAGGCCCGTAAAACTCCTTGCTTATAAAAAAGGGAGTTTTATATAATAAAGCTGATTTTACGTGGTGTGAGAGGATCTCTGCAGAGTTGTGCCATTCAAAACGTTTGTTCTGAAACGTGGTTATTAACATAATGTAAACATGCTCAAAAAAAGAATCTGCACGACACATTAGCAGCAGCGAACTGCAGCTTGTAAAGAAATTTCATGATATCGCTTTTTTTTTTCCTTCCTTTTTTTAATGAAATAAAGTTTCCTTAAAGTCGGCACCAAGACCGAATGGTTAATGGTTTCTATGTGAACCTCCCAGCCATATGTTTGGATTTGTGGTTGTGTATGTGTGTGTGTGTGTAACATGCAAAATCTGCATGAGTCATTAAATAACAGAGCGGGAGTTGTACCTGCCTCTTTCATCCGAAGCGCATAGAGCAGCCTCATGCTTCACTTCCGTCAAACCCAAAACCCAAAGCTACGAACGGAGCAGTTGAGAGAGCAAAGAGAAATGTTACAAGCATCCAAAGAGAGGATTTCAAAATGGATGATATCAAATTATTTGACAACGAAATGCCAAAGAGAGGGCAGGAAAAAATTAAACTAAATCGACGCCCCCATCGGTGTTAGCGTAGAGCGGTGATGTGGGCCCCGGCGCCTCAGCAGGGCGAGGAGGACATCTGTTCGTACTCTGGACATTTGAGGAGGGCGGGGTAGTTGGAGGAGTTCATCTGCAGGGAGGCCTCGGAGGAGATGGAGGAGGGGCTGCGGCCGCGCCCCGCCCAGGCGTCCGGGTGGAGGAACTGGCCGGAGTAGTCTGAGCAGTTGCTGAGGCGGGGCCGGTAGAAGCCCTGATGGGGCCGGTACATTTCCTCCGCCGTGTATCGCTTCATGAACAGGTACACCGACATGACGCCCGCCGTCTGGAAGAGCCGGGAAACACAGGAGAGTCTTTAACGTTGAGGGAACGCTCACAAGTCATTATCTCAAGTCCCAAGTGTTTAAGTGACACTGCAGTCAAAATTTAAATAAATTTAGTTATTTTTATTGATACAGTTGATATTTGCATTCAGCTCCCAACTTTCTCAGGACTTTTTGGCTGTCGTCACGAGCTCTGTCCGTTCTTCCTCACAGAAAACTCAAGCTGATTAAGTCTACATGAAGTGCAAATATTTTCAACTCTTGCCACCGATGTTTACTTGGATTCAGGTTTGGCCTTTGACTAGACCGTTTTAACTCATGTAAATGCTGTGTGTTTGACATACACCCTCTTAATGTACTTTTTTCTGTAAATTTAGAGTCAGTTTAATTGAATTTCTCATTCTGCAGCACACAGTTGCTCTCTGACTGCGTGACTTCTCAACAGGCAATTTGTTACACTGTTGGGCATCAGAGTAAAGGGGGGCTGAACACAAACGTATGACGCATTTTTCATTTGTATAAGACGTGAAATATTTTTTCTCCCCATTTATGTACTAATTTGTGTTGGTCTGTTAAATATTTCCAATCAGACAGTTAAATAAACTCTCTGCTGTGCGACAAGATGTGCAAAACCACAAGGGGCAGGAAAACGTTTGCAAGCCTCCGTTAAACAGAAACAGTGGCAACCGAGACAGAAACGATTCGTTATGAAGTTCACCTCTGTCAGCAGGAAGGAGATGGCGGCGAATGCAAAAGACCAGCCGTACTTGTAGCTGAAGTAAGCCTCGTTAGTTTTCGTCCTGTTCAACATTTCATCGTTGATGTTGGAGATGTACAGAACCAGACCGACAACCAGAGACAGACCTGCAGGACGCCGTGAGGCGGGTCAGTGACGCTTCTCACGGAAATCGCATTCACTGATTTGACGCGGGCGACGGCGCGAGTCACTGTTGGACTCTACGCAAGGTACCTGAGAGGATGAAGAAGATTCCGGAAACAAACGCCAGGATAGTGCGATGCGGTCGGATATGGCCGATGTTGCTGAGCACGAAGCCGATGAACATGAAGAAGAGGCTGACCAGAGGAAACGGTGTAGCAGAGCGGATCATCTCTAAGACGACAGGAGAGAAGAGTTTTTTTTTTTTTTAAAGTCCATCTGAGAGGAAGAAGGGCAGTTCGTTCCTCTGTTGTGTATTAAAACGACTTTCTTGAAGGTTGACTTTCTTGTTTGTCTCATTGGGTTTTTGCTTTTAAATCTAGGAAAACCAGAATCTCTTCACCCAGTCTGAACTCTTTTTGAAACCAAATCCAGTTTGAATTCATGCTGGTGTAGTTTGAAAGGTTTGAGTGAGTGAATACTTACTGAGCACACTGACGGTGGACTCAGACGTTATCTGGACATTAGTAGGCATCACATACTCAATGGTGAAACACCGGCCTTTCTCTTCGCCTGAAACCGAGAAACAAAGGAAAAAGAAAACCTTTGAATCAGGAAAACTTTTCGTAATTGACGACACAAAGCACAACTCCGCCTCGCTGGGAAACATTTAGCTTTCACCTCCGTTTTGCTGGATCGAGAACATTTTGTGAATCTGGGTGAGAGAGCTTCTATTTATGCCATCTGTGAATCTGCAGGAAGTGATGTTGAAAAGAAATATCATCTCTACATGCTGGCTGATGTAAGGCACAGCTTCGGGCGTCAGCATGTGCTTGAAGAAAACCCAACGTTAGAATTTAGCACCTTCTGTTTTTCATACGCACTCTGTAAAACCCGACACTAAGTGTGTTTCCTCGGCACTTCGTTAACCCCAAACACAGCGAGGCGCCAGAAGAGGTGAGGTTTGGTCACTCCGCATATCTAACTAGCTTTCCCAGCGCAGGTTCATGAATTAAAAATATACAACCATATATTACCACATTGTAGTTTTTTGTTGTACACTTATATAAAACGGTCATTAGAAGTATACAGTCAGGATAGTCAGGGGGCTATAAAGGTAGAAAAAATAATTTATACGATTTCTAATAAAGTTCTTTCTCCCACACTTCAAAACCGTGCATGTTGTGTTAACTGGTCTCTGCAAGTTGCTCCTATTGTGATAATGTAGCCAAAGTGATTCAGTTCACGTGTGATGAAGGTTTAGAAACTTTCATCAGAAAGGTGGACCTGGTCTGACTCAGTCAAGAAGCCTGTTTACATGTGAGGCAGTCAACTTGAGTGAAATAAATCCCTCAGATGGATTTTAGTGGCGGATGTGAACGAGGCCTGAATTAGAGCGGGCCCTAAAAATCTGACTGGGCCCATAGATTTTGTGTCTGAGCCCGAACAGAACCGGGCCATAAGTAAACCAGGTATGTTATTTTAATTATTATTTTTAATTTAGACCACCATTTAAGTAAACAGTGTACCTTTTCCTGTTCTTAGCTTTTGTTTAACGTTATCCAGCTCCTTCTTGTGGCTGCAGGGAGAGTCAAGTGCAAATCCTCTGGGATGTGTGATTGATAAGAGCGGAAAAGAGCGGAGCCGCATGCACACACCGTTTGTGTCTATCGACTCTATTTACACTATAATAAGTAGATCCAAACAACTTTGTAATGTACATTCTCATTTGTTTTTCTCTGTGCTGTACGTACTGCAGCTTATTAAAACCACCACAGACACCCAACCATCAAGAAAATAAATCTGGCCCGACCCGGGCTGGCTCAGGTTCAGGCTTGAGCCATAAATCTAAACTCTAGCACCAACATCTGACCAGAAAGGTTTTAATTTGGTGATTCTGGGTCAAATACTTACCAACATCAATAGCTAAATGGCGAATAAGGCCACTCAATATCCTCTAAAAGATTCACTGAACCTCTGGCTAATGTGTGTGGCCTACTGCCGAGCATGGCCTGGATAGTCACAGGATAACATCTGTTATCTAATCACAGCTGGATTTGGATGCATGTTTACTATGACTAAGTGATTAAAACAGGACAGGTCAGAGGTTAATGGAGCTGTACAGTGGAAAATTGGACCCGGTCAATATATTTTTTTTCTCTTTTCCCGACATTTTTACTCAATATACCACGTAAAAAAACAGACTAAACCTGCAGATTTGTGGGTCACAGTTAAAAAAAAATCACGCAATATTAGCAATGTCAGCAGGATAAGAGAAAAATTATAACTTTTATAATAAATGTAAAGAGAGTTAAAAAAAAAAAAAAAAAGGGACCATATTTCTTTCCTCGGACATTACAGATCAAACGTAATTGAAACCACTGCATGCTGTGTGTGTGTGTGTGTGTGTGTGTGTGTGTGTGTGTGTGTGTGTGTGTGCGCGTGCGCGTGTGTGTGTGTGTGTGTGTTTAAAAAGTAGATGTACTTTTTTAACAGGGTGAACGTCTTTGTATTTGTGTTTATCTTTATGGTTCCATTAAAGTTTGGGAAAGAAAAGCATTGCGTGTCATTTAAACCACAAGATGGAGTAGCATGAAATCGACTGTAGCTGAACTTAGTTTATTTTTGATCTCTCCCTGCTGGGATGAAAACCCACACACAAAAAAAAAAAAACACAAGAGAAAGAAACACTGTTATTCTGAACTGACTGAAATCTACGACGCATACATGCATCGTTTGTGCTGCAAACTAAAAAAAAGAGGCCACGTTTCAACATTCGTGTCGATCTCATGTGCCGCTGTTTGTGGCCTGGTTTGAAATTCTCACTTGCTTGTTTGGCTTTCCAGCAAGTGAGAATTCAGCAGCAAATTTGAAAGTTAGATTGTGAAGTCAAGCTGACGTCGATTTGCCTGACAGATTCGTCCTCGTCGGAAATGGAGCAACAAACGTCGTCACTGAGGAACTGATGACTGATAAACCTGACCTGTTTCAGGCTATTGGTATAAAAACGATCTAAGGTGACAGTAGTTACATCTGATGCTGTGGCTGAGTGACGATTACACCGTAAACAGCCTTATTTACTGTTAAATAAATGTGTTGTGTTGAATTGAAGTCGTCTCTTGGGAACATTATTTCGATGGAGCTGATGCTCAATGTGCAGCTGACGAGGTGAACGACGCAACAAATCCTTCAAAACATGAGAACAAAAATTCATTCCTGTCGTATTAAAGGTCGACTGCTTGAAAAAACAACAACGAAGTTTTGAGTTTTAATTAGCTGAAGCTCAAATCAGAAAAAAATGACCAAAAAGAAGCACATGAAGCCTCAGTATGAACTGAATTGGTGGGATAAAAACATTTTGGATCATTTGAAATTCTCATTTATTGAGACACAGATGTATTACAGCAGTACAGTCTCCATAGTTTGTAGAAAAGCAGAAACAAAATGTAATACCTGGTTTATTCTGGGAAAAAAGTTGCCTGGAGGATTTTGTCTCTAAGAAAAGATTAAAAACTATCAATTAGTGGATATAAAAATATCCAGGCAAGCAGTCGGGGGGAGGAACAGTGATCTTTACCGTCTAAAGCCATGCACTAAACGACTAAAATAATTACAAACTATATATGTTGTTGGAAAAGTTCAAAGGAACAAGAACAAGTTGTTGTTTTTTTATCAGTTTCAGTGCAAGGAACTTAGAGGCACAGATTGTAAGTCAGTCATGGGTTAAGCTGTGAGGAGAGAAGAGATGAGTAGCCATCGATCAGCCGGAGTAAAAATAGCTGAAAAGTTGCGAGAGCAGAAGCTCACACACATGCATTAAGGTTTGAGCGACTGGTTCAAATGAGGAGCAGAAAGTGAAGAAGGAGAAGAGAAACATGCTCAAGTATTCAGCGGCTTCAAACAGACACTGATCTTCTGTACCTGCAGCATTCAAGTAGAGAAAGAGAAGAAAGGAAATAAGAGCAGGTGAGAATGTGGAAGAAACACATTGCATTAAAACGTAAATGCTTCGAACGAGATTCATTTAGAGATAACTCAACTTTACAAGACCCTAAAACTCTAAATTTTAAATAATTTGAAAAAGTTACACATTTCTGCACTTTGAGTGACCGGGTTGGAAACTGTTGTAAATTGAGCGTTAAAAAAAAGAAAAGTAATTAAAATAAAACCAGCCCTGCTGTGTCGTGGTGGGCGTTCATCTCATCATTTATAATTTATTGTGATAAATTTCCTATGATTTATCGTTATCATGATAAATTTCAACAATGATGCTTAAAACAAATCACACTTCTTTAAGTGACTGGTGTCCTACAGATGGGTACTACAGAGCAGTGTTTGTGTTTGTGGGGCTGTAATTGCTGTGACACACACTCTCAGTCATTCAGTTGCCTGAAAAACAAGAAATAAACTGATGTGATTGTCTCTTTTATCATTATCACAACAGTGTCGCCTCACTAGATGTTCTGCCAGCTGCATAGCGCGTCGTCTATTATCGCTTCCTGGGCAAAATTAAATAAATAAATAAATCCAACTTCAACATCAGTTTGCACTTAAGAGATTCACTCCAGCGCTTTGCTTCATGTCGTCGCTCGTTCCAACTGCATCCTAACTCACCAGCGAGGAAGCAAACCCTCCAGAGGCCGGAGTGAAGCGACATGCGCATCTCGGTGCTCTGGTTGAGTGGAAGGATGACGCCCTCCTCCAGGTAGAGCCAGTAGTCGGTGCTCACGGCGATCCCCAGCAGGCCGAGGCCGCAGACGGCGAACACGCTGCTCAGCAGCGTCAGCGCCTTCCTGCCACACAGGCTCATGCCGTAGCCGCAGCCTCAGCAGCCGGCAGAGAGCAGAGCTGGGAGAGGGGAGGAAAGGCACAGCAGTCACACACTGATGCTCATGTTTACCGTTGTTACGTCAACTTGAGGTTGGCTTTGAAGTAACTCTTGGATTGTTTGAAATAAAGGATTTAATAAATGTAAAAAGGTTCCCTCCTTGGTTGTGCCCTATTTGTCACATTGCTCAGGAAAACAGGGAAAAGCAAAGGAAGCAACTATTGAAACACTGGCTAAGTTACAAAAAAGATATTATTTATTCAGAGATATACTTTAAAATGTAAAGACATGATATATATATTTATGGATCGATAAAATACTGAGAATGATGTGTAAAGCATTGTACAAAGGTTATTGGTGTGAAACTGTGGAAAAAGTTGGATGATAATCTTCATTTATGGTGGTGAGCTTTAAAAATCCTCAAAGTATAAAATTATGAACGCTTATACTGGTAGATGTGCATATATACCTGTATAAACATGAATATTTATACATAAATGTATCTACATGAACAGTTATTGTGTTCAACAGAGGAGGAAAGTATACGCTTTGGCGTCAGCCTGTTCGGTTTTTGGTAAATTGTTCCGTTTTTGGTTTATAAAATATCGTTTTGTTTTGTTTCCTTTTGTAAATTTACCAAAGTAACACAAACCTGAATCTAAAAAAAAAATCACAAGTGCAATTTATTACTCCCTCCTGCCTTGCGCAAACAATATTAACTCTTATTTCATAAAAAGAAAAAATTAATAGGTAGAAGCTCAATCAAAATTCATGTTATCAAGTTTATCTGTACTACTTCATAAATTCTTATTAGTTTGATTCACAGTTATAGTTGTCATTACTGTAGCAAATGGAGAAAAGGCTGCGCATACAAGAAGGGATTTGTAAAACTAAATTAAACTGAATAATACAGTACAGCACCAGAGGTTTAAGTGGCTAATCTTTATTAAAGCAGATCATGTTTTTCTAGCCGACTAAGTCATTTTGTCGCTCTCATGGAAAGACTGCAGTGTAAGTCATAACACTGATTACGCTCAAACGAGAACCCGAGCTCGTCTCTTTTGTTTTTATTTTCTCAAGAAACAATGCACTCTTCCTAAAGTAAGTAAAAAAAAAAAAAAAAAGTGCCTTCATGTGAGTGTGTGTGGATCAGCTGGTGGCTTCAGTCAGCATTTTCCGGAGAGCGGAGCCGGAGCCTGGCAGGCTGGGTGAAAAGAAGTGACTTCACATAATGGGCTCCCAGTGTGCCGCCGCGATGAGGACGCCGCGAGGCTGGTTAGGCGCAGGGGAACGTGTGAAAGGGTTTTGAGTCTGGCATTTCACATCCGGCTCTCGGTGGATCAGCGTTTTGTATCACCACAGAAAACGACAGACTGGAGCTGATGTGTTTTCATATAAGTGCCATCAGAGACGTGTGAGCTGCTGCTTCGTCAAAGAAGAAAGATCAGCAGGAGAGATGAGGTGTGGAGAAGAAGGTATTTTGAGCACATTTTGAAATATGTACTTCTGGAATTATAAAAAGAAAGAAAGAAAGCTTGGAGGGTTAAGAAATCTTTGTTTACAGGGGCAGAAGCCCAGGGCTGCATTTTTTGGGGGGGGAGGAGATTCTGTTTTTTAGTTTCTTTTTTCTCTTTTTCCTTAATGAATATGTGTTTTGCAAACATTGTGTTAATAAAATTGTGTAAAAACAAAAAAACAAAAACCAAAAAAAACTCAGATGAGTCATTTGTATATTTGGGAATTTTTCTAAAAATAAATATTTAAAAAATAAATTAAATTACAGTAATTTTTTTCTTTTTAGAACAACATGGAGCCACAGACCATTAAAACTACCATGCATCAGTATGAACTGATGTAAATGACTACTTGTTAATGTACAATAATTTGTATTAGTCAATTAATTCTTTCTTTGTGGTGAGGCAACAAAACTTTCTCCAGCCCAGGGACCCACATCCTGGTAAATCCGGCCCTGCATGCAGCCCATAATTTAATCATCCAATCTATGAATGTCCAACTTGCTAAAGCCTGGTTTAAAGGAAGACATCAGTTTAATTAAGTCTAAAGTAAATTAAAATAGTGGTTTAATATAACACGTTAGAATCTTTTCACATTATACATCCAAAATCCTAAGTATAGATATATTATGTATGTGATTTTATATGACAGAACAACAGAAATAGCTCATATTATGAAATTCAAGGAAAATGTTGAATGGTTTTCAACAGTGAAAAGTCAAACAGCCAATACATGAACTCTTACAATCTCAGACCCATTAATGAAATTCAAGGTTACGACTCTCTGTAGAAGTCATCTGACCAGTTAATTTACTTCTCTTGTCCAATATAATTATACATCAGTGTAATTAAAGAACATTAGTGAACAAACAGCAGCACAACGACCCAGGAATACAGCCGGCAGGTCAGGGAGAAAGTTGTGGAGAAGTTTAAAGCAGGACTGGGTTGTAAAACATATTTCATAGAGAGCTCTGTTCAATCATCATCTGAAAACTGGATGAGAGCGGCTATAGCTGGCAACCTGCCGGGATGTGGCGTCACTCTGGGATGACAGGAAAGAAACGAACAACATTCATCAGAAGAGGCGGCCATTATGGAGACTGGTAAATAATGGAGCAGCCAAACACAAGCTCAGGTGGGAGGATCTGTAAGTGGGACAGTTATTACTCCACTGATCTGTCTTTTATGAAAGAGTGGAAAGAATAACGACATTGCTTGAAGAACCGCATCAGACATTTTGCAGTGCTGTGATAGAAAAATCCAAAGAATCTAAGAATTTGTGGTTTGAAGATTGTTGTTCATGGATGTGCAGCCACCAATATGGCAGAGCTTGAGATGCTTTTGCTGGATGAATAGGTAACATTTTCTCTGTTTAGATCTGGAAAGTTGGTGAGAGACACACTAATAAAGCTGAGCCTTTAATTACAGCAAAAAAATAAAAATAAAGGAGACACCTATTTGAAAAAATATTGAAAAAACGTTTTCACAGCTGTGCCCTGCAGGTTGGGTCTACTTTATCATCCCCAACAACATTATGACAGAATTTCGACATCAATAGATGTTAATTACACCTTTTCAACTGCATTTACATTTTTATTTGAAAGCAACATCATCTTTTCCATGTCCCACAATTCCTGGAAATTGATGCGCAATACTCTAAGTACCGTACACAAGCATGAAATGATTTGTTTACGTGAATGGAAATTGAAGTCAGAAGTGACAAAGCAACAATATATGTGTGTGAAATGGGAGAAAGAATTGGTGATAAGCCCAGTAACAACCAGGACGGACTTTAGCCGTCTAAACAATGCACCAAGTAGGTATACACTACTTTAACGTAAGCCACGACACATTCCCATCTGTAACTAAGGATTTTCGAAAGCTATCTGTTAGCATGGGTTTTTGTAAAAGTGCGAAAGCTTTCTTAAGCTAGAAATGTTTTTCAGGAAATACTGCAGGAGTAAAACCCAGTGGCAACCAAAATGATAAACCCAAAATGATTCAAACAAGTTTCACATACTGAAATGAGCATAGCTAATATTTACATTTTATACTGCTTTTAATCAGTAGACAAAACTAATAAGAAAAATAATTTGCTAAAGCAAAATTTTTCTTGCTAAAAGCTGAAAAAGCAGGACTGATAGCAGATGAGTCATGATTTAGCAGAGAGGCGTCAAACTCATTTTCATTTTGAGCCTTATCAAAAATCTGATTGTCCTTAAAGGGCCGGTTGTGCCAGAATATACTGATAAAACCAGTTAAACTGTTAAAACACCAATAAATAGCTGCTCCAACAGAACTTTGTGATTGTTTCAGTGTTTTTTTGACATTTTGTGATGAATATTTAGAAATATTTGTAAGAAATTTTACAATATTGTTGCTTATGCACCACTTGTTATATCAGTTATGGAGTCAATGTTTTTGACCAGTTTTGAGAAAATTTGCTGTAAAATCAGAAAAAAAAGTGGAAATTTGTTTTTGCATAAATTTTACACCGTTGTGAAAAACTGGAAAGACTGATAGAGGGCCACATAAAAAGCTACGGTGAGCCAGATTTGGCCCTCGGGCCTTGAGTTTGACACCTGTGATTTAGCAGGATCAATTCAAAACCCATCTGTTGTTTGTTGGATCTACACAATCAAACTGCATATCGATATTTCTGAATCAAGCATTTCAAAGAGTTTCACTCCATCAAATAAAACACGGCCAATTTCTTGCATCTCTTGGTGTGAAAAACTTTTATTTTGGTGTAAAAATAACCGTAACGGGTCGGGCTGTGATCCAGGCTTCACTCCACGCGCTCATGTTTTGAAAGCGAGACAAAATGAACAAAACTTAAAATGACTTTTGGAATTAAAAAAGAGTTGGCACATTAAATAAAATCAGAATTTGTATACTTGCTTTAATCCCATTCCCATCAGAGAGCCCACATGGCATCACAATAGTACAGCCTTCATGAATTTTAATCATCTCTGTCATTGATCTGCTTTTGTAGAAGTCTGTGTGTGCTAACTGATCTAAGCGGGGAGGAGGGAATATTATCTTTATAGAGAAATGTTTCTCATTAAATGTTCAAAGCCACCGGGATGAAAGCTTTCAGTAACATTACGAAGGCTTAGGGGGGAGAAGAAAGCCCCGTATCTTAAATAAACATTAATCTGCACTTAAGGGAGGAAAAAAGGAAGAACAGCAGAATTTTTGCAACATTTAACGATAGTTTAACACTTATGGTACTTATATCATATATAGATGTCAGTGACGTTAAATGTAGTCTTAAAGGGGTCTCGCAAACGTAAGCAGCAAAAGAATAAAATAAAAAACGATAACCTTAAAGTCACCAATGATCTTTATGCTTTCACAGTAAGTTGACAAAGATCATGTCTCCTTGGAGGCCAGAGGCCATGCTGATATCGAGTCAGGCTGACGTACATCAGCCATTGCCGGAGTAAAGGGCACATCATCACCAAAAGTAGGCCAATGTCTGTCCTGTCTACTTTCTTAATGCGCACACAGCCTCTGGTCAGCCTCAATCCCAGGAGGTCCAAGCAAAAATAACACATTATTTTTTCAAAAACCAAAAGGTTTTGATCAGTCAGGTCAGACAGGGCAACGAGATCAGGGCTGCAGCTCACGATCGTTCTGATGATCAATCGAGTAATCAGATTAAAAAATGGCCTCGTTCTGAAGAGTTTTCAATTAAAAGCTTTTTAAATACAACATTGCAATAATTTCATTTTCTTTTTAAATGACAAAATAAACATTTTATCTCCTAAAATGCACTAACATAGTGTTCCTTTAGTTTATGTTTGGATGCATAAACTAAAAAAATACCTCTGACATCAGCTCAGCCCTTTCTGCTTGACTTTGCAGGAACACCGTGCGGCACTAAGCTGTGAATTATTTGTTTGATAATAAAAAGTCCATAATCGAAGATTTACTTACAAAGTTTGAAGCTAAAACAGAACCACTTGAGGAGCAGAATGTTTTTCCAGTACTTTAAATAACTGATGCATATTTTTACAGTTTTTGCACAGTTGCTGCTCTGAGTGTGTTGCTTTTTCATACAATTACTTCTATTTTTTCTTAACATTTTTGGACTCCAGTTAATGATCAATTGATTACAAGATTAGTTGACAATTATTTTAATAATCATTTAATCACAATCAATCCGATTGATTGTTTCAGAGCTAGATGTTGATTGGATTGCCTTGCTGTTGGACATTGCTTATCTTTGTGTACTGAATAGATAAATACATACAGACACAGCGGTGGCTGCTTTGAAAGTAAAGAGGTCTAAATTTTCATAATCAGGTTTAACATCTGAGTGATCCCAGCCATGATTCCTTGATTCAAACATTTAACCGTCTAACCAGAGCTTTGAAATACGTACTGCATTGTCCAAAGTGAGAAATCACACCGCAGACATCTGGCTCCCTAATTTGAATTTGTTTGTTTGTATAACTCTGTTTAAGGGGTATGTCAGTGTCACGGAGCAGATCTCCTCTGGCATGCTTGTTGACCCAGTTTCTGTGGCTGTAAGAGCATGGCTGTGAGTGCAGAGCCTCTGTTGCCTCCAATGTGGACATTGGATCGGCATAGTGTGATCGGCCTAGGTGACGTTGCTAGGGACGGGAGGGCAAGCCGGAGGTCAGGGGCGACCTAACGTGCAAGAGAGAGAGAGAGAGAGAGACTGAGCTGAGTGAAACTGGAAGTCCCCATCACTCAGATGTTAAATGAGAGCGTATCACACATGGAAAAAGGTTTGAATCTACCTGTAAATATATGATCAGGTCAAGTTAAATGCATGTCAGCATCTCAACATAAACATGTCCTTGACATCAAACTTCTGAAATCACAGACCTAATGTCAGTGACCCAGAAACTTTATGCAGCCATGATCTTAGAGTCTCATAAATCACTGGAGCTACGTGGTCAAGTTCAAAGTTCAAAGGGAAATCTGGATGCTTGCATTTGAAGTGTCACACAACTAAACTTTGCATACCAATCATATGTTGGATGGACTTTCCCTGCTGTCGATGCCCATTCTCAGGCTTAGCATTTTAAATTATTGCCTTTTTTAAGGCTTTAAAGTTGGTGTTTAGGTATCAATCTTCCAGTCTTACAATAACGCATAAATATCAGGTGATATTTTAACATTTTCTGTCAACTTTAAACATTTTTTAACTCAAAAACTTGGCAGCCAGCTGGATGACTGTCCTAGCGCCCAGAGCACCAGGGTTAGCAGAGGGAAACCCTGCATTCTTGATAATTATTTAGTGACTAATATGGTAAAGCTGACAGGGATTAAGTGACACTGGGATGAAGGAAAAGAAAGTAAAGGAAATATATGTGTTAATCATTAGTCAATATCATCATTGCAATATTCAGCAATAGCATCATAACTTCATATTTTCTTGATATTGTACAGGCCTGGTTTGTAATGTTTTGTAAAACAGCCTTTTGTGATTTTAAAACCTCTGAATGACCGATTAATCTCCTTTGTAGCATTTACACTTGTCTGCAGTATGAGTCTGATCTGACTCACATTTGCAATGAGAGTGGATTCACATACAGGATCAGAGGCTTAATCACGTTTGGCATAACGACCCAGAAAGGCTCCATTTACCACAGACTAGTGAAGCAGTTCACTCGGTGTTCGACGGAGCTTAAGGCTGTTTGTGTTTTTACCACTTGCTTGACTTTTGTGATTTCTCGTCTCACTGATGGGCCACACATTGGGTCCATGTCAGGACAGAACAAACCTCTGACCCTGAATCCACCAGATCTCTTAGAAAGCAGACTGTGTTGTTTCCATTACAGAAGAAAATCACACGTGAATGAATTTGTTCACGCAACAAGTCATTAAAAAGACATGCCCGCCGTCATCCTCCGAACCAAACCCATTGACGCTTGAGAAATACACTGATTCCTCGTCCTAACGGCAAATTTAAAAAAAAAAAAAGTTTTTTGAAATAGCCATTTTTTTATTAAGCAAATTTATTTCTAGAATTTGCAATTATATAGTCAATGGATACATAATTTATGGCAGGGATCTTTTCGTTCTTCTCAACCGCCAAAGGATCGTAGCTCTCAAAAATCAGAAAATTCAGATTAAAAATTAGTAAAAGGATTTCTTTCCTGAGATATTGGCGTTCTGTTAGCAGCTCAAATGTCTCCAAAAGGCTTATTGAAGTTAATGCCGGTCAGTGTTCAGAGGGGCTCCAGCTCCGACTGACATAGGAAAAGTGAATTTGCCACATTGGATCACTTCCTGTACAGAGAAAGATTGGGTTTGGCAGTCTGGAAGCCGATATTTGGAAAATAACTTCATATTTCAAATACCGTCTTCTTATTCTCTTATCAAGAGTGACTCTTTTAACCAGCTGGCCGAAGCAAATTGTTTGGACACGTCTGTGGGCAGGTACCGAGATTTAAAGGTCACTCCATGAATAAACCCATCAAGACTAATGCTGCTGATGGAAGGTTGTTAAGCAATGTGGCAATACCTTAGACTGCTACTGTTAGCGTTTCACTGAACAGAGTTTTCATTTTTTTAATTAATGACAATGCAGAGGAAGTTTCATGCATGTGTGTAAATACATATACAGCTCTGGAAAAAATTAAGGCCACTAAAAATGATCAGTTTCTCTAATTTTACGCTTGATGGGTATATGAGTAAAACAAACTTTGTTTTATTCTGTGAATTGACAGCATGTCTCTGACATTTCAAACAAAAATGTAATATTTATTTGCAGAAAATGAGAAATGGTCAAAATAACTAAAAAGATGCAGTGCTTTCAGACCTCAAATAATGAAAAAGAAACCCCAAAACAAGTTCATGTTCATTTAGAAACAACAATACTGATGCTTTAACTACTCAGGAAGAGTTCAGAAATCAATATATGGTGAATAACCATGAGGCTTTCGTGGTTATTCAATGGGGTTCAGTGCAGTGGTCTTATAAGTACAATTTTGATGAATAAATTGTATGTAAATTAGGGAGGGTGGAAGGATTTTTCCTTTATTTTTCCTTTAGCAAATAAAACTGAAAATCCTTGCGAGGTTTTGTTTATCTCATCATAAAAACCTGTGTTCCTCATCATGATGGATGAGGAACACAGCAGACAGGTTAGGGGAAAAAACTGAATCAGAAAAGATGCCTGTGGTAACTCTGGAGGAGCTGTAGAGCTCTGTTGACTGAACAACTAAAAATTGTTCATGCTTCCAGTGTGTAAACAGTTGTTGGCTTTTATGAAGAAATGACAAGAAGATGACTACAGTTTGAAGAAAGTCATGGAAGAGATCGGAAAAACGTCAAAGAAGATGCAAACAAATGAAATTCAATAAATTCTACAAAGCACCCTGAACACACCGTCCCCACAGTGAATCCAGGCCTAAATCCAGGAGGGAATCTGTGGCAAGACGTGAAATGTGTTCACGCAGATTATTCCTCTAATTTAACTGAACTTGAAGTTAGAAATCAGCTGTTGGGTTGGTGCAGCTGTTCAGAGACATCAGAAAAGACATGGGTCTGACTGCAGCCAAATGCCTTTCTACAAAGTCTTAATCATTCACATTATATGTGTGAATCAGTGCTTCCATACTATGTGAATCTTCCAAAAATACATTAAAGTTGGAGTTTATAATTACACAAAACGTGAAAATGTTTTCGGGTTTGTACAACATGGTATGAAGCCTTTCAGGAAGAGTTTAATGGTGCTGATTCTTCAAACTGTGTTCTTTATCTCACCTATAGAAAGGGATTTCACATCCCTTTCTAGTTAGTTAATGGCAGGAATATCTCATATAATCCAGATGAAACAATGCTAAAATAAAACAGTGTTTTGTTAGGTTCCTGGGCAGGCATCTGTTTTATAACACTCAGCAATATATTTATTGCACTTGATGACTCCACCGAAAACAAATTTCCTCTGTTTCAACTTGCGTTCCATCATGTGTAGAACATGCTTCCAGTTTTCTCTTTATCTCCCGCACTAATGCTTTCTTCCATTAGAGCGTTAACAAGCCAGAATAATTTCTCAGCGGACTAATTTTGGAGACGCCTTGGCTAACCCTCGAGGGCCTGCCTTCCCAGAACCAGAGCGTACACATTGAAATTTAAGCTCCGCTGCAGGGAACGCATCTTACGACATCTCATCTGGTGGAGAACAGAGGAAGACGGTGGAGACGTGCAAGTTCAAGCTGTCAAGGGAGGGAAGGAGGTGGAAATTTATGTGTCACACTTTCACATCTTAACATTAAAAAAAATTCCTGTAATCCATGTGAAATCCTGAGTGGGTCACATATTTGCATGCATGTAGACAGCTAATTAAATGGGGGTTCTAGGCTACGCTACAAAGCTCTATACGTTTTCTAGACGGACTTCTGGACTCTGAGGTCATTAACGATTCGGATTTTAAGCTGTTATCATAGTCAGGTGTTGCGAGTGCAACTATTAATGCAAATTCACTCATCAGTCGCAAAAATTTCGCGTGGACTTGCAATTTTCACCAGTCATCGCAACTTTTCCGCAAATTTGACCAATGGCCTTAACGTTCTTTGTATTTCCTTCTTTTCTGACCAGTCACTGAAACACGACTGGATCACTGTTTTGAACTGTTCTCAGGTGCTACTGCTCTTTAGTCGGTTATAAGGACGTACCGTGATTTTCCGATTTCTCGGACTGGGCAGTCTCATGTTCAGCGACTAGCTTGAATTGAAAGGCCAAAAAAAAAAAAACATTGAAGTTTTCTTCCAAACAAGTATTTCATATGAAGCTGGTTAAGGAGAATACTAACTAATGTTGTTGTTGTTACCTATTTTGCATCCCTTTCTACTTAGTTAATGGCAGGAATAAATCCAATCATTAACTTCTGTTTACGATCAATAAAGGCCTTCCATGATCAAGTGTTGCTTACTGTGACAATTATGCGTATTTACTGAATGCGAAATGATTTTCTCCACAACTGGAACAAATTTTTTTTCATGTGAAATTAAATCAGAAGCAACGTCTAGAAGAAAAAAAAACAACACAATAAATGACAGTGGCATAAAACAGGGCGACCCACAGCAATGGTACTAACATCCATTTGCCCGTGTTTGTTGGGAGAACAAGTCTGCCGTTTACAAGAGCTTGACATGGCCCTGTCGCCAGGCAACGCCACACACAGAAGCCTCCAAATTAGTTAAGCATGAATGGATAGATGAGCAATTCCCAAAACAAGGCTTTCTGTTTGGCAGTGCATTTTAAATGCTGGAAGATAGGATGGAGCGAAAACAGGGCAAGGAAATATTACATAAATGCGTCGTTCACGATGAATTACTAAAAAAAAACAAAACAACAAACACTGATTACAGGTTAGGATATGTCCAGGCAAGAAGGACAAGAATCCTCTGGGAACATCTGGCTAAGAGTGTTGTTAGTTATTTCACTTTTTATCCATATTCTGTGTTGCACTCAATTCTTCTGGATGATTGATAAAAATCACAAAACAAGCATGTATATTTACAACAGTGTGTTTAAGTGCACACATATCCATCTGGCTCTTCCTTGAAACACGTGAAATACTTACATACTCAATGAGAAAGAAAAAAATCCTGCGCTCTATTAACCTCACAATGCGGACATGTAAAAGCAGCTCTATGGAAACCAGACCTTCCTCTGACAAAAGAAGAATTTAAACAATGAAACAGCAAACATCTAAAGGTTTTTGCAAAAAAAGAAATCTTGTACAAACGTTAGAGATCCACCCAATCAGAACTCCTGAGGCTTGTTTCCAATCTTTGGATTTTTGCAAATCTTTGACTGGTCAAAAGTGACTTCATCCAATTAGAACCGTAATATATAGAGATAAAATCAGGGTATTTTTTAATACGGTAGGGGGAAAAAACAGACACATTTCTGCATTGCATGCTATATTTCATACCAGGGTAGGTTGCCATGGTTTTTCACCATTTTCTATTTGGCATTTGCAATCCAGTATTTGTAAGGATAAATTGGTAAAAATCTGCTAAATGTGTTTATTAATGTTGACATGTGTAGCACTTATAACATTCCTTCCACACTCACAGAAGCTTTTTTTTTTTTTTTTTACTATTATTATTATTCATCAAATTGGCAAAGTGCTTTACTACTAATTGCAACTTACTACTCCTCTATTGTACACATGGGAGCTTTACTGACCATTTTATTTTCCTCATGACAATCAATGCTAAGATGCTTTGCCAACATGTCTTTATGGAAACCACTCAGCTGTAGCATAAAGGCTTATTGACATACTTTGGATTTTCTTATTTGTCTACCTTGATGGGTAAAATACTTTATCACATTTTTCTCTCCAGATGTATTTGATATTTTACTAGAGCTCTAAACTTCCAGCACCAGATTACTGTGCAATGTTTTCTCTCATTGTTCTTGTAAGCTGCTACAAGGACAGGCTGAGTATCTGTGAGTCTTCAGTGTTGCTGTGCACAAGTATTGGTCAACTTTGGAGGATGAAAACATTCAGGTTGCTTCGATTTCGATGCTTTTGGGTGTCCTGAACCCCAGTGGGAGCAAAAAAAAAGTCAACATCGCTGCATGTGAGAGAGAGCGGTTTTGCTGCATTAACACAAATCCTAAATGTTTTGGAGATGTTCATTTTAAACCATCTTTGGCATCTTTTATTAGCAAACGCGACGGTTAGCTCAGCTAGCTAGCATTACTAAAAAAGCTGACTCTGTGAACACATTCTTGAGAAGGCAGAGCTTTACTTTTACTCTTGACATTTCTAAGAAGCTAACAACATTTCCAAACCCGCCGTGTTCATCGACAAACTGCCCGAAAGCTCACAAAGGTCAAATGGAGGACATTTCCTTGGCCTGGCGTCCACTCTGTCTCTCCCTTGAGTTTCTAAGACTCGTCTTAGAAAGATATGCTTTTCTCTTAAACAGCTTCGCTCAATCTGTGTGAATCCCCTGACTTTGTTTTTAAACGTGTCACTGACACTAGAAATGGTTGCTTCTGAGCAGTGAACATTCATTTACTTTACACTTTACTTTACTTTTTAAAACAAGCTAGCTGAGTAGGCACGACGCAAGACACGACGTACTGCAGCAGATCACAGATTAGAAATATTTAGCACCACATACAATCAATTTTTGTGGCATTTATTTATTTATTTATTTATTTTCGCAGTATGATATTTGTGATTCAGGCATTTGCTTTTTTTTGTTTGTTTTTGTTTTTTCACTGATAGTTGCCCATAGCAACGTGAATCTTTTGGAGATGCCCACACCTGTGAACGATGTGATGTTAACAAGGCGCAAAGGCCGAGGTGAGGAGGACGAAAACTATTTTTAAAACACCAAGCCAGGTAGGAGCAGTGCTGAATGACTACAGTGTGCATCTTGTGATGCAAATCGTGCAACATTTATGCAATAACTGACTAACTAAAGGAAGGAAAAAAAAGTATTCCAAGGATGAGCCAAAGCAGAACCAAAACGCTGCAGTTTGCATTGATTGAATCCTCTAATCCCGGGAAAGATGGGAATAAATTCAAAAAGATTAAGCAGTTAATCTGCCAGTTTAGTTTACATAGAGGCTGTTTGTTGAGTTTTTATTTCCAACAAGCAGAGTGCAAACGCTTGATTCTAAAAAAAAATTAACTGTTTCAATTAAATCCCCTTCAAATTATGTTACGGATCCCCTAGATAATAACATGACAGGTAACATTTATTCAGCATTCCTGAAGTGAAATGAAAAATATGGCTGACAAGCGACCGGGCAACCCATCAACTCACTTACTTATCAGTGGTTTCTGATAAAGCAATGTGGAAAAAGTACTGACAGTCACTTTCCCGAGCTCAATATGTATTCACAAATGCATCCTTTACTCCCAAACGAACATCAGTCAATATGACTGATCACTGATCCGTTCACTCGGCTCATTTGTTCAAACTGAGATCACTGTCCATGGTGCTGGAACCTCCAACGCGTTAAACGACCCAGTCAGCAACACGGACTCGGAGGAAAATAGCGCGTAATAATAATAATAATAATAATAATAATAATAATAATAATAATATCTGACTTCCTTTTACATGCGAGTGTCAGATTAACTGTGGATTTAAATCTGTTCATTTCACAGATAACTTTGTGATATTTTATTCATTTTCTTTCTTCCTGTTTCTCAGTTTCCTCTCTGCTCGCGAAACCAAATCTGTTACCAACAAAACGACGAAATTATTATTAATCACATGTAAGGGTCGGAAGACTCGACGGCAAATAGAGCGACTCCTTCACTCCAGTGAAAAGAACGAAAGTGCTCCAGTGAAGTCCTCACTCAGTGAGACACAGTTGCCACAATAACACATCTTTCGTCTCAGAGGAAGGCAGAAAAAGTCACTTATTATTTCTGCTTTACTGTCTGCCGACTGTCAACTCGTTTTCAGAGTAAAGAGGAAGCCAAGCGTTTCCTGTTGCAGCTTGGAAACAGTCAAGAAAAGCTACGTTTCCAAAGAAACGCTCGAGTAAAAGTAGTCGGAAATGATTTACCTTCGTAAAGCAGATTCGTTGGGGGGGAAATCAAAGGGCAACTTCTCCTTCTGCGCCTCGCGCTGTGTTTGCGGTCAGTCCGTCCACTTTATCGCAACTCCGCCTGCTGCGCTGAGCTCGCGCGCCGCTTCTCTTCCCGTCCGAGGCAGAAACTGGCGGAGCGCGAGACGCGCGGCACGTGGCAGCGTGCAGCTCGCGCGCTCTTCCTCTCCTCACAGGTGAGGCGCGCGGGAGGGACGCAGCGTGCAGATGATCTGATGATCAGCGCTGGCGGCTTCAGAGTGACAGTGTTGTGATTGTCATCGTGACATGCTAACAGCTCAGGAAAAATACTGAACAGGAACATGACACCATCCACCTCATTGGCTTTGTCGCAGTTTTATTTGTTTTCATCATCTTTCTGGCCGTGTGGTCAGAAAGCAGAGAGAGGCTGGAGTCGGGGATGCGGCCTTCCACCCAGGAAGGCTTTTTTTTCCAGCTCATCTGGGATTTGGAGTTGCAGTTCAGGTGTCATTTGAGCTATGAGGTGCTAATCAGCTGCTCCCAGCGGCGAAAACAACACCCCGTTGCCATGGTTACGGATCATAAGATACCCGAGTAAAAAGGATAGAGCAAAGAAAAAACCTTCTAGATGCAACAAAACCAGAGAGGGAGGGAGGGAGGGAGAGAGAAAGAAAGAAAGAAAGAAAGAAAGAAAGAAAGAAAGAAAGAAAGAAAGAAAGAAAGAAAGAAAGAAAGAAAGAAAGAAAGAAAGAAAGGAAGGAAGGAACATGGATGGATGGATGGATGGATGGATGGATGGATGGATGGATGGATGGATGGATGGATGGATGGATGGATGGATGGATGGATATTAAAAGCACTAAATTGGTTCACTAGTATTTGTTGTTGCAGGTTTTTTGCGCTTCAGTAACATTTAGTTTCATTATATCACTTCTACACTTAATGTGTAAAAATTTACTGCAGGTAAACATTCAACCTCAGTTTAACAAAAATAAATAAAAATCGTTGTTTGGGAAACAAAAGTTCAAAAAAAAATCAAAGATGTACTGCTGTACATTTTCACCCGTCAGTCCTTTACGGTAAAGTCGTAAAGTGTGGCGAGCCAATCAAATTAAAGCCATGGCTTCCTGGGAGCATTTGGTTCAGTGCTAAGCGGGAACGGCTCACACTAACTCTCTCTGAACAAACAGGAGCCCTGATTCAGCGAGTCTGACTAATCAACACAACTGATCAGTGAATCAGGAAGCCGTCATCTGTTCGGCTCTGACGTGGCGCTTTCCGCCGCCGCTCGCTGACCTGATTGGACTGAGACCATCAGGCCCCTATTCCGATTCTGATTCCAGTCGGCGTCTCTTTTGCTCTGACTGAGTTATTCCTTTCGCTTTCACACATTTCAGACATGCTATATTTACCTCTGCTCTGGAAATAAAAAATAAAATAAAAAAACACCCTCCAGCGCTGACGCCTTCAAATGAAAACCAAGCCGAGAGCGCTGATGGTTCAGGAACATCTGGGAGCAGAGAAACGTGTTTCTGGGTTTCAGCGTCTGATTGGTGGACGCGGATCAGAAAGCAGTTTTACTGTTCAGGATGATTCCTCTCATCCATGAATGATTATTAGACAAATGAACAAAAACATGGAGACCGACAACCTGCAGTGTTGAGTGAATTTAGACCAACAAACATTGTTGAAACTCAAAAGTACTTGAAACAAAAAGTTTTCTACACACAAATACCCCATTACACCACCCTGGGGGTTAAAAATATATATATTTGAGTGTTTTGCAAATTTCTTAAAACCCCAAAACTCACGTCTACGTGAGCGGTGCATGACTTCACAGATGCGTCTTAATTCAGTTCTTGGTAATTCCTCACGACAACATGAACGTGAATTGGACTGTGACGTCACTGCATCGCTTCAGGCAATATGGACGTATAATAATGTAGTCATCTATGACCACATTGTCTTTTCTTATCATTTTCCAACAGTTGAGTGTTTACTTAAGTTGTGTGTGTGTGTGTGTGTGTGCGTGTGTGTGTGTGTGTGTCTGCCTGCATTGGTGCAAAAGAAAGAGCAAAAAGAATTAACATCTAGAAACTTTTAGCTGCCAAGTAAAATCCTGCAGGCTTGTCCAAAATAAACATCTTTTTAAATCTTCCATCCAACAAACTAATCACTGATGTAATCTAAAAAATAATAATAATAATAATAATTGTAAATATGTTTTATTGTGGGCTGCACAGTGGCGCAGTGGGTAGCGCTGTTGCCTTGCAGCAAGAAGGTCCTGGGTTCGATTCCCGGCCCGGGGTCGAACCCTTCTCTCCGGGTTCTCCGGCTTCCTCCCACAGTCCAAAAAAACATGACTGTCAGGTTAATTGGTCTTCCCAAATTCTCCATAGGTGTGAGTGTGTGTGTGTGCATGGTTGTTTGTCCTGTTTGTCTTTGTGTTGCCCTGCGACAGACTGGCGACCTGTCCAGGGTGAACCCCGCCTCTCGCCCGGAACGCAGCTGGAGATAGGCACCAGCAACTCCCGACCCCGTTAGGGAGAAGGGTGACGGAAAATGGATGGATGGATGGATGTTTTATTGCACACAATGTGCACTTATTTCCAGCTGATAATTATTATTTACCTGTCATCCTAACTTGCATGAATTTGACCAAAAATAAGCAGTCTGCTCAACGCTGACGTTCAGGGCACAAAACCATAAAATGTGTAAAAACCTTCCACAATCTTTTCATTACCATTTAATTTGTCGCATACCATAATTACCAGGCTGAATCTGAGGACCATTTTCCCCACTAACAAGACGAAGGAGTATCTCAAATGGTTCAGACGTCAAGGTCAGAAGAAATTAGCGAAAAAGTTTCACTGATCAATAGAAACCGTTTGCAAGTCTCTGACTTTAGCCTCATCTCTGAGATCAGGCTGGTCTGTGTTCGTTGAGAAGGAAGACTTGTTGGGCAAACTTTATGAAATACAGCACGTTAAATTCTTCTACGCTGAACACGGTGGTGGCAGAGTGATGGTGTGGCGCAGCAAAGTTGGCGAGGACATGAATGAATGAAAAACGGCCCAGTCAAAGTCCAGACATAAATATCCAGCAGAAAAACCATAATATGTCTGGGACATTCCTTTTCAGACCACTTCCATCCAATCTAAGCAAATTTGAACCTTTTCGCAATAAAAACATGCAAAGATTTGAATCCTAGATTAAATGTGCTAAACTGGGAAAATTCAGGTTGGATACAAATACCTACTTCACTTCCCAGACTTTAATTTGTTTAACTTCAAATACATATATATATAAAACTCATTTCATCTCACCACTGTGCATGATTTTTGTTTAGGTTTATTACATTGCAGCCTAATAAAAAATCGGGTTTGGGCCAAACGAAACGAAGGAATGGATATACATTCACCAACGTAATTTAAATGACATCGAAACCTGAGTGGTAATCTTAACACAAAGACACACACACACACACACACGCACGCACACACACACACACACACACACACACGCACACACACACACACACACACACACACACACACACACACACACACACACACACACACACACACACACACACACACAGCAGCAGCATCAGTCTGGACCTCATTTTGCCTTTTTGTTTATTTGCATTATCATACATTAGGTACAAATGACACAATCTGTTACAAGGTTAAGTAGCTCAGACTTAAGTTAAAGGTCTCAGGCTATAACAACGGGGTGAAAAAAAAAAATAAAGAAAAATAAAACATACACCATTTGCAAAATACAAGATGTTCGCTCTCTTTTACAGTCTTGTAGGTACCTGCTGTAAATTATCTATATACAAGGACAGGGATGCAGTGATTATAAAATAACACGGAAGAAGGAGGCGGAAATGTGGCTCTGTGGGTTCAGATATAAGGCATCCTTGTGCTTTACCGATTCAAAAAATCGGTACCCATCGTCGGCCAGGAAGGGATTATTAGAAGTTGCTGACTAAACGAAAGAAAACCCTCATTCAAATGTTATACACCCAAATATGAAATAACATATGCTCCTCTGTTACTTCTGGTGAGCTAAAATAGTCTGAATCAGCTCTAAAACGCTACGACAGTCTAAATGGAAACTGTGAACGAAAAGGAAGAAGAATGTTGACAATTGACGTCGTTCAAGGGAAATTAGGAGTTTCCTGACCTGGAATTTTGTGGGGAGGAAAAAAAAAAGTCAAGAAAACTAACGATGAAAGTGATAGATTGACTAGACTGGGGAGAAGAAGTGGATCGTTGTGACAAGGCACAGGGGCCGATACAAACACAACCATCAGAAAACATCTTTTCAACACGTCGCACGCTTGCTCCTCCGTCAAAAACGGCGTCGTTTCACTTCGCCAAGGCGTTCACCGACTCACGATGGTACTCGCTCGCTCCGTGGCGGTCGCAGGCCGGTAAAGGGGATGCGAGCAGACGCGTGAGGATTACTCCAGTTTTTCTTCCTTTAAATCTAAAGGTTAATTACATGAAATGAGGTTTTTATATTCAATAAAGTGTAGAGGAGACAAAAGAAAAAAAAAAACATTCACATTTACTGGAAGAAGCAACGAGAGAAGCGAGGAGCAAAGGAGCTTTTAAAAAAAAGTAAATTAATCTTGGTTATTTAAGAAAAAATAGGGGTAGAATTGAATAAAAGACAAAAGGTGGGGGGAAAAAAAATTGAATATGTTGCATCTTTACAAGCGGAGGGGAAGGCACAAGAGGAAAGATTGGATATGGTTACGCCCCTGAATGTCTGCGAGTTAAACTACGAGACGTCCAGACATTTGGTTAAAGGGAGGAAGTTGGTCCATTTAGCCAGAACACATACAGGGCAGAGATCGTATGTACAATGAATATTTGATCTTCTTTCACTGTAACCGACTGCAGAGGCTAAAATTAAACACTTAAGCTGATTCTCTTCCTGCTGTATGTCTGCATCTGTAGTCGGGTTCTGGTGTATTTCCATGTTTGGCACATGCAGAAGGGTCGTAGGACGCTGGGAGGCGTGAGAAAAATGTGTTTATCAGTATCAGCAGTGAGTGGAGCAAAAAGGGCAACAAAAAGGGCAACAAAAAGGGGCGCCGCGCCAGAGCGGGCGCCAGACCTGGGCGCCAGATGTGGGTGGAAAAATGATTTGTAGTCGGAATTTGAAAAGGCCTGACGTGTCTGGGTAAACCTCAGGAAGCACTCGGATGCATTCCCCAAGGGTCAGATGTGTCAGGATTTCCAGACCAAAAACCAGCAACATCATTTCTGCCTTCAGTTTCCATATCGGCGTCATCTAATTAAATATAAACGCTACAGGAGACAACACTTTTCTTACAGATCAGCCTCTAGCTATCAATATTACCTCATATTTTTGGCAAAGTAAATGCTTTTACGTCGGTCTCCAAGCTAACCGAGCAACCAAACGTCACTCTCACTTTCACCTGCTCAGAGATCTGCTGTCCAGATTTACCGTCTCAGTAATCAGCCCTAAATTTGCCGCTTAGCACCTTCTCAGACCGATTAACGGGCTAAATTTGTGACTTTTAGATTTGCAAGCACTCAACAGAGGGTCACCAAACAAATCAAATATGCAGACACGGAAGATGTGAAACAAATTAGGAACAACTCGGAACAATTACAAAAAAAAATTTTTTTAAATCACCCTTTCTTCCACCTCTAACAACAGTAAAAATCTATTATATTAGCCTGTTTTAAATATTTATTTAGGTACAACTTTTATTTAAAGAATTTCAAAAAAAGTGCGTCTAAAATGACTTATCCCTGTGCCAATAAGTGAATGGATTGTAATGTTTCCACAATTTACTCCCACTTTATTCTGAGACACAAACCTTTCTTACTTATGTATTTAAACATTGAGGACCAGTTTATTTCTCCTGGTAACTGAGAGTTTCAATAAACTGAGAGTTTATTGAAACTCTCAGTTACCAGGAGAAATAAACTTTCTGTGAACTTTCTGTGAACAGAAAGTTCACAAAGCACAAAACGGCAAAGGGACAAGAAGGACGAGAGCGCTTGAGTGTTGGATTAAAAGTTGGAAATTGTCCTCTTGCAGCATGCAGCACTGAGATGCCATGCACAAATATTGCTCATTAAACACGCAGGACATTCAACGACTGGGAAATGCATCCAAACAAACCTGCAGTCAACGTTGCTGGGAAGTACTTAAAAAAAAAACAGAAAAAGTTTGACAAATAATAGTAATAAAACAAAACAAGTACAACAGAGTTTTTTGGAGTTTTTTCCCCACAACCTGTTAAACTCGTCCAGCCGATCGGCGTCAAACTCTCGTACAGATATTGGCTTTACCGACTAAGGTAACAAACAGAAATGTATGCATGGGTTGGTATAAAAAAATGCAAGTAATACATATTTAAACGGGTCAAAAACTATTTACAAAGAAGGTACACACCGATTCTTTCTTAGATCAATCCATTAGTCTGAGCTAAAAATGGGGCTAAATTGAGCAAACCTGCTGGTATGTTACAGCATTAAAGCCACAAGTTTTCAATGATTATCTTCAGTTTTTGTCACAGCAAAGTGACTGAAACAGTTTGAGAGGACGCCGTTTGGAAAACACGTTTGAAAACGTCCTCGCTGCGCCTGCTCAGAAATTTATGGCTAACGAGGATTTAAACACTAACTGGAGTTGAAAAATGAATGAACTTATTTGGGTTTCATGGGAAATTTGTGCAAACTAAACTAAACTAAATTAAACTAAACTAAAGCTGAATCAAATTGATCTCGTCCTCAAGAGGATTCCTGTATAACAGCAGGGGAGTAGCTACGCAAACTATTTCATCATCAGTGCCTAAAGTCAAGTTTTACGAACTGGGAATATCACTTTTCGTTCCTAAATGTCGTAATTTTATTCATCTTTTTTCGTTGATTTACTACAGATATATATCAGCTGAGATTGGGATGGTGGAAAAAAAAAAAAAAGAAGAGGAAAGAAGCTGAAATTGAATCCCACACCGTCACCGTTTACAGTAAACAAGCAGAAAACTAGAAAAAAATGACACAGGACACATTTAATAACCAGGTGCTGTTTCCACGCCTGAACCACCTGTCCTTCATATTTGGCTATAGCATCAAAACCGCCTGATACGTGCGTATTCTGATTACCTAAAAAATAATGAAATAAAATCACCAGCTACAGTGCCTTGACAAAAGTACGTACTAACCGCAAGAACTTTTTCACATCTTTCCTGTTACAACCACAGACCCCACTGGATTTCACACAGACTTTTTTTTTCTTTTTTGTGATACACGAGTGTGGCGAGATCTACAGGTCTATATTGAAGCAAAATGTTGCGTGTGTGTCTGGAAACTAGCACACTGAACACACACCGTCTCCACGGCAGAGTACGGCGGTGGCACCGTCATGCTGATGCGTCTCTGTGGCTGAACATGGAAGCTGGTCGGATGAAGCGAAATACAGCACCTAAATCTCATTAAGAACCTCTGGTGAATTGGAACATTTTTCAAACCGTGTTTTCAGATTTTTAAATTAGAAAAAAAAAACTTTAAAATCACTTATTTTTCATCCCGACTGCTTGTTCTCGCAAAAAATCCTGCCGAAATCCGTGGAAGCTCGTGGTTGTCACGGAAGCGAAATCTGCAAAGGTTCGAGCGGCACGACTTTCTCTTGCGAGGCGCTGAGGGTCTATTGACACCACTTGAATCCACTGAGGCTTGTAAACATATTTTGTTTTCTTGATCACATACTGGCATAGATTAATAAAGCCTGGCACCCTTCCCTCGTTTGAACGCCTCCCAGGTTACAGAGACATATCGTCCTCCGGTGCATGCTCATGATTAGTAAAAAAAAATTTAAATAAAAATTACGTCTTATGGCGACTGAAACCAATCTAGTCTATTCGATTCATATTCTGTACTGGCAAGAAGAAGAAAAAAAAAAAAAGATGTACAAAGTAAATATGCATGCCCTACACTCCTGCTTCGGAAGAACACCAACACATTGGGATCAACTGTGGGACTCGAGGCTCTAGTCAGATTTCGTCGACAGTTGGTTCAGGTAGGCGGCAGGGAGCAGGGATCTTCGTCAGAGACTCTACCATCATCTTCCTCTTCCTCCTCCTCATTCGCTGCTGACGAGCGACGGGTGAACGAACTGAGGGTTGATGAAGGAGAAGCCTGCGAACTCGGCCTGGTCGATGTTGGCTATCACCAGCTCGTCGGGCGGCGTGAGCTGGGGTTGGGTACGCGTGAAGAACTTGTCGAAGTTCTCCGCCCCTTTGCCGCACTGTAAGAAGAAAGAGAAACAGAAAGACACACAGAGCAGAGAGAGATGTTTAGACGTCGGGTATGCGGAGGTGTCAGAGGTCAAAGACGGGAGAACAGCACAAACTGTCGATTCGGAGGAGCTCCGTGGTTGGATTGTTTTTATAAATTTACAGAAACTTGAAACAGTATTTGTATTCCCAAAACCTTTCCACATTTTCAACGCAAATTTTAAGATATTTTGTCTCACGAAACAAGACAAAATAGCACCTTTAAGTGTAAGTAGGAGGAAGATTCGGATTCAAGGCCTCATTTTTTGTTTTAGAAGAAACATGTCGCGTATAAAAAGAGCTTCAAGCAACTAGACTACTGAGAGCTTGCAGCACTTACACTTTCAATGTGCTGTGATGTAAACCGTTGCAGGTCTGGCTGCAACGGTTTAGGCTGAAATATTTGGCTATTTTCCTGGCTTGAAATATTTATCATTATTATTATTAGACTTCTTATTAAATGCTTATGTAACCCCAGTTAAGACTTTTTGTTGTCTGTTGGTAAAAGTGATGCGAAATAAACCAGAGTGAATAAGCAGGAAAAGAGAGTCCTCCTACTCATGAGGCAAGCCTACCTTGTTGCAAACATTTTAGCGCACACACACACGCAAACACACACGCAAACACACGCATACCCACTGTGAACACGACAAGCATTTAAGTTTGCCTTAGGAGCAACTCCTCTGCAGTTGTCTGCTGATATCTGTAAAGCCATTTCACAGAGCTCCAACACACACACACACACGCACACACACACACAAACACAAACACACACACACACAAACACAAGCTGCAGAATAAATTAAGAGCAGAAGGCGACCAAAAGCGCCTCTCACTACTGCATCAATTTTTACGTCCTACATAAGCACGCTTCTCATTACTTCGAAATAAGATTTACACATCGAGGCTTGACTCAACACAAAGGCACGCGGGAGAGTCTGTGGTCGAGTGGAAGAAAGTTCTCTGGTTTGTCGAGACCAAAGTGAAGTTTTACGGCCATCAGAGAAGACGATGTGTTTGGTGGACACAAACACAGCATTTGTGTCTGCCAAAAGCATCCAGCTTTGGAGCTTTTGGCGACAACCGACGACAACCAAAAGCATCCAGCCAAAAGCCAGATGGAAATGGTTTGAAGACAAAAACTTGGATGTTCTGGAATGGCCCAGTCAAAGCCCAAACATCGAAGCCATGAGGTAAAGTTGCAGCGTCCAGATCGGCCTATCCACACTGACTTTATACCTGGACTGCATCCAAAGGTTCATCTAATGTACCGACTTGAAGGGGGTGAATAGTTGTGCAGTGACTAATTTTAAGTTACATTTTTATTTTAAGTGAGGTTAAGTCATAGAGATCCGATTTCACTCCGAGATTAAAGTTTTATTTTTTGCCATTTGGGTCGAAGAGGCCCGTTTTCGCCCTCTTGAGTCGTTGAGTTCCAGCGTTTTAGTGTCGCTCAGCGTCTCATTGTCGACGTGTTCAGGTGTCAGAAAAGGTGCGCACCGAAAATGTGCTACGTAAATGAAATGACCTTTCACCTTTTACCTCTGTTTTTACTCCTTTTTCCGTTTCTGAACACCGAGCTTCAACAGAGCCGAAGAGAAAAACTCGAGGGCGCAAATGTGTCCGACAGGATTGTGTCTGCGTGGGAGTTTTTTTACGTTGACTGCGTTCGCTGCCACCGTCAGGTGACATTTGCCCTGAGCGAGCGCCGCCCTGTCGCGGCGGATCGACAGCAGGACCGACTGCGCCAGATGAAAATCAAATGTGGCTCAACGTGCGCGCGCAGTAACAAACACACGTCAGCGTCTGCCCTCCCCTCGCCGCGCACGCGCCCACCTGGCGGCTAATCGCCAGCGTCCTTCAACTGCCGGGCCGCTCCGTCCACTTGTCGTCTTCTATCCATCACGGCGCAGTCATCGCTCAAGCGAAGCAGCACACTTTTTTAAATTTGACCTCCTGCCACAATCTCCGGCACCGAAACGTCCCTTTGTGTCCCCGAGCGGTCGGTTCTCTCGTGACATCTGGCCGCCACCGCCGCAGTGTACGCCAAGCGCATGCGGGATGAAGCTTCAGCTGCAGAACTGACAGCAGCTCGCTTCGTTTATCCCAATCTCTCGTCTTTTATATCGCCGAACACGACCCGAGATCATCGCACAGGATTTCACCCCTTGATTTTGGAGACGCCAGAAATGTGGAACTCATGTTGCAGAATCCGCGTCGGTAGAAGAAGAAAAATGCTTGTTACATTTATTTTTTTCCCCAAGAAAAGCAAAAGGAAGGCAAGCGAACGCCTCATTAGGCAGTGATTCAGTCAGGCCTGTGGTGGGTGAACTCTGGTCAGCATCTACACTTACCATGACACAGCGTCCTACATGAGTTTGGATGACCTACTTTCTCTCATCTTTAATCCGCCTCTCTCTCTTTACACACTTGTCCCTTCATTTAACTACATTCAAAGAACACACACAGCCACTTAGGAAGATAAATAAGTCTGCGCCTCCATTAGGTTTGTGTTGAGACACACACTTTGTCTTTACTTCCCTCTCCTTGAAGCTGGCATTATGCAAAACTCTCCTTAGACTTTTTTCTTTTAAAATCAAATTAACACAACAAACAGCAGGAGTGGTTGCATCTAATAGCAGATTTGTGGAGCTGTTTTATAGTGAAAATGATCAAATATTTAGTCTTAAGCACCTAATTTAATGAAGGTATTAAAATATAACTGAGGCTCATGGGTTATTATTCAAGATTGAATTAGGACTTTGACTGTACCGTGAAAGTAATCCAATCTAATGTAATAAAAATGTGTAATTGCAAAAGTTTCTCGGGTTTAATCAAAGTTTGCATTTATTACAGAGGTTAGTTTTAATGACATAGGAACTTCATGAAGGAAACATTTTTATTGGTTTAGGAAGACATTTTACTTTATGAGTCAAGGATTTCGCAAACATGCATGAAAGAATCAAAGCAGCACTCCAGGTATAGGCCTTGTTTTTGATGAGGCAACATTGTAACATGATGTAAAGCTGAAGAAAAAATGTATTTTACATAATACTGTCAATTTAAGGTGAAGAGCAGGCAGTTGCGCTCGTTTCGGTCTCACTGACTTATTTTTCTTCCAGCTGCAGCAAGTCAGGACTTCATCCACTGTGTGTCTCAGTGGATATGTGGCAAAGTTTGTCATATGCACATACATTTCTTGGAAACTGCACCGATTCTTACGTTTCTTTTCTTTATTTTCTTGTTTTCATGGATTATGACTCAGCAGCTCTTGATCTGACCCACTTTTTGTTTTTTGTTTTTTTCATTTTCTCTTTCATTTAACGCGTAAAGACGACTCCATGTTCCCCTGTTGGTGGGAATTATGTCGGCACCCTGGCAACGAACCGGACTTTGAATACCGACGCAGCTCATCGTTACCGATTTTTGTTTTTTTCCACTGCGGGAGTCGGTCGCAAAACGCCGCCATCAACTTCTGTAAATATCGACCGGCGCCAACTACGTTTGCCGTGACAGTCGTTCTACCGTCCTCTGAGGTCTTGTACATACAGATGGCCTGAGTTTTCTTTTTTAAGACAATTCCCCAGCTGTCACAACCAAATGAAGTGTGATTGATTGAGAGGCAAAGAAAAATAAAGAAAGAAGGCAGAGGAACGAGGAGGAGGAGTTGGATGAGAGAAGCAAGAATGGATTGCGTGAAGGGTGAGATGCTTAATGGTATCCAGCTCTCGTAATGGTTATCGCTGTTACATGGCACAGCAGATGGATCATTCTGCAGGTTCAACCCTTTGGCTCTCTGTCCAAATCTCTCTCCCTCTCGGTACTTCTGCGTGCATCCAGAGCCATGCCAGCATGTGCTTGTGCGGTGAACATGCATGTTTGGATGCCTTAAATCAACCAGTACAGTGCCTTTCGAAAGGCTCGACTTCTCCACATATTGTCACGTCGAAGCCACGAACTTCTTTGTGTTTATTTGTGGATATTTTTCTCGAGAGCCAAACAGATACACGGTTTTCGAAACCAAAAATGTGAAAAGTTTGGCGTGCATGTGCAATCTGCCCAATTTACTCCCAACAACCACACAGTAAAGTTCAGTCGCCTCCAGCAGTCAGAGGTAATTAGAACCTTCATGTGCAAATTTAGGGGCGCTTAACAAGTTTTCAGTGGAATCACAATTTTCTCGCGATCCAGCCGCTTGTTTACGCATCTCCATTGATCAGAGGCAGTTTTTGATACCACGTCTCTGGGCTGTTGTAAAGGAATATTTTAATAATCAAGTACTCTATAGAATATCCTGCGGATTATCCAAAGAATCTCTCTCTGCGCCATTCCTACCGTTTGCTCTAAAACCGTTGCGGAGCGATTCCAACGTCACAAAAGCTGTCGTACTCCAACCATCGCCCTCCAAAGTTCAAATCGTTGTTTCATCCCCCGACCCCTGGCAAAACGCTGCACAACTCAACACCATCCTGCTAGCGCTTCACAACAACTCCGAGGCCGGAACACGAAGCGCTACATCATAAAACATAATTTAATGAAGTTTAGAGACAGAAATTTTCGTCGAGGAATTTCAATAATCGAGGTACTCGAATCATTTGAGGAATAATTTCAGCCCCGCATGTCTCCTAGTGAAACTTTTCTGTAACTCCAACCCCTGAGGAGTGAAGTACTCTGCAGCCGCAAGGGTTTTTTTTTCCCCCTTAAAATTTAAACTACAAAAATAAATGTATTTTGAATTTTGGAAATTTGGAAAAGTTCAACATATCTGGATACTTTCTAAGGCACTGCATATATACGATCACTCTCCAATATTCCAGTCTCTACTAGCATTCGATTCCCAACACAGCACACCCAAGCAACAAACTGATGCAGAAGCAACAGAAACCTCCTTCAGTACTTTTTAAAATCTATACAAAAAGTCTTTTTCTTCAGCCAACTCACACACACACACACACACAAACAAACACTTTTCTTCTACATACACACACAAAGCTCACAATGCATCCACTCGATGGGTAAAAACACAGTCAGGATTCACCTTATCCGAGGAAGTGGGGCCCTTGAGGGTTGAAGAAGTGGAGAGGTGAAGTTTTAAAAATGAACACACACGGACACACACTGAAGTATTTGGTTCCTGTGTTGGTTTTTTCTTGAAGGAAATGAAGCGTAAACGTGTCTTTAATCAATGTTCATGAATTTGGGTCTTAAATGATTTAAAGAATGAAGGGTGGATTCAGGATTTATTACCAGCAATGGATCAGGTATTATAATTTCTTTTTTGGATTTAAAAAATTTTTTTAATGATCACTAAAGTGACTATTTTGGTTGTTTCTTACATTTTCTTTCCAGTTTTCTAAATCATCAGTCGTGAAAACCAATTTTTATCAGAAAAAGAGGAAATAGTTGTAAGTTAATTTTATTGTGCATTATTATTTATTTCCAGAAGGCTACGGAAATGAAACAAACTCTATTTTAGTTTGTTGCTTTGTTGAGAAAATGTTGGACAACAAGCATTTTGGGACCAAACCCATTCAGGGATTCTTACTGTATCTCTGATGTTTGGTTTTCATTAGTGAATGTAATCTGTGCAAGAATTTCAAATGTTCATGGTTTGGTGATAGTAGATAAAAGCTTCACTCTTTTCTGGGGATAAAAATGTAGAAATTTCCAAAGGGAAATGCCTCCACTGTGTGCGGCACAAAGATAAGGTGCATCTGTTGTGTGTGATTGTGAGTCCGTGTTGTTTGAGGAAAAGCTCTGGGAAACTCAGATAAGACTTTTTAAGCCCTAATAATCAGAACAGGAACAACAACTAATGTAAAGATAAGGATTAGTTTGTGTGGATTGAATTTCCTCAATGACACAAATCTGACGGTCAGAAGGAAAACTGTTTTTTCCTTGACGTACAAAAGTGTCCAACTTTGCAAGAAAGCTTGAATGAAATGTGATGTCGCATAAAAATGAGTTTGATTCTTCATACTAAAAGTGCTCAGATTTACAGAATTTGTTGATCAAAATGCAAAAGGGTAAAGAAGAAACTAAATATAGAAATATTACATATACGTTGTTAAATGTTGGGAGAGTCTGAATTATATATTTTTTTGTTTATCCGAATGTTTTCGTTAGTTATTCTGCATCCGAATTCGACTCCAGCCGTATCAGAGGTCCAAGAAGGTTCTGTATTGTTTCTGTCTGCGCTGTTTCCAAGCTTGAAAACGATCAGGTGAAATGTTTGTTGCATTTCTCCAGATGCAATCATATACAAAAAAAAAAACCCTTTTTCCATAGAAATTATATGAATACATGCAGGAAATGTCACAATTTTTTCCACCATTTATTGTGCTACACACAACTGTTGTCACCACTGTTATCAGAGGGTGTAAAAAGCTTTTTAATAAATGTATATTATTTGAGAATAGGCTCAAATTGAAAACAAAAACCCTGGTAATTACATTGCCACCACTCACTGAGGCATATTAAAGTACACTTATTTTTCCCTATCACTGCAAATGTAAACATGTTGAATTTGCGAAACTTTTACTAAAACTCTGAGATTTATGGCAACAATGAAACTGGGTTTGGAGTGAAGAGGACTCATAGTAAAATATGGTGGATAATGCAATTAAAATGTGTATTTTAGGTGTTTTTTTCTACACATCTTGTTTAGGGCTGAAACGATTAATCGGATTAATGGTGATGAATCGATTAATGAGAACATGGCCAACTAATTTAGTAATCGATTAATTGTTAACTGGAGAATTCAGACTAAAAAAGACCATTTGCTGGAAAAAACAGCTAAAACTGTACAAAAATAATCCCACATTTTGCATTTCAGATGAACAACAACAAAAAAAAGACGCGGTCTGTAAATATATTTTAGCCAAAATTCACTAAAGAAATGCTCTGTGGTTGCATTTTAGGCAATGAAATTTTTATTTCCTCATCATCAGAATAATTGATGGCTAAAACACTCGTTAGATTCAGTCCTATTCTTAATCAGAGCTGCCAACAAATCATTTTTGTTCAGTCTGGTTCAATTAAACTCTTGTAGAAAAAAATCTAGAGTTTCTTTGGACGTCAAAGTTATTTGATTTAGGTTTGTGTCGATACTTTTTTTTTTCTGACTTTTCTACTTTAGGTCAAAAAAAAAGGGAGAGATTTACTTCCACTAAAATCATTATTTTGCAGCTGGGACAGATGAGCAGTGAAAGTCTTAGCAGGAGGAAAACAAACGCCTTTTTGTCTGCACCTTTTGTCACGCATAAACCTGAACCGTAGAAATAATCCTCATAAGGAGAAGCGTGAGGACTTATCCTAATCTACTGCCGACCAGTGTTGGAAAACGTGGCGTTTTGCAGCCTGGGTGCGTCGGCTTACCACTTTGGGCTTGAAGGGCGGCTGTATCTCTCTGTTCTCCAGGCGCTCCCAGTCGATCCGTCTGAAGAAGGCGTGTTCTCTGATGTCCCTCTCTCCTTCGGTGCCGCAGCCCAAACGCTTCGCTGGTTGTTTGTTCATCAGCTGTTTGTGCGAGGAGATAAATCAAGACAATAAGATTTTTGAAAATATTAGTGCCTGTAAGTTTAGGTGCATGGCCATGTCTTGGTAGGTTCACTCAAACACATCACCTGATTTAGTTTTAAAATTAGAATCGCTTCACTTAGAGAGGAATAAAGGGAGATGGTTTCGAAACGCCCCTTTGTTTTTTCCTGATGTCTGTTCTGCTGACCCAGGGTTGCTCAACGGTCCTAACAGCTTTGCCTGCACAACCTTTTCTTTGAAAAGTCAAAGTTGTCCAATAATCTGTTTCCAAGTAAGACATTGGTCATCTCTGCCTTCCTGTTAGTTCCCCTTTTCCCTAAACTTTCACCTGCCATCAACCTCCAGCACAACATCAGTGATCCTTAATTTCAGTTACACATTTTACACCATCTATAGTTCAATGTCAAAATCACATCCGTGCCTTTTTAGTTTCTTTGATTTAGCATGCATTTATAATATTATGATAACCATAGCTTATTAGTTACTCTTATTATAATCTTAATGTGAGTTATTACCAATGTTTTTTGAACCCCCCCCCAAGAATAATCTATTATTGTAATTATTTGATACCAAAGTTAAAGTTTTACTTGTTTTATTTGTAACTGTTCCTACAAGTGTAAATATTCTTGTAAGTAAATTAATATAAGTATTTTACTTTGAATCTTATCCAATAACTCAAAATGTTTAGACTTCATTCTTTAAAACTTTCTTGCATTGAAATAAGGAATAGTCTGAACTATTTTTATAAATCTGCAGGCTGGAAACTTACTTCCTTTTTATCAGGAAACCTGCTCTTCATGTCTCAAGACTCTCTCTGTCTGACGACAATTTCTTATGATTAGGTAGAAAAAAGTAGAATTAAAACAAAGTTTCCAGGAAACAGAAGCAACAGAAACAACCAGATTTATTTTATTGAAGGTTTGGTCGGGATGTCAATTGTGTGATTAATTTTAAAAGGTAGCTATTTATTGTTACTGTTAAACTAACATCCCCAGCATGAGGAAGTGGGATGATCTCAGGTTTTCTTGACACATTTAATCTTTGTATCAGATAACATTTGTAAATAACTAAACTTCCAGCAAAACTAGTGAGCCAGTGACAGTAAAAGACAAAATAAACAACTAATGGCAGCAACATTTACTACAAAAATGAGAACCAGAAGCTTTGGGTCTTTTCGTTTGAATGTATCTCAGTAAAAAGCGATCACCTCTCCGTTGTTTCGTATCTCTCGACATTCGATTTCGCTGCGTTTCTAGGTCAGCGGCTGACGGCTGAACAGATGGGCCTACAATGTGTGACATAATGGCTTTCCCCTCGTTTTCCCTCTGCCCTGCTCTGCCTTTAGAGAACCGCCGTCTCTTCAGCTCACCCCGACAACGACACGGCGAGATAATTTGCACCCAGTTTAGGAAGTAAAACAAGACTCGTACGCCAACCCAGGAGATGGAAAGCTGTGCAACATCGATATTGATAAGGCTTTACCTAATCAATTTATAAACAATGCCCTACTCTTTGATAACTTTCAAAAGAAAGCACATTTAGCAGGAAGAGCTATCCAAAGTTTCACATGTCTGAAATGATACTAAATCTAGTGAGAAAGTTGCTGAGTTGGTAACAGTGGGCTCACTATTGTTGACTGGAAACAATAGTGCAGACATGACCTGGTGGGTCGATCCATCAGTCAAACCTCTGACACAGGACAGCAGAAGAGGCCAATGGCTGATTTTTAAACCTTTGTAGATAAGATCACTGGATAAGATCGGCTGATGACTGATCTCCCAAAATTAAGGAAATCGGCACCGATAAATCAGCTGTCTGATAAATCGGTGCACAAGCAAGTTCAGCGCGCTTTGAACGGCATTGTTGCTGAAATGTGCTACTTTATCTGAGTTTGTAGATAAGATCTACAAACTGCATTGAATTGTTGTTGATATGGGGGAGAAACAAAGGTAATTTGTGGGTTTAGTTTCGGCCAGTTAGTGAAAGACATAACCCTGCAGCCAAACACACTTTGAGAAACTCTTGAAGCTGAGCGACTCACTGATTGGTCTGGGAGCCTCACATTATAGTGTGATGTATAATCACCATCACAGACTATTTAAAATAAATACATAAAGTGTGGACATTTTAATCAGATTGGTGTTAACGACCTGACTTCAACACATCAGGACCAAATTAGCTGATCATTCAGTCACACTTGCTCCAGCTTTGATGAAACTTTGCAGCTCCATCCGGTTCCTGCTGAGAGCTTTAAAAGCAGCAGGCAGGACAATAAATGCAAATACAAAACTATTACAGAGTAATATGAGATCTTTATCTGGGGATTAAGAAGAGCAAAGCTTTGTAAAGCACGTGTTTCATTACTATTATTATTATTGTCCTTTATAAAATTACTGTATTTGGTAATCAGTGTTTGGGCAGAACATGAACTTTGAGAGTAAAATCCTGATTAGAAATAATGTGCTCATGTCTTTCAAGCATCTTTCTTCCTGTTCTGAGTAGTGCGCGTCTACTGGGATCAAAGGTGTGAAATTCACAGAGTTCACTGTGTCAAGCACCGATAATCTTAAGTTCGGTGTCGATACAGTGAAGTTAAGTGATGTTATTGAATTATTTAAGTATTGGCTGCGTTCTTTCTGCAGCAGCGGCGCAATAAGTGCGATTCGCATGGCGTGTGAGCGCTGCGTGGCTTTTTCTTCTCTGACTAGTCTAAAAGAAATCAGTGGCAGGCTTGTTTGTGTGGTGATGAAAGCGTGTATGTTGCACTGTTGAATGTGCTGCAAGGTGATGTAGAAGTGTTATTTTCCCCGTCACTGTGTCTTCATACAATATTAAAAGAAAAGCCAAATAGGCAACAACGTGACTGAGGCAGAAAAAGGCTTTATGAGAAAAAAAAAACACACACAGGAGAACACGAGGTAAAGTAAAAGCCCTGAAGTAATATCCTGTCCCTGGGAAACAGGAAGTGATAGGTTACTGATCAAAAGTTCATCATCACTTAAATAATCACTAAATTCGGAAAATGTTCATTTATGTTAACTTTAATGGGGCTGTACGCTGCAGTGCTAATCAAAAAAACAAAAAAACAATGTATGTTTCCACTTTGTTTTACAGCTGAGTAAATTAACGGTTGGAATTTGAAAGTGTCTTTATTGCACCAAAATAGAAAAACTAATTTATTTGATGGCATTCACACTTCAGGGGTGCCAATGATAGCAGAGTGCTACATGTTTCCAAGATTCTTCAACATCACTTTTCCTCCTCAGAGAAAATTATCCCTCCGTCTCTCTTCGTCTTCTCTGATCCTTCCTTCTAGTGTTTGTTCGAAGATTGTTTTACAATCTTCGAACGTCTTCTCTATAGATTCTGGTTAGAGTTGTGTGTTAATCCGTGGTTGCTCAGGAATTCAAGAAACACATGTACTGAGTAGCATTTGACTGAAATTGTTTGGAAAGGTTTGCTCTTATAAGGGAAGTAAATCTCCACAGTATGAGAATATAAAGGAGGTCGGAGCAGCAGAGTGTCGGGCTGCAGGATGCATTTCTCAGCGAAACACAAACCGAAGCAAAAAAAAAACAGAAGACAAAAATAATTCGGTGGAGAGGAAGGGACAGTAAGACGAAGCACATTAGTGCACAGTTCACCAACTTTGCAGGGCCTCAGGATACAAACAAAACTACGCCTTTTATATTAAATTCTCCTAACGCACAAGTCATTTTTTTTCTCTGTATCGGTGGAGAATATTTCTGACGTCGTTCGGTTTATCGAAGGTCTCATTTCTGCAGGAGAAACGCCAAAAGCAGCGCTGCTAAAGCCTGATCCTCACCTTCTGCTGATATTGACATCATACTGTGAGAAATCTGTTTAGGACATTTCTCATCTTTCTCACTCCACCTTATTGACATCTTGAGGCTGGGATTTTGCGCATCATTATGCAAAAGACAAAAAAAAACGATCAAATCCTAGTTCACGTTTTGAACCTTCCAGTCAAATAATTAAATTGTGAAAAAAAATTGTGCAACATCCCAACATCTGTAAATCCAACTTGGTCTGGCAATTTGTCACCTTATAAGAGAACCTCAAGTTATAAGAATTAATGTTATAAGCTCTTATAACATTAGTTAACGTTGTAAAAGCCGCAATAAAAAAATTGAAGCGCATAATTTTAGAGGAGGAAGGGAGACACATGCACGAACAAGCGCAAATAAATGCCCTCTGAAACATCCTCAGTAGCTGGATCTCCAGCTAATGGCTGATAGTGATGATGAAAACATCACTATAATTTACAATGGGAGTTAAAGCAATTTCCTTTTAAAATTTGTATCATTACCATTAACCAAAAAATTGCACACATTTGCTAAATGGAAACATATTAATTAAAAAAAGGCAAGTTTCATTTTGCGTGTGAACGAGCTTTTTCATGTGTGATTGTAGTTGCATTTGTTGTTTAATGAAAACACCGCAATTGTGAAATTTTTATTTCATTTCTGTTTTTTTAAAAAGCATTAGCAGAATATTAACGTTCGTGTTACCGACGGTTACTGATGGACATACAGGCCCAAATGTTGCAGTGGGAAAAAAACCAACTGAATGCAAATGTTATTATTTCAAAGAAAATTTTTTAAAAACAACCATATTTATTCACAATGTAGTACTCTAAGTAAAAGACTAAAATCACTAAAGTTTTTTTTTTAAAATAAAAAAAAAGATTAAATAAAAAAAAGAATAAAATCAAAGTTCGAGTAATCCTCGAATTTAATCAGGCTTTAATAAATTACCTTAAAACAAGGACTGTAAAAACAAAATACAAATTCAAATCCATATTTGGCTTATGTAAATAAAACTCACATAATCCAGTTTTCATAGTTACAAAATTAAAACAAAAACAAAATAAGGAAAATAATTCCTTGTCTGCTCACCCCTTTGCAGATGGAGACGGCTTCTTTGGACATGGACTTTGGGTAGGAGACGTTGTGCTCCATGATGGACTGGAACAGCTCGTCTTCATCCTCCCCATCAAACGGAGGCTGTGGGTGGAAGGACACCATGTTCAGAACGTCAGGGCTTCATCCACCATCACAAAGTTTACAAGTACGTTCAATCGGCAACATCACGGGTCGCCTCTGCAGACTCAGCGAGGCTTTTCCACTTTATTCTCTCCGCATTGACCATTTCTGCTAAAAATACACATGCAGCGAGATTTAAAAGGAGACACATTTTCATGTGAACAAAAGAGGGAAAACGGCCAGAAACGGTGGATGTGAAACATTTGATTGTGTTTCCCAGGAAGACCTTGTAAGGTCAGTGAAGTGGATGACCCAGCTTCCCCCCTGCTTGCTGGCTCGTTATCATCAGTTACCACAATATGGCTGCGCTGACAGTCCAGAAAATGAATTATTCGTCATTTCCACACCAGCGGCCCTCATCGACTGGAGGTAGCCTGTCTGCATGGATATATATGTCCTCCTGCTTTTTTCCTTTAATATCATCAGTCTACCGGATATTCCTTTAGCGCCGCTTTGACAGAACAGGAGATAAATTAGTGATGTTGTGTTATTTCACATGTTTAGTTTGTCAAACTTAAAAAGGTCACAGCGTTTGTGCGAACTTGCCAAGGTCGTTCAGACGTCGGTCATTTCCACATTTGACTACTAATAACAGAGGCTGGTGTGCACTAAACTGAGCAAAAAGCTAAATATCACTTTAGACAAATGTCACCAAATAAAAATGGATGGTTTGTTCCATTTGAATCCAGTAAGTGTGCAGAACACAGAAAAGAAATCTGAACATTTTATTGAACAAAATATTTAGGAAAAACTCAAATGCAGCAAAAGGCTTTCAGACTTGGATGCAAGAAGAAGAAGAAGCTTGGAGCCTCGTATTATATGTTATATATATTGTTTTTTTAGTTAGTTAACTGGTGGGAACCACTCACCTGTCCTGCCAGCATTTCGTAAAGCAGAACTCCATACGCCCACCAGTCTACAGAGCGTCCATACGGCTGATACGAAATGATCTGGCGAGGAGAGAGAGAAAAAAGAAAAGGCAAATTTCAGCTTAGCACAGCTCAAACAAGCAGAGCAACGTCACGTTTTCCCTCTGAGTGACGAGAACGTGAGTGTGGGTGCAGGTTTTCACGACGGTGACAATCTCCTGTGAACATTTTAATTCAGACAGACAGGATCCCGGCGGAGCTGCTTAATATTCAGAGTGAGATTTTAATCCTTTTAGGCTTGAGAGATTAGGAAATCTGTCAGTGCTCGAGACTGAAAGAATATCATAAATGCTGAAGTTTTAATTTCGAAAAATACACATTTTGTGCTTTTAAATGTTTCTATTTACGCTTTATGACGATGGAAAACAGCTTCCTGAGAATAAGAAAGCAAATAATCAAAGGCAACAGAGACATTTTTGCCTTTGAACAACAAGATACTTGTGTCACATCAGACCCGCAACTATCAAATACTTTATTATTTAGTTGAATTACAAATTAAACCATCCATTTTACCGCGATCTGAAAGTACATGAAATACCAAAAAAACTATGACAGATCTCCGGCAAAAAAAAAAAAACCTTTATGAGGATTTTCTCATGTAAATGTACAGAAGGGCATTTTCAGTAAACTTCTTTAATAAAGTCGTGTCTTACTGTGGCAATTATGAAGTAGCAATGCAACACAATATGACACATTTTCAACGTTTCAATTTGCTAGAGAGGAAACAAATTCCTAGAGAAACATTAGAAGTTATGACAACTATCAAATAGATGAAAATATTGAAGCAGTTTAAAAAAAAAAAAAAAATTTAAAATGATTGTCTTTCTTCCCCACTGATGTTAGATCAGACTAAATGTTTCCCGCTGCAGCAAAATCAAAACACATTAACAGGTTGCCGTGGTTCCCATGGCTACGGCTTCATCTTCTGGGCTTTCTCGACAGAGTTCAACGGCGTAGTAACGGCTGGTGAAAATTTCGGACTTGCTCCCGTCATTCTGGTATATCACAAATGCAAAGAACTAAATTGTTCCTATTCGAAAGAGTGGGAAAAAAAAAAGCTGGCATGAGCGAAACGTAGATTTTCTTCGGGATAACGATCCGTGGAGGAACGCCTGACTTTTTAACGCAATTTCCAGTTGAAACATTAAATATAAACACTAGTAAAAGGAACACAGGAGGATTAAAATCCAGCTTAGCAGCAAATAGCTGCACTGTCCCTTTATCTTCGTAAATACGGTGAAAACTGGTGGCATACAGAATAAAGGTGATTGCACTGAAGTCGCTAGTGATAAACAATGGATGATTCCTCACCACCTATGATTTATATCACTATTGTACCACTTATTTACTGGATTTATTTTAGCTGGTCATTTGTCACAGGAAGGAAACAGTCGGTGTGTGGGACGACGGCTTTTAACAAACACCAGGAAAGCGTCTCCGCTAGTGATTTTAGAAGAGAAAACAAAACAAATCGGCAGTTTTAGCTGAAGAAAACACATTTCAAAACAAAATTAAAGTTCCCGCCGTATGCTAGTGTGAATAATTCCCACATAATTCGCATGTGGGAGTTCTTCAGCTCTTTAGCCAGCTGATCATTTTTCACAGCTCGACTTTGTCTCTTTGTTATATGATGCTTGATGTGAAGACGGCACAACCAGCTCAAACCGCTCCTGGATCCCAGGAAGCTGCTCTCCCTGCAGACATGCTCCGTGTTGATACACACAGAGCACGCGGGTCGCTCCGACACTCGCTGAGGTTACCGCTCTCATCCGGCGAACTTCATTCACCGCACTCTGAGGACACACATAATGTATTTGCACTTTCCCGACTGTTTACACATCACAGAAATAAAAGCAGCGGCTGCATCCACGAGACGTGGACAGTGAATGCGACCTCACGCATCAAAAAATGCCTCGCTTTGCCGTCCAAAAATACTCTCACTCTTTCAGTCTATTACATCGTCGGCGAAGTTTTTAATGAAGATTTTATGCGATCCGTCAACAGAAAGCGGCTGATGTTTTAAATATTTCGAATTAGGATTTCGGCAACACTTTTGCTGCTCAGGCCTAAAATGTTTAAGAAACATCTGTGAGTGTGTGACGTCTGTGAGAGCTGTAGAGGGTGCTTCCCTATTTTTCCAGATGTGAGATTAAGTTGCGGAAAAGTTCGAAACAACTTTAGATTATTGCCCAAAATCCCACATAGCAGCGATCAAACCACCTTCTGAAAACGGAAAAAAGAAGTTTGGCACAACTCCCAAACCTTTTAACTCGTTCGCTGTCATGACGACGCCGGTGCCCCCAAGGAGCCATCGACTGTGAAGTGTTTTGATTGTGACAGTTTAGGAGTAAAGGAACATTAATTGAAAATGTAGCTTTGGAGGAGCTGCAGATATGTACAACTCAGGTGAGAAAAATTGGTGACACAACTGACTTCATCAGACCTGCATTTCAAAAATACTGACGAGAACGAACCATCGCTGTAAAAAAGGCCATAAGAAGTCCAATGTAAGAGAAACATGCAGTTCAAGGTGCTTTAGTGAAATGAAACCAAAATAAAATGTCTTATCTTAACGTGGAACCCTTTCCATGTCCTGTGGAGCTCATCTGAACGTGCGCACACACACACACACACACGCACACACACACACACACACACACACACACAAAATCCACTGAGATACAAGCGCCATACATCTCCTCAGGCCCTATTCAGGGTCAGGACCGATGACCTCTGCTGCACGCGAACCTACCCTGAGGAACTCCTGTGGAGTTTATAGCACAACATTTAGCCACAACCGGCAGCAGAGATGAAAAAACCCCACATAAACTCAGACATGACGTATACATGTGGACAGAAAGAGAGTTGTGTGGAAGCAGATCTACTCTGGGAATCACAACCTTCACTGCGTCACACTGAACCACTGGCTTTCCCTGCGGGAACCCAAAGCAGACACAAATAAACGCAGGTGGGGAAACGCTCCTCCGGCCCTGATGCTCTCCTGAGGGCTGATGGGAGACAGCTGGGCGCGTAGCAGACGGATCCACATGCTCATGAACCAACACGTTATTTTCAATATGAGAACACGTAGAAATATCAGAGGGCAAAGATTCTGTTTGATTTCTCTTGTGGTTTTCTACAAAGTTCAATCTTTTCCCAGTGCCTCCCATCGTGGATATGAGTCAGTGTGTTCATGTTACAACAACCATTAATGCATCTTGTTGTGATTTTTTGTGGTAAACCAACACAGGAGCGTGATGAGCTGTGACACAGCGGAGAGCTAACAATCTTTAAGAGGGGGAAAGGAAACCGAATAATCATCTCTTTTTGTCTCAGTTATTCCTGGGGTAAACAAGTTCATGTTTAATGTCTTGTCTCTGCTCATTCTCAATGGCAGAATTTGATTTGTGAAGTTCACTGCGAAGGACAGCCATCTGTGAGGAACGGCTGTCCTTCCCCCCTCTCAGCTGACAGCCTGATGCTGGACGGAGGTCGATGCGCCGCTCGCGTCCAACTGGGCGGCTGCTGGCAAACGGCGACGGGACAGCAGCTAATGATGCTGCCAGCGTTTTGTGCGCATGAATAAAAGTCTTAAAAACCAAATTAAATGTAAAAGAGTTCAACAGGAGGTTGAGTTTGTGTGGTTTCATTTGAGAAAACGGTATGAATAATTAAATCACATATGGGAAACGTATATATTTTCTATACTGTTACGTCTTTATGTTTTATTTACAATATTCTCCTGAGTGATTGAAATTGCTGTGGATTTATGATTGAAAACAGGCTAAATGTCAGCGCTGTGAAGGCCCAACAGGACGGAGTTCACAAACTTCAGAGGGACAGGAGGGGCAATATGAGAGGTAAATAATTAATAACCGGTAAAGTGGATTCCCACTGAGCTCATCTCTTCCTGTGATTTCTATCGGACAGATCGGCTGGAGTCGTGCACTATTTATTCCCCCATTTATTTTTATTTATTTCCTCCAATAGCAAAATTATTCACAAAACTGGTTTGGGAATACGTTGGAATTTGATTTGTGAAGGTACTGAGAGAGTGTGGTTTAGTTTTTCAAAAGCTTTTAAAAAAAAAAAAGTGGCATTTTTGGAGGCGTTCACATCCCTCCCAAAACTTCCTTGAGCTTGTTTCTTTGAATTTATCTTCCCACAGGAAACCCACCGACCTTCTGTCTGACATGACGACCAATTCAGCCCAACGCTCTGAAGACTGGGCGAACCCGCTGCCCTGCAAACCGAAAGGCTAACAGAGAAGCTCAGAAATCTGCCTCACTCCGGACCTCAGTCCAAAAATAGACCCAATGCAACAAAAGACGTTCAAAGAAATTAGCCCTGTTTACCTCATGACACGTGTTTAATACGGAGAGACAAGCTGCTCTAAACGTTGCTGATCTGCTAAGCGGAAAGTTTTAAAACACCAGAGGAAAGTAGGTTAATGCCGGGCAGCATATCAGCGCGGCACATTTGGCGCACTGTGTCGCTGGAATTTGACCTTCGAGTCTCTCTGGCTACATTCTGTTCAACACAGAATATAGGCATTTAGACACATCAGGCCAGGGGAGCGCGGATATCTGCAGCCTCATGTCAGGTCCGCTAAGGCGAAATAACAACTAAAGGAAAGCGACAGAGGTGGGAAAAAAACCTGCCAAGACGCAGGAATGTAGACACTTTTCAACAATGGGTGGTTTTCTTGTGAAAAACGAAATAAACAATGACACGTAGCTGGCAGTGGCTGCGTTATGTTAGCACGTATTATAAATATAACTCATTGAATAGACAAAAGCAAGAGGACGCTCACCAACATCTCCACTGCATTTAGATGAGACACCAATTGTCCATTAGAGGTGAGCGATACTGCGATTTTTTTAATATGATGCGATACCAAGTAAATACAGGACCAGGATCCCCGATATCGATACTTTTTACTTAAGTTTCATGTATCATCCAACTTCTGACCTTGTGGTTTTTAATTTGAATTATTTTCTCCAAATCAAGAAGAAAAACTTGGACTAAGTCCACAGATGTCTACAAAATGCCATGATAATATGTCAGCATGACAGTAACAGTAGAAAAACAAATATGAGAGCATTTTTCATCAACAAATAAAACATGCAACAAATCAGGATCATATCTGAGCTGCAGTTGAGAAACTAGAATGAAAAAATAAAATAAAATTTCAAGAGGGAGTCTGACACTAAAATATCGATCTGACTATGCCAGTATCAATCCAGTATTGATACAGTCTTGGTATCGATATTATTGATAATTTGAGTTGATTAGTGAGATGCGATCAAATATAGCACTACTAAAGTTACTGGTCTTTAGTAACCATGGAGAAAATGCTCCACCATCATGTAGCCTTCATGTATAAAACAAAGGGTTAATAAAGGTTTGATCAAATCAACAGGGTGGCTCGGTTTCTAAGTGAACTATTTCTATGAGTTAACTCATTTCCCGCTAATTAGCTTGACTTGAACAAGCAGAAACCATGAGAAAACAATCTCAGTCGCTCCGTTCAACATTCCTTTTGTTCACTTCGACGTCCGTCGCGGTTCAAAGCAATTAAACAGAACAAACTAAATACGCTACCAAGCTGGTGGACTGCTGTCCTTTCGGAGTTTTTCTTTTTCCAATTATCCTGCAAATCTTAATGTCACAAGCAGTTTATGTTTCGGACGTCTAAGGGAGAGAACAGCATGTTGAAAACTACAAAACGTTTCAAGAGTCAAAGAGTGCAGCTGAGTTGACGTGGAAATATAATGCGGATTGTGAAAAAAAAAACGAGAAAAACAAACAAACAACAGAGGACAATCAGAGTTCAGCACAAGGCACCACATCAGTTTGCGGCCACCCTGCAAAGCTTTGTACTAATGTGACTCCGCTGTGACTCGCTGCCCTTGCCACGACACCTTCAGTGGACGAAAACAGTTCCAGGCCACTGCGGCTTTTGTTCTCCGAGCCGGCGTATTCGTTTTTCCCTCTCTGATAACAAGCAACTGTTTCTCCTCCCTGGTGTCCAGGAGAGGCTGATGCATTTCCTCCTGCCGCGGCCGGTGAGACGGAAACGGTCGTGCATGACTGGCACTCGTCATTCTCGCCCTGCAATCTGTTCGATTTGTGTTACTGCATGGAAGCTCCTGGTCAGCAGAGCTGATTCACTCAGTGTGTGTGTATGTGCGTGTAAACTTTTCACAAAGTTAAAGTGGGCTGAAACTAAATAATGAAATGATCTGAATAAATCTAAGACTTCTTGCGTGTTTAAGTTCAGATTTTAACATATGAATGTTTGTGTTTGTTTACACTTGTGGCTTCGACGGCGTGCATCTGGGTGTGTTGCTGGAGAGAGGTCCGTTCCTGTGTGCGTGTGTGTGTGCGTGTGCGTGTGCGTGCGCGTGTGTATGTGTGTGGGGGGGGGGGGGTTGCCGCAGACATCTCTCATCCATTAGGCTTAATGCTACATGACATTTCTGGATCACACTGCTAGCTATTCAAGGCCACTCTCCTCACCACAAACACACAAGCGTGCACGCGAGTAGCAACCTATGCTTCTTTAGTCCTTGCTTACGAGGAGCACGGCCTGGAAGAACGGCTTTTTTTTCTGAGGACTAAAAATAACAAACAAACATTTTGTGTTTGGATGCAACAACACCAGCTGTGGCAGAGGGCGCTCCGTGAGCATTTGACTCAGTTTCACTGTCGGGTTCCTTGGGGGACTCTGTGTACTACGAAGCAAATGGCTGTGCATCAGGTCACAGTTGAGTGGCTTTCTTCTGAAAGGATTTCTCTGAACTTGCAGCTGTTTTCTGGTTTCCTTCACTGATTGTATTAATGAGCAGTCTGGGGGCTCGTGAAAAGAACACGACTTCTGTCGAGGTGTTTTCTAATTCAACGAGAGCCGAGTTTACGTCTCGGCATTGCTCTTACGACTGGGAGCAGACGATTAGCATTTCAAAAGCTCGAGTAATACCTGACCTACGACCCCCAAACCCAACAGGAGAGAGAGAGAAGGGAAGGAGTTCAAACCATGTTTTTCTCTCTGAGTGGTTTTAAAAACCATATGCTCAGAGATTTAAAGCAAGGTGGCAATAGCAAATGAGGTGGATTAGCAATGTTTGCCAAAATCTGATGGTGTCATGGAGGACATGTTACTGTTACTGCCTGAAAACGAGCCGTTTGCAGGTCATGACAGACATGAGGCCACCAATCAGCACCAGTCTTCAGTCAGAGATCTCTTTAGATTCGTTAAAAGACTGAATGACTGTCCACAACCACTCTTTCAAGATACTTGGATGATTTCATTTTGGGATAAATAAAGTTTTTTTTTTTTTGTTTTGTTTTTTTTATTTGAATTGAATTAAATTAAATTAAATATATGAGTTTTCTCCAGGTTCTCCAGCTTCTTCCAAAAGCCAAAAAACATTCAAGATAGTTAATAAACGGGTCACTTCGTTGTCCAGGCGTGTGAGTGCGTGGATAGCTGTGTGTCCTGTTTGTCTCTGTAATGGAACGACAACCTGTCCAGGAGAAAAGCCAAGAAAACGCGTCATTTTCATCCCATTTTAAGGCCTGCTGGCTCATTTGCTGTTGAGTTAGTAAATAATAAGGAATTATTTGCTTAATGAAGAGGCCAAAGAGTACAATCAAAGGGTTTCTCTAATTTAAGACATTTAAAAACTATGACATATGACATTACAACCTCTCTCATGACAGAAGTACAAAAGAAAATAACATTTTATACCTGGTGCCAAGTTTTTTTGTTCAGAATATGTACTGTGAGTGAGCCGCTGGCAAAGAAAAACTTTGTTGAATCAATTGGCGATAATAGAGAAACCGGGAAAAGCCGGTAAGCTAGCAAAGTTTATTAGCAGCTAGTTAGCCTCAACCGCCTCAAGTCACAGAAGGTAATAAAGATTTCTGTGTACGACTCAAACGTTTGGCTGACAGAAAGTCCCACGACAAAATTTAAGACCTGTGATTGAAATATTCAAGGCCATCTTACAAATTTCCTAGGGAATTTCGGGCCTTAATTTTATATTTGTGAATTTAAGACTTTACATTTAAGATGCGCGGACGCGTCAGTAAAACCAAAACAAGATCCGTGTCCTTCTTGAGCACCCAGAAAGAGTTCAGTCCATTAGATAACGGACTGCTGGCTCTACAGAAGGTGATGCCGGCCATTTTCTCCACGGCTGCTTGAAATGACCCAGAATCTTCAGCTTAATCATTAACGCTTGCATATCAGGACATTATGTATTCCCAGATTCAGATAAGACTTTGACTAGATCTGTGCCATCTCATTCTGGCACCAAGATTGTTGTTTCAGCCCACATCTTAGTGAGCAAGTAGGTGGATACTCATTCCTCCTGATGCCACACGCCACAGAGAGAAACAACTAGAGCAGAGGAAAAATGATCCATGTAGGACAGAGACATCTCCTCAAACACTCTTGAGGAAAAAAAAAAAAAAAGAAAAAGAAATGCATACTAAGCCACCAGGAGGCAACTATTGCTCATTTCAACCCTGGTTGCCTTTGAGTTTTCCTTTCATTGTCTGATTACGTCTGTCGGCGGTAGCTCGTTTTCTCCACACCGTGTCTTCTTCTTCTTCTGCGTCTTCCTCTCACTTCCTTTCCCATCTCTTCCCTCTGTGTGCCAGAGTCACTGAGGTGGAAGTTCACACGAATGGCTATATAGGTCAGCGTACGTGCGGTGAAAATCTTCTGTCTGAACATGCGCGAGAGCGTCTGCACGCGGCGGGAGCAGCCGCTGCGTTCTGTCACTCGCACGAGAGCGCCGCGGCAACACAGAGACGTGCTCCCTCACCGACGCAGCTGGGGTCAGGCGAAGCAATGGAGCAAACACATTTGTAACAGGACATTTGTATGTCCTGGATTACAAAAGTTACTTTACAGTTGTAAAACTAAAAAACAAACAAACCAGGAAACAATAAAAATCCTAAAAAAAAAAAAATTATTGATCTCATGTGAAGTATTTACCGTATTTTGCGTAATGCAAGTCACTTCGGAGAATAAATTGAACTGCTCTGAATGCGTGCCTTTTTTCAGGTTGCTCTGTATCCTGTGCATGCGTGCAGATAGGTATGTGCAATCTGGAACTATGTGTGGCTATAAACGCTGCTGTCATTATGGATATCTACAGGCCTTGTGGGATTAGAAATAAAATGAGCACTCTGGAGAGGCAGACTGCTGTGCTACCCCAGCCGGTGCATTAGCATCAGCCCGGGTAGGAGCATCGCAGCTGGAAGTGACCCGCCGATATGACAGAGAAAGTTTTAGAGAGAATCGATAACCTAGCCTCGCATATATGAGAGGCTGAAAATAAACCCAGGCTTGAGAAAAGTTAGCAAGATTTTTTTTTTTTTTTTTACATCAGCAGAATATTGCCAAAGTTTTGCACAAATTTGCCCATTTTTGAAAAAGGCCTTATTCAAAAGCAAGACATCAAAATGCTAGTATTCTTGTTAAAAGAAGAGAAACATTAACACAAATAACATCCGGTTTTAAGGTAAATGCATTTGTCTAATGATAAATAAAAATGTCACAAACTTAAATGCTTACAGGCCAATAAAAGAAACCCAGCAGCGACGAAGAGACCCCGTGAGTCGAGTTTGGCTTTGACAGCCGACTCACTCGTCTGTTTGACTCAAACACTTGTGTCACTTCAGAATGCTGGTGTGTGTGATTTTGTGTGTGTGCCTCCCTGTCCAAAGGCAGTAGCCTTAATCTGGAGCACGAGGCTGACAAGACTCAGACGGAGTGACAGACGTGACCTAATGCGTCAAAACGCACACACACCCACACGCACACGCACCCCCCCCCCACACACACACACACACGGAGCCCGACTCACCTCTGGAGCGATGTAGTCCGGAGTGCCGCAGAAGGTTCTTGTGAACACGCCGTCGTTCATGTTCTCTTTACACATGCCAAAGTCGGCGATCTTAATGTGTCCCTCTGAGTCCAGCATTACGTTGTCCAACTTCAGGTCCCTGAGATTGGAAAGGATTATTCATGGATCATGTAAAGGGGTACAGGGAGTGCTTTTTCTTTTTTGTTTTCTTTTGCCAGAACAGAAAGGTTGCATCTTGCTGACAGACTGATTCACGCTTTTGGTGTTTCGGACTAACTAGTAGCAACATTTCGTCAATAATGTCTGATGAAGTCTTCAAAAAGCAAATTCAGTTTACGGTGAAGGAAAAGACAAAACAATATTAAAGACAACATAATGTCACACTGTTTCTCATCTTTCTATGTAAGAAAGAACAACATGTGAACCTGCTTCTCAAAATGGTAAAATGAAGGCCATTTATTGAAACATTAAGTCCTGTCACACCTACTGTATGAAGTGAACAGAGTGAATTATGAAGGTCTGTTTTGTTTTCCATACAGAATCATTGAGGGTGAATATTTAATGCTCTATAAATTGTCTAAGTGCTCCCAGAAGGTAAAATAGTAAAAATATAGATCAGATAGCTCCCCTATTGGAGCCCCTTCAAGCATTCAGCATCCTGAGCTGAGTGAATCTTCATTAGTGCAGACAGAGAGACTGCATGACACACCATGTTGTCTCAGAACTGTGACAAACATTCAGCAGATGATTTTTTTAACACGTCCAAAAATTGTGTCTGCGTTTTTAGCTAGAGGTTAAACTGCATGTGCTTTCCAATCGGAAACAAGAAAACGTGCAGCATTGTGTATTTTTTTTACTGCTGCATGAGAATTCACACTTCATGTGCTGCTTCTCCTGAGTTACATGAGAAACTGGGTTCAGTATTTGTCTGACCACATTGTTGTTGGATTCAGAACTTCTTTTTATTCTGTTTTTGTCAGTGTTTTTACAATGGAGGCCAAAAAGGACCGAGAAGATCTTAAATTTATATTTAAAAAAAAAAACTGTTTATTGAATTTTACGTATTTCACAGACCTGTAAATAACTCCTTGAAGGTGCAGGAAGAATAGTCCCACTGCAATCTCTGCTGCATAGAATCTGAAATGAGAGACATTCACAGAATTTGCAAAGACATAAACAGCTGTCTGTCCACCAGCAGGACAGACCGTTTAAAATAGCCTGGAATCCCCTGAATAGCTGATGTATCTTACACTGCTTGGGGTTCCTTGAACTTGCCCACTTGCTGGATATGGTACATGAGATCTCCACCGTTCACATACTCCATGACGAAATACAGCCGGTCCTGCAGCGAGACGAGACAAAAACGAAGAAGACGAGATAAATTAATTAGAAGCTACACAATAAGCATTGTGTCGCGTTAAAAGCAGCACCAATCAAGTTCAAAACAGAAAGATGCAGTTCGGGTTTAAAAAGCCGTGAGATGTTCCACACCGCTGCGACAAGGTGACCCGAACGGCACACGACAAACGGCTTTGCGAAGGAAGAAAACACCCCACGCAGCCTTCTGCCAGAAAATGTTCTCTTTATTTGAAACCGCTGGTGCCTTATTGCCTGTGACAAGTTCAGCCTGACCCCAGCGCGCCACACTTTTGATGGTCCCTAAATAAAACAAAACAAACGGAGCTGTTCCACACAGTGACAGAGACGTGCCGACAACAAACTGGGCTTTCCGCCCGGCTTGGCTTCACTGACGGCTCAGAAACGAAAGGGCCTTGAGTCACATTCAGGCCACATCTTCGCTGAGTCCTCGCACGTCGGAAATTCGATTTTCCTCTCTGGGTAATGGGTCACAAAAACCGAACGTTCTCGTCGCAGACGATCACGTGCTGCCTCAACTTCACTGCTGTTATTTTTTTGAAACGAAGGGAAAAGACTTGTTAGGCTCAAAGATTTGACACAAAGGTGCAGTTGTAGAAGTTTGCACATGCATACAAATGCTCCGATTCTTTAGCCTACAAGTTGGAGCTTGGTTATTTTTACTGTCTGGTTCTTTTAATTAAGCCTGTCACATATACCCTCTAAAACCATTTTTTTTTTTTCTCCCCCGACTAAGTTATTTAGCTAAAAGCCCCATTCTGAATTAATTTGACCTGACCTGGGCAGAGGCGTATTGTTCGGCTGCACGTCCAGGGGCGATTTACTTACCACAGTCTGGAAGCACGAGTGGAGCTGCGTGAGGAAGGGCGGCTTGTCCTGCTGGGCCAGGACTCTCTTCTCCACCATCGTGCACTCCACATCGTCGTCCTGGATCACCACATCTTTCTTTAGGATCTTAATGGCGTAAAGCTCTTCCGTGCCCTTCATCTCTGCTAGCATAACCTTTGGAGAAGCAGAATCGGAACGAATGGTTGGCAAACCCTCTGTTACTATAAAGTCCAAAGTTTGTTTTCTCCCCCACTATTTTTCAGCTGAGGCATACTTCTCACCTTCCCAAAGCTGCCTTTTCCCAGCACCGCCAGAAAGCTAAAGTCACTTAGCTTGACCTGGTCCAGGCTGTTGGAAGGGTAGCTGCTGGGGCGGCCGTCGTCCGTCTCTGTGATCATCTTCTTTCCCGGGCCTAACTTGGCTTCCTGCACCCGGGACACAGAACACAAAGTGTCTGACAACTGAATGCTTTCCCAAACGTAACAACTACAGGGTTTGAAGGAGCCACTTCCTGTCATAAATACAACAAAACTTCAACAATATCACTTATTTTCATTTGTTGTCATGAAAATAAATCTGATATTTGGTTTCTCTGTCTCTGTCCCTTCATTCACACCACAGTTCTGGTCTACAAGTTATAGACAAGCATGGATAATTCTTTAATTTGGGGCTTTGTCTGATTTCCAAACCATTTATTTTTTACAGGGCAGCATGGTTAGACCACATAGGACTGCAATTTGTTGATGGGTTCTGCTTAACGTTTTGCATATCATACTGGTTGATGCTAGACTGATCTATCCTTTTTAAACCCAGTTGTGTTTGAGCTCATTTTCCACCAACTGTGTCCAAGTTTTAACTACCGGAGCCAGGCCTGCACCCTCAGATGGAGAGGTATTAGGTCCAGATGTTGAGGAACAACCCAAGAACCCAAAAAGGTACAAGCTCAGTCATGGCTCCCTTGGCTATAAGGAGAGTGTGACTGAGGTCCAACTTGCCAAAGGACAAAACTTCATGTATATATTTGAATCATTATCTGTAATTTTGTCCCTGTGTAGAATTGAGATTAAAAAAAATTCACAATCAAATTGAAGTTGTATAGTGAATAATCATTCCACCCTGGATACAAAAAGACATTTTAAGCATCTTGTTAACGTTTGATTGATGCCGCTGATGGGTGTATGTCAACTTTTGACCAGAACTGTGCCTATCTACTCAGTTACCACCACAAACTACTGGATGATCAGCGGATCTCAAAATGAAAGGTATGAAATGACTCACTGATGCCATTGGTACTATGGAGCTGATGTGCTGCATGATTAAATCATAACCCATCTGAATACACAGCTTAGCCTTTATTGGATCAGTTTTTAAAAAAAAACAAAAGAAAATGGTACACTACATGTGCTTGTGAAGAAAAATGATAATGACACAGCACATCAAAAATAATGCAATAAATAGATAAATGAAGACCAAACACAGCACTAGACATGGCTGAATCATGGTAGAGTAAAAGTTTTTTTTATTATTACTGTAATTACAAAACAACTTTTATGCTATTTTGTGTTAGTTTTAAGTTTCATGAACCACTTTACTGGACTAAACCTTGTAGTTCAGACAATTTAAAACATCTTTTATGCACAGCACTACTTGTTCGCTGGGAGTGAACATCATGATGGTGCTAAATCCTCCAAACCTTTTAAGCAGTGCTTCCCCTTCTAGGATAGAATAATTGTTCCAACAATTATTCTCAGAGGAAATATGGGTAGAAGAACGACACAAGATACTAAACTGACTGTTGACTAACACCAGGAGACACATTCACATCACTCCTGCACTTTAGTAGTGACTGTTAGAAAGAACTATCCAAATAAGATTTGCTTGGTTGGTTGGTTGACGGATTGCCTTCCAGAAATGTGAAGCAAGTTATTAATATTCTTTAGGGTAATAGGGTATCTGAAAGAGCTGTCACTAAATGAATTGGTCAATCTTAAACTTAACTCATGCAACCTTATGTTTACTTTTCACTCAACTACAAATGAAGGATTGTTAACCATTCATTTAAAATCCTGTGATAAAATAAGCTTAAATCTGACTAAAGCCTGAAGTTCACCTAAAGCTTTACTTTTCCAGATCAGATCAGGTGTTTAGGCCACAATGACTAAAAGAAACGTCCTAAAGAGGAAAAGTGATGCATTCAGTCCAGACAAAACAGTGCCAGTAAGTAATCGTGATAAATGGAGCATCATCTGCTGTGGTTATGTTTGCCATTGCTGGTAGACTGCACATAAGACGGGGGCTCTAATGGAGATGAAGTACTGTCCCAGAACTGTTTCATCAAAACTAACCATCATCTAGACACCTGAAAGTTAAGACGTCCTACCAAACCGATCAAAACTTTTGATGCAGAGCTTCCACTAAGCCACACATAAGAGCTCTGGTTTTTAAAATATGCATTTACACAGTAAAGTTTAAATTAGGTGTTATTTATTACAAACAGGTGTGTTTCTAAAACTACATAAAGAAAAGTTAAATCACAAAGATGATGAGTGCAAAGCAATGAAGACTTATCTTCATCTCATCTCTCTCTAATTCTAATACTTTGAAACTGCAAGAGTGGTTTGTCTCCACAATAAGAGAAACATCTCTGTCAGAGTTTGAATAAGTAGTGAAGGATGCCACACTGTGGTTGCCACCCTGCAGTGCAACCTCAAAGATCGACCTGCAGAAAAGGATCATCTGTGCATTTCCTACATGCCGCGTCATGCTCAGCTGAGACAAAATGCTCCAGAGAATCAACTCAGTTGGCGATTTGAACGCCAGACAAAAGAAGATACATTCCTTTCTGCTTTCATCACAAGAGCAACACTCAACATAATCCAGCTAATAGTCTCAGCCAATCAGTGCACAGAGAAAATTCATGCTCGACGACATGATACAACACACTTAATACAGAATATCTAAGAGCCAGGTTGTATCTCTAGCGTTTATAGGAAAGTGAAGCATTTCAAGCAGTCAAGGTTTCCGGCGGCATCTTTGAAAAGTAAAATTCATTCTGCTGTGCTTGTCTCTATATTCTATATTCACAGAGAGGGGAACGCATTGGGGAGGCGAGGGGAAATAGCGTTACATCATCCAGCAAGGCCAAAACACAAGACCTTATTAAACAAACGTCACCTCTTTGTATCTGTACCAAAGTCGGATTTATGTCGTGCCGACACATGAAGGGTTTTAGTCTGGTTATTAGTGGCCGCCGTGGTCTACAAAGCAGAGCAACTGCACCACATTACAGCAAACCTGTGAGTGTTTAGACAACAAAACACAAGCCTGGCCAGGGCAGGTGCTCAGCTGCCTTACTTTCCTCCAGTCAGACGCACCTGGTCAGAGTCTTCCACAACCGCTTGGTCCTGAAACCACAGGGAGAAGGGAGCCCAAGGGACTGACTCACATTGCACTCCAGTGAGCAAAGGCAAGCCAAAGAGAGCAGAGTGTCTCGTACATTAAAAAAATAAAAGGCAAAACTACTGACTGAGGACGATTTTTTTAAGACGCTGAACATGGTTGGTGATAGTCTTGTTAAACATTTGTTGACCTGATTTTCCCGTCCTGCCGCAGTGCTGGCCTGTCCATCGAGGTAGGAAGTGCACAGTGTCATTCTGCTCAGCACTGAAAAACAGTGTTGTGACTCGGAGGATATGAATAAGGAGGACGAGAAGGTCAATCTTTGTTAGCACATACGGTGAGGAATGACGATATACCAAGACCATATCGTCATAAACTATCCATTTCATGCTGATGTGCACAAATCACATCCTGTGAGCTCTGTTCACAAAATTACACAGATAATGTCATATTAGTCCTTTCAGAGCCTGTTGTTATTACTTTGCTTACTTTTATATATACTTTAACACATTTCACATCTGGCATAATTATTGTAAAGTTAAACAAATGCCATAGAATGAATTTTTTTAGAAGCTGGTTTACTATTTTTTATGTATTCATACAGCCATTTTGTACCTATGCATTCCTTTTTTTTTCCTTTCTACTTTCATTTCATATCTTTCAACAAGCCATTTTATATCATGTCTTTCACTATTGTATATGAGCTTAAGGAGTTAATAAACAAAAGGTTACATTGCATGCATGGTTTAATTTTGTTATTTTCTAAGGACTTTATATTGCGCCCTAATTCCACTGACTGTATTTCTGAGCCCATTTCTGATTTTTGGTACTTTTAAAGGAGAAAACCGTCACTAATCAAACCAAAATACCGCTGAGGAATCTCCTGTTAAAGGATGTCACTTGTTGGAGTTGCATAACCTAGCATGGAACAATGACCAAATTATGAAAAATTACTTTAAAGGCAAAATGTCCAACACCCGGATCAATGTGTGTCAAATAAAGGTTAATTAACAAGTAATCAGTACTAAAATGCTGAACCTTTAGGTAATTTGAGTTTCTATTGCAGTAACTGAAGCTACCATGTCTCAAATGGATCTTTGTTGTTATTAAACACTTTTTATATGACATCAAAACTCATAAAAGTTTTTAAAGACTGAAAAGTGAGTTGGTGTGAAACTGAAATTCCATGTAGGAAAAAACAAAGCCATGCATTCTGCTTTATGCACTTCAGTCCACTGATGACACCTTGTGGTCACATGCGGTATTTCTCTCTACTGCTTGCACAATAGTAAACCAGTCATGTACAAGTTACAGGGGCCAAAATGAGGACAGAACATGTTCAGTAAATATATTTCTAATATTTATTAGGTATGTAAAATTCACACCAGATGTCGTCAAATACCCAAGTAAAAGAAATTAACTTGGATTAAAAAAAATCGCAATGACAGGGAAAATAACTTTTACTTTGTTGATGACAAATTCAAGATATTTTCTCCAGGGAGAAATTAATGATATGAATTGCTCAAGAGTGATTTTGATAAATTCTTTTACTTAAACTCTTAAAACTTGATGCACTCTGATCTTCTGTTTCTTCCCACAGATATTCAATTAGATGCAATTAATTAGAGTTTAGACTTTCTTTCCCTGAAATCGATTAAGAGTTTCCTTGGCTATTAGTTTGGGTCTAACATCTTGCCTTATCAAGAAAGTCTGGGTACATTTGTCCATCCATCTGTCCACATGACATCGACCAGAACCATATGTCGGAAGAGCAGCTACATCCTGATGTTCCCACTTCCAAATTTCACTATTGGTATTTCGGGGGCGATGTGCAGAACCTGTTTTCCTCCCTAGTGTGTGCAATGAAATCTCTAGAGTTCAGCTCTGACCTCATCTCCCCTGATGCTACTGACTTGTCTAAATTTTCTGAAGCAAACTTTCAAAGGAAGCTTAAACATGGTTTTCCTTCAGCAGTGGAGTTTTGCGTAGTGAGTGTGCGTACTGATAAATTTCAGCTGGTTTCTTGGCGTTTCACACTTTTTTTCTTTTTTTTTTCACACATCCTTTTTCTATGGATGTGTAAGCACCATTTCCCTTCATTGCACATATTTTATTAACTGATTTGTTTTCATTTCTTGGCTTTTCTAAGCTAAACTTTTACTGAGGACAGCTGTGAATTTAATGTCAAGACTAATAGTCATATATTCACTGAGAGACTCAGCTAATAAGGTAATGCTTAAATGAACTACAAGGACATTGCCTAAGAAATTTTAAGGACTTTTTTGGGGGTGAGAAACAGTAAAATACATTCATACAGGAGAAGATGTAATAAGCATGACGGACATGAAGTTTAAGACAAACAGGAAACGAAAACATGCAGAACCACAAACTTTAAAAGTGAAGTAACAGGCAGTCATTTCACAAACAACACAAAGACTAACCAAACAAAAATAAAATTACCAAAAGGGACTTAATACTCAACTAGGGTGTGTTTGTGGGGTTTTTTTTTCTCACATTCATAAAACGTCAAAATTTTACATGAAAGACACATAATGCCGGAAAAACTGAGTTCACAGCAGATTGGGGCCACATACAAAAGCACGAGGGTGGGAACTAAATGAAGCAACACGTCACCATGACGAGATGAGACCAAATAAAACAACAAACAAACAAAACAAAAAAAGGGCCATGTGATAAAAGGTGGAGGGAGGGCTGGAGAGGAGAGGGGAGAGGGCTACCTTCAGATTACAGTTATTTTGGCAGTCCTGAGAGGAGGGCAAGACGTGAAGAAAGGAAGAAAGAAACTCTTGCATTAAACATGAACACGTGACACAGGATGTACAGTATTCTGCAGGTCTCACCGTGGACACGGGGGGGGAGCAGGAAGCTAAGAGGGGGGAAAACGGAGAAACCACAGAGGGGGTTTATGAGGAGGAAAGAGAAGCTGGAGGACAGAGAAGTTCCCCACGACACGGAGAGTTTCGATAAGCCAACTCATCAACACAAGCAGTGAAAGGTGCTTCTGCAGAATATTGACTTTGGGGGACGGGGAATACCAATACATTCAATACATTTAAGATTCTTAGGTTTTTTTTCTTTCTTTATGTGAAAATTGTGCAACAAAGCAGAGCAAAAATGTTAGTTCATGTCGTATTACCCCAGTGAAATACACAAAGTGTGTCTCAACATGAGGATATGTGGAAATATCCAATGTTTATATACACTTTTTGCAAAAATCAGAGTGTAGCGTGATCACTATTGGCATGGATTAAATAAAAGTCAGTGAACAAGTTGTAAAACTACCTCCTGCCTTATGAAATCTACTAACATGCAATCAGAACAAACAAAATGAACAGTTAAACTCTGACAATGAAACAATTCACTACAAAAACATCATTTAACAACATGCCACTTTAAAATATATTACCACTATATAAAAGAGTCATAAAATGCTACTTCTAAGGCTAAGGTAAGCATAGCTTAAATAAAAATATAAACTCGGCAGCAGAAGTTCCTTTGAAAACTGCTTAAAGATGTGATTTAAGAGAAATGTCAGCCGAGACGCAGCTTTGGAAAGATTTACCAGTTGATTTGACATTTTGACTAATTAAATCAGACTCAAACTTTTTGGTGGGTAATATTACAATGTCAGTAGAGGAATCTGGGCCTTTCAAACAGAAAAGAGAGGAGTTATATATAGTAAAGACATGTGAAGTAAAGAAGAAACCTGGAAATAGTAGTTCTTCAACAGTTAATGAAAAATCTGCAAAAGGTTAGGCTGTGCGTTGTTTCAGACAATATTATCGCCAGCAACGATACGTCACTGAGCCGGCCAGACGCAAACTGGATGAACGAGGATTCAGCTGGGATTTTAGATGCTGTATTCTTGCACTGAAAAAAATCCAACTGAGCAAACTGACAAATTTATCATTATTTAACTTTCACAAACTCCTTTGCGGTCGCTAGCTGCGTTTCCACTGACCATAAAATTGTCCAAGTTGGAATTGCGAAAATGAATTTTCATTTATTTTGCTCCAGGTTGAGGGAGTTTTTCGGCTGTAGCGAAAATGAGTGCATTTCGCGAAACTGCGATGTGGAACGCTTTGTTTTCGCGTCACACGAGACACGACAGGAAGTTACTACTGGAGGAAAAAGGACACGACAGGAAGTGGTGGGAAGATGATGGCGCCGTGTTTTTTAGTGACTTATCGCGTGGACAAACTTATTCACAGGTGATTTTAATTGCGTGTCTTATTGAATGCAAACACTGCGATCGCGAAAGTGTGTTTTTTTTCCTCGACGTTACAGAATACTGACAGAGTTTTGGGCACACTAGCAGTGGAAACGCAGCCAGTGTCTCTGAAACGTGATTTCCTAGCAGTCAATTACGATCTAATTCATGTGGCAGCTGGGTGTCTTCACTGACGAAAACGTACTAAAAGGTGGAATCGCTGACATAAAATAAACAGTTAATTGTTGCACCAAATCTGACCGCTGTGGACACAAGAGTGTGAAAGAGACAATAAGCTGCGAAAGAACAACCACAGCTGCAGCTGCTACATGGTGATTAAGCCAACAGCTGTGGCGCTCGGTGACAATCTGATAACCGTCCTGGACATGATTCTGAGCTCAGGGCAATTGGATCAACCATAGATGTGTGTGTGTGTGTGTGTGTGTGTGTGTGTGTGTGTGTGTGTGTGTGTGTGTGTGTGTGTGTGTGTGTGTGTGTGTGTGTGTGTGTGTGTGTGTGCGTGTGTGTGTGCGTCCTTTATTTAACCAGGAACACATTGAGATTAAAACCTCTTTTCCGAGAAAGACCTGGCCGAGAAAGCAGCATAAAACACACGACAAGACGAGATGCACAAACACATGAAGAACCGTTTCACATTTCATGAAAAATACTCTGCAGACATCACACAGCATTGGAGAGGTTGCTGATGTCTCTGCCCTTTAAAGCAGACTTGAATCACCCCAAACTTAAATCGCTGGATATTAATCCGGGACGCAGGAGAAGAAAGTTTAAATGCCTTTGTATGCAGTCCAGTTCTAAGTCTTCCATCAAATTTTAATTGAGTCAAATTTTGGAAGAAGAAAAAGAAGACCTGTACTTTTATGAATATTCTTTTACTTTTACTTGAGTCATTTGACTATGTATCACTACTATCACCTGAGCCAAGTTTGACCAGATACTAAATACTGGAGTATCTGCTTTACCAAATATTTCCATTTGGTCTTATTGGAGTCATTTTACTTTTACTTGAGTAAAAAAGTGCTGACACTGAGCAACTCTTACTTGAGGACAACTTTTGAGTACTCTACTCCTCTGACAAACCCTTTTTGTTTCGAAAAAATAAACCCAATTCAAGTTTCAAGTGAGAAATCAATTTGTCAATATTTCGAAGAAGCAGAACAAACTGTTTGGCAGCTCTACCATTAAAAATCTATTTTTAATGTTACATACAGATCTGGAAAAAAATTAAGAGAACACTTAGAATGACCAGTTCTCTGATTGAACTTTTTATAGGTCTATGTTTGAGAACAATAAACATTATTCTTTATTCTGTGAACTACTGACAACATGTCCCCGAAATTCCAAGCAAAAATTTTGCATTTATTTGCAGAAAATGAGAAATGATCAAAAGAACAAAAAAGCTGCAAAGAAAACAAGTTCATGTTCATTTAGAAACAAAAATACTAAGGGTTTGACTCAGGAAGAGTTCAGAAATCAGTGCAGTGGTCTCTTCATTTTTTTCCAGAGCTGCACATATGCAAAGAATTCACATGTCAAAGGACAAAGACATTAGCAGGAAAAATATCAGCACGCTAAAGTGACACGAAAAACTAACAGGAAAACGGAGGGGCGACTATTTTAAAGCGATCCTCACCTCAAATTTCTTCCTCAATTCGTCGTTCCCGTCATCCTCCACTGAGATGGGGACGTTGTAGTACTCCCCCTCCTCCTGACACAGTAACTTGAACCTAAAGACGCACGTAGGAAGAAAAAGAGGAAGGAAACACAAAGAAAAGAATTGAAATATTTTTTCAAAGATCTTATTCCTCCAAAGATCTTAAATTTAGTAAATAAGTACACAATAAAAAAGATAAATGAAATTATATTTACATTCTACTTTGTGCCAATATTTGACATAAAATCCCAATAAAATGTAACTAAGTTTGGGGTTGTGACACAAAACAGTAAGTTAAAGCTACATAGAACAATTAAACTGCTAAGTAGAGCAAAAGTCACTTTCTTCAAATATAATTTCATTTTTTTTAATTTAATAAATATGGGAGTATTTACATGGTGAGTAGGTTTTAATAGTTTGAATAGGTTTCAAACTATTCATGTTTTCGGTTTGCAGAAGTGATAATCAAGAATGCCAACATTACCAGCCACAGACAGGAGACTTCATGAGCTCTGACACGCCGAAGGAAAGGGATCCCATGAAGTCGTTTCTGGTGGTCCGATCCCAGTCCCACACTTCTACAGACAGCCTGCGGTCTTTGTCCGAAGGCTTCAGCTTGCTGAAAAGCACATCATAATTGTTACGAAGTAAAAAAGAACAGAAAAGAAATAACCAAGGTTTCCCTCAGAAAACTCGCTAAGCCCGGTGGTTGGGGCGTTTGGGGCCCGTCGTGTTTTTGAGTTAAAAAATGTTTTAAAGTTGACAAGAAATTTGAAAATATCACTTGATTATTATGTGTTTTTGGAAGATCAATATCTGAATGTCAACTATAAAGTCATAAAACATGCAAATATTAAAAAAGAAACTTAAATAAATAAGCAAAGCTAAGCCTATTGGGGGCACAAGTAAAGCCTGGTTGCCCGCCAGGCTTATAATACCCTGAGGGAAACTCTGGGTACAAACTACAACTTCCTGCTAACTAATTCCTTCTGTACTCCATGGTTACTTTAGGCAATGACAAGTGAAATTTCCGACACTGTCTTGTAGCGTCATGAAGAACAGAACAGAGAGAAGACGGTAAATAAACGATGCTCACAAAACTATGGTCTCGTCCCATTTGGGGTTGAGGTTGGAGTATATTCTTTTGGTCTTCTGCTTGGTCTCGTTTTTAGGATCCGGTATGAGCTTGAGTTTGACGTACGGATCGGAGAGGCCGTTGGGATCCATGGGAATGAGGTTTTTGCCTTCAACAACTGAAAGAGACGAAGAATAAGGAGTAACGTTTAACCTGGCTGCTAAAACGAAGACGAGACAGGCATACAGCGGATACACAAATATCAAAATTTACAACACCACTAATATTTTGTCAGACGTATTTTTAATTGTGACATCCACTGGATAAAGAAAGAGAGAAAAAATAAATATATTAATAAATTTTGACAGCATTCTGTGCAGTTTCGAAGTTGCATAATTATTCCATCCTAGAAAATAATCCTTCAAAGTCCAGAATGAACATAGCATTCAAGTTAAGTGTATGTAAACTTCTGACCAGAAGGCGGTGATCTGAGCGAGTTCATCATAAGCATGCTGATAAAAAGAAGGGCTCATTATATTTGCACTTCCTCTCTTATCCACACGGACGTCCTGTTTAATGTTTAGCTAGAGACCACAGGTCGGTCATGTCAAGGAAACAGAAAAAACTGAATTTCAATCAACATCTGGTGAACATCTGCAAAATTAAATCGATAGATTCTGGATCGAACGACAAGCTGCAGCCTGTGAGGATTATTCCTGCTTGTGAGACATAAAAGGACAGAATGCAGGGAGGCATTATGGGAACAGTGAGTCAGACATGCAGGCTGTGTCATGCTTAAGTAGGCGAAGGCTCTCGTCTTGTCCTCCCATATGTAGCTATTAAGTAAACAAGGCCACACTGGGAACATTAGCGCCCCATTAGCACTGAGATTTGGAGCACTGCCAGACATGCACTACACTACAGCACACACAGACATCTGCACACATTTAGGTATATATGTACACACACACACACACACACACACACACGCAAACACACGCATACACACGCTGTGTTTATCGACACACATTGGACTGAAATTCCCTGCAGAAGCAACATGAATGCATGGCTGCTTGGTTGAACTGTGAGCCCCTGAGGCTTCATGTCCTGTTACTGAGACATAAAGGGACCAAATGGTAACACATTACATACTTGGTATTATGTTACATACTGAGTATTTTTGGTCTGGTTTCTGGTGCAAATACCTTAGCACACTTGAAATAAGACAAAACTAACTGATGGTTAAATACATATAGGAGCTAAAGTCCTAATCAGAGTTTTCCAGACAATAGTGGAAGAGACAAAAATGCAAAAATCACTTTTTGTGTTTCTTTTAAGTTTTTTATTTTTTTTATTTTTTTTGACTGTTGTAACCATTAAGCAATCTCCTCTTCAGTTCAACCTTGTAAGTGGAGATACACAGTTGATGTTACCACTACAAAATGACTTGCAGTTGAGTAAATACTGGCAAAAGTCAATGTGATTTTCACAGGTGAAGGAGGGCTGTTGCTGAAAGTAACTACAAAAGTAACTGGTAATCTAACATAGTGACTTTCCAAATCAAGCAATCGGTAATCTAACCAAGTTACTTTTTCAAGGAGTAATCAGTAATCCGATCAAAGTTACTTTATCAGTGTAACTATGGCAACACTGGTTGTGAAAAAATGATATGAGACAGATAATATGTGAAAAAAATTCAACTCTTCCATCTTCTCCAAGTGCTCCCAGTAACAACCAATCAGAGCCAGGAGGAGGGTCTTAGCGCTGTCAATCATGGCGGTGTGTGCGCCATTCCCCCGATCTCTGCTACGCTCCAGCTTCTCGCCAAAGCCTGCTTTGCATGCTAGGGCTAGTTAGCATGGCCACAGATGACTGCAGACAGTTTTTCTGTAACGGCATCCTGTTCCTCCGCCATTAGCACATATAGCAAAGCACACACGAACAAGATTGACAACGCTAAGACCCTCTGATTGGTTGTTTTTGGTAGGGAATGTTGAATTTCTTCAGAAGGTGACAATAGCTCAGGGAGCAGGCAGAGGAGCTTAATCTTTTCACACACTGTCTCATATTACATTTAACAAAGATGTAAAAAAAAACAAAAAACATTTGCTTTATAGGTTACATACTGGAGCATGAAGGAATTATCGACTTAACACATGCGCCGATATTTTTGCTGAAATGTTGCTTGTTAGTTTTATCTTATTTCAGTGAACCAGACAAAAATTCTTGATAACAGTTTGTGGCTTTTTGCAGAGCTGGAAGCATTTAAAATAGTTTGAATGCTATAAATTAATGTTGGAATTGAGACAGACAAATAAAAAGAAGCTAATCAGAAACATCAATACCTATTCCATCTAATAGCTTCTAATATTACAAAAGTGTTTTTGGTTTTTTTTTGTCTTTTTTTTGCTTTACTGCAATCTGTTCAGTTGTGGTAATAGAAAAAAAATGGAAAAAGAAAAGAGAAGAAGAATATGTGGCCTTCTGCAGGATGCTTTTGTCCTCTGGACCTTGTGGTGGAGAATGCGAGAGCTGAACAAACACAGCAAGACGTGAAGTTAGAGGAGCATTAGAGAAAGCTGCAGCAGAGTGTGTTTGGATTACACGGCTGATGTAAGAGGTTTAGAGGAGCGGCTCGAGGTGCAGGAAGATATCGAGCGATGATTCCTCCGCACTTTCCAGAAAGCAGACGGCTGCCGGTTCAGAGGTTTCGCCGCGGCTGTGCGGTGACCTCCCGTCACGAGGTACTTCAGAGAAAAACAAAAGAACCGGCCGACCTCTTGGAAACCAAAGGTTTTAGCTTCCGCCTCAGATAATTGCATTTTATTTCATTTGAAACTAAAAATGTTATCATAGGTAAAAGCCATTGAGTCGTTGCCTACTTTCTCAAATTAAATCGAAACACACGGTTCAGACGCAACGAAGTGCCTTTGGAGGTCGTGGCATATATGGATGATGAGTGAGTGGCGTGACAAACTGGTATCCTCAGGAAATCATTCGACATTTTGTATTCCAGTTGAAAACTCACGAGTAAAGCACAACCTGGTTGCATGTGGAAAAGTGAAACTTCCAGCTGCTTCCATTCACTGCTGCTGTTTTGGCTACATCCTCGTCAGACGTTTCCCCTGACAGCATTTACTCTGCTCCACACATAACATGTTTGAATGATTTCTTTTTTTTTTTTTTTTTGTTTTGGCACATGTAAATTGATATTTTCAGAAGCTCTTAATCCCTACGTAATAATAAGTCATTTTTGCATACTTTAGATTCCAGCTACAAATATGCAAAGCCCCCGCCCCCGTATGATATTTAGAAATAATAAGGACTTTGTTCAGATGGCTGTTATGAGGAACTGACACAGAAAAATTATACCAAGCATATTTTGGCTATGGACACAGTTCAGATTTAAAAATAGAGTGTAAAAGACGGAAACAAAGCGCAGTGATCAATACAAAGGAAACCACATGAGGAGTTGCATTAAAATCATTATCAGTTGTGTGAAAGACAATAAAGTGATGCTGAAAACGTTTGGATGGCTCTACAGACTGAATGTATAAATGATCTGCCATATTTCAACTGTCTTGCAACATCTGGGGTTTACTTGCTCACAGGAAACACAAGTGGTGGTTATTGTGTTTCCATTTGTCACCAGTAGGGGGAATCCCAGACTGCCTAATTCAGCTCAATGCATGACTTTATCTGGGGATAAATCAAAGTGCGTTTGTGTATCGATGTGAGCATGGAAGACACGCTCTTTTCAAACCATCGTGCTTCACAGGGGAAGCTGAGCATTTGTGCTGTTTTCAGCCTCTCTCTCTCTCTCTCTCTCTCTCTCTCTCTCTCTCTCTCTCTCAGCGTAAGAAATCCAATCTGCTCTCTATGAGATCTATGATTCCACTTGCGCGTTTTTTCTTCCACTACTATTATTTTCTCCTTTGTGGAGACGTCGTTCCCATCGAAACGAACGAGGCGCTCGAGTTGACGCTCGAAAAATGTTGTCAAAAATGACAATACGCGTCAGCTGCTGCTCTGAGACACAAAGTGAAACGAAATGGACAGAAAGAAGGAGCAGAAAGCACTGGAGAGATGAAAGGCGGGTTCATGTGTTGAGGGCAGAGGGCAAACGCTGAGAGGAGGCAGGAAAACACAGTGGGAATACCAACAACACGACTTCTGGGAGTCTGGCAGCAGAAATCCCTCTGCAACAAAGTTCAGCTGTTCCTCTGAACGCCGTGGGGAAACTGAACAGGAGCATCACCTGTGTGTGTATTTATCTGTTAGTGTGACAGAGGGATGGGGGGGATGCAACGACTGACTCACTGTGTGCCACTGCGCTTCCTCGGATCATTTCTCATATGACAAAATCTTCTTAAGGTTGAAGCGCGTGAATATAAATCTTTGGGGAAAGTTCTTGCATGCTCCGATAATAAAATGGTCCCTGCGGACCGACGTATTCTAATAAAAGGCTTTATTTACGCAGTGGACCTGCTTATGCTGCCTCGTAAAAGTCAGCATACAAGAGAGAATTCAAAAGTGGACACAGATTTAGTTTTGGGCTTTAATGTTTTTGTTGAATGAGGCCATCGAGTCGGGGTGACTTGGAGGTATTACAACCAAAATGTACTAATATTTAGAACTTTATATTTTCATCTAACCTGACAAAAAAAAAACTGAATTTCTACCTAAACATCAGGGAGATCAGGGTGACGCCATCTCTATTTCTTCTACCAGACATGTAGAGATTTTAGTCACACGTAGAAAAAAAACTGTCAACAAAATCATTTATCTATAAGATGTATTGACTTGGACTGAAAAGGAAGCTACCGTCCTTCCTTCATCTGACTGCAAGTAGATGAGTAACAATACAAAAAAAGCATGCAGTGAATAATAAATGGACTCATTTTTATGGCTTGTGTGCTACTAATAATATCTTCTCGGCAACGCGTCGCCGACTCGCTGAAACATTCACGGTCGTGCAGCCAAATGCACGCAACTAAAACTTTATGAGCTGGAAAAGATTGCGGCTCCTGTTCCGTCTCACGTGCCATCCGCTGTTGCAACTCTGACTCAGTGGAGAAAAATCTAATAACTGAATTTCTAAGTGAATTTTTCCTCTCGGCCAAAGAGACTGTTGGATTCTGCGCAAATTGAATCAGACGCTGCAAAGAAATGGAAAGTACTGCGAAGCTGGGCTGCCGAGTGAGCGCGGGAATGCAGAGCGCTGGACGGCGATCGCCATTTGGAAACTGGCAGACTCCGCTCAAACACCAGCGAGCGGCTTTGATGCCATCAGAAAAAAAATTAGATTTGGACAGAGACGGTAATTCTACACCTAAATTTCAGTTTTTATTTTATTAGGGTTGTGGTATCACAGCTGATTTACCAATTTGACTGTAAGGACTGATGTACACTAGATATTTCTGAGAATCTGAGGTAGAAATTGTTTCCTGTACAGAAAGAAATAAGTTTGTCTGGACAGAAAAAAAAATTTTTTTTGTATGTCTGAAAACTGGGATACTCAACTAGTGAGTAACTGATCAAAACATCAATCAAAATATTACATTTAAGTCATTTATATGAATAACAACTACAAAATAACAAAATCTGGCAAAATAAAACTTTTTCCAACTCTACACTCTGGACTAGACAAATGATTTAAAATAAGGTGGCTTATAAATTCAGGGGGGGGGGGGTTTTCCCCTGCAAAACAGCGCAAATCAACAAGGGAGCAAAATGTATTTGTGTATTTATTACCAGCTTCTCTCACAAAACCCAAAAGGAGCAAGCAGCTCCCGGAGGTTTCTGAGCATGTCCTCATATATTCCCCCAGTGTGAAGAACAAATGAGAAACAAAGGGGAGGAAAAATGCCCTCTTCCCAGTGAATATCCCTCCCTGGGATATTGGTTGTGAATAAATGAACAATAGTGTTGCTGAAACAAATACGAGGGTGGCTTTCTCAGCTCCACCAAACAGAGGAGAAATTTGTGTAGCAATACAATATAAACAGCGGGAAACAAGCTTAGTCATGTCTATCCTCTAGCAAAAAAAAAAAACATTTCGTCTTGCTGAGTTCCTCCCCAAATCCATTTCTCTTCACCCCAAACAATAACAGACTCTTACTCTTATGTCTTTTTTGGATTCTGTAGCCTAATTTCTTGCTGGGTGAGTCATTATTCTGCAGCCAAGAGGTCTGATTGTCTGGCCTGGAGTTCGTGTATGAGGTTTAAGGACCAGCTGCTTCCCCTGGCATCCATGTCACTTCCTGCTAGACATTTTGGCTCTGGCCAGCTGATGACTTGGAGGCGGTCACCCACTGTGTGTTTTCTGGTTTTCACGTCCTCTTCGTTCTGTTACACGGTGTCAAAAGTCCCCACGTTTCATATCCGTCTTCAAATCAGGAAAATGTTCACACAAAATACGCACTCTGGGGAAACTCGAGCAAGACTAATTAAAAACAGGAGGAATAGTTTTTGAGGTAATTGCTTGTACTTGCTTCCAAGCTTGTTTCAGTGAAAAATATTTCAGAAATACGACTTTGTACATAAAATAACATTAGCCGCTAACCACCTTAATCAAAATTAAACTATTTTCAGGATTTATTTTTCTATTAACTCTCATTTGAACCAATTTCAGTTCAGTCAAACAGGAAGCAAACTGCTATTTGAAGACAAATTAAATTTCCATTGGCATTTGAAAGCTTATCTATTTATTTATTTATTTATTTATTGGCTCAGCTGACCTATTTATCTTTTAATTTAATGAGAGGGTATTTGGTTTTGAGTGAAACGTTTTCCTGTTTTGTGCTAGTTAAACCCAGGGATTTGTTTTCTTTTTCTTTAGGGGTATTAGAGTAAAGGAGTCAATAGAAACAGCAAACTTCTCAGATTTTTGGGATAAAAGAGAGACCCGATTCCTCTGTAAAAATATTCTATAAGGTGCTCGATTACTAAAATATTCTTGCACAACAGCCCTAGACCTGTGTTCAACATATTTAAGGCCGGCTTGAATTTTTTACCTGCATTTAAGAAATTTTAAGGCTTTAATGTCAGACACATGAATGTGAGACTTTCTACCAGACTCCCTGTTGAGGCAGGTACGCCCCAACAAACGGATGATGTAAAGTTTCCTCTCTCCCTGTCACCTGCTACACTTTCTTGCCACTCTGCATCTTCATGTAACACAATTCTGTTGGCAGGCCTGTCTGCAAGACGTCCACAGCAGCTAATGAAAGCTGAAATGCAATCTGGCCTGAGTGGGCCGCAGGCTGGGACAGCAGTTCCGCACGCAAACACCTACCCACAGACACAAGACCAATGAACATGAACGGGACGGCACGCACGAGCTCACATCAGGAATACGACTCGCCTCAGATCCTCGCTAATCGGCCGGTTTTGCACAAAGCAAACACGACGCAGGTGAAAATAGCGGTTCCCCTCCCGCCGCCCAACCAACGCACACATGCTTTCACACGTCTGTGGTCACGCACACACAGGTGTGAAATAAGCATGGAAGTTTTGGAAATGGGGTGAACACAGTGGTCTGTGCTTGAAACTGTGCATAAGGTTAAAGACGCACAGCAGGAATCAGGCATGTACTGTACATTCACTGTACAAAAAATTTTCCTTCTTATCTCAGTTAGACGTTAAGTCATTACATAAAGGTATACAAACAATTTCTGTTTGGTGAATGCCGCAGTAGCGGAAGATTTATGAGATTTGTTTGTCAGAATGCTACGCCTTTAGCGTAGCATTCTGACAAATGCTACGCTAAAGGCATAAGAAGCAATTCTACCAAATACCACATTACGTCTACACCAACTTGAGAATTTGATGAAAGTTTCATAAATTCTCTTAAAAACCTGTCGTGTTCATTATCCAATGTTGGTTGTTAACCAAACTGACTGAAAACCCAAAGAATTGAATCTCTTTTTAAAAAAAAAAAAAAGAAAAAGTTGCGTCTTTTTATGCAGTGCGTGTAAAAACCTGATTTCATCAGTGGTTGTGCAGATTGCTGTCTAAGCACAGAGTAAAAAAAAAAAAAAACAAGAATGTTGTTCGGAGAGAAGAGCCAAGAAACCCAGAAGGATCATATTAGCGACTGGCTCTATAAACGAAACAAATGTGACTGTTTAAAGGAGGAAAGTGGAATTTGTCAACAAAAACTGCATTTTGCTCATATTAGCTCAGGCAGACAACGGCTACACAAACAACACACACTAAAACCTCGACTTGGATTCATATGGCTATCTGCAACGCCAGCTAATTCTGCACCTGCACAACGTTATGAAGACTCCCGACCGAAATGGTTTCAGGACACTTTACGCTTTTGCAGAAGGCATCTGCGCGTTATCTGGCTTTGGAAGGCAAATATGTGTCCAAGAACAGCAGGCGGCAAGACAGGTCCAACTTGATTTGATACAGTGTCCGCATGTGTGACGCAACGTCAAACATCTACAGAGCTGTCAACAATCACGTCTATTTTTAGCATTTCACTGCCAGGTGTAAAGGCTCGTTGATTTTATCACTATTATCTGTCCGTATTTTAAAAAGACAAACGTGGACTACGTAGAACTGAACAATGGAATTAGCTCAAGATATTTCGGCAAAGTGTCACATAAAGAGCTAGAACTTAACCAAACCGGGTAATTATATCCTATTTTCCTCTTTCCACATTTCTTATTTGTTTGAAGAATGCAGGTTTTATGTCACATTAAAAGTGGACAGAGAGTAACTTACAGTAGTCTCAATTTTCTCAAAATGTAAGAACTTACAATAGGAATGCACCGATCCACTTTCTTTCTTTCTTTTTTTAAATTTGTAATACGGATACAGATATCTGAGGATCAGTATCGGCCGATAAAAAAAAACAAAACAAAAGCAGCTGATTTGACTTTAAATGTTCACAGACATAAAAGTACTGAATTACACATTTATTTGCTCGCCCTGCAGCAGAACAGCACACCGAAATGCACCAACAGCTTCACAAGCTTGGACAAAGACGTAAAAACGACTTTAATTTGTTCTGTCAGTAAAATTAGAATATATCAGCCAATGTGAAATAAATAGTAAAGAAACTTGCAAAAACAATAAGTTGACTACCTCAAACATTTAAATGATAAGCTGCAAGAGTTTATTTTTACATAAACTGTCGCAGTTTCAAATTTCAAATGGTTCACAAAGTGCACAGAAACTCTAAATATAATGTAAACTAAATGATAAACCAGAGTGAACAGATCAGCCCTCGTGGATCAGGCGGATTGTCAACAATACTCCATCTTGCTTTTATATATTTGGACCGATACAGATATAAATATCGGATCGGTGCAGGCCGAGGTAAGTGTCAAAGGCCACCTTGCATTTGAAGAACTGAGCAGAATAAACAAGCAAACAGATACATGGTGAGAAACCAAATGTCGATTTTTCCCGTCCTCTCTCAATTAGTCGTTTCCTAACATGTACTGTGAGCCACGATCATGCTCCGTTCTCCCTGTTGCCTCTGCTGATAATTCGATCAGCAGAGCCAGGGCCCTGCAGTGCACTGACCCCTGTCTGACAGTTAATTGAATGATAATGGCTGCTTGCCGTCAGCTCCACGCCGTCCCCATTGTTCAAGCAAATGTGCTAATGCTCTATCATTACAGCTGGCTGATCTACAGCCGCCCCTTAAAATAAGCAGCAAAATGGCTTCATCCAGGGCATCAAACCTTCCACTTCCTGTGAAGGTTTTGCTTGTGTATGAGCAAAATAAGAAAAACGGGAAATAAAAATGTGCAACTTAACAAATGGGTTGCAAAAGAGCGCCATGTTTCCCCCGCTTCAATACTTTGCTTTTGATTATTTTATTTATTTCACCTGCGCCGATTAATGTGAGGTACGGTTATATAATGTAAAAATAGTTCCTAAAATCTTTCCCGCAGTCAAACATGAAGATGATGTGGTTGTAGCTTAACACACAAGAGCAGCAACGTTTGAAAAGACTCTCCAGAATCTTACAAAATCACCTGACTCCATAAAAGTGCTATTAATAATGCCCCATTAAATATCTTAATAAGCTCTGTAGGTGTTTGGTTAAAAAACACAGGCATCAGTGACTGAAATGACAGCGACAGCCACAGATTTGCTCAGACAGAGTTGCCGTCAAATGCCTTTTGATTGCAAAGCAGTTTATGAGAAAAGAGAACAGATTCTGGTTTTGGAGTAACTACTATAAAACAGAAGCTAAGGGAAGTCATCTGTTGGGTACGGTTAAGTCTTAGTGTGTCTGCACTCAAGAAAAACATATTAGATATGTATCAGATAAGTACTCAAAAGAAATTAAAAAAAGGCAGGTTATAATTTAAAATGATGCAATGTTGACAGTCAAGACGAACTTTAGAATGGAGAACATCTAATGTGCTTCTCAACCTGAATTTGACATTTTAACATAAACATTTTTGTGAAAGTGGATCATCAAAATCATCATTATTTATATATATATATATATATATATATATTTACAAGAGTTGAAGGTGACAAGTTTGCAATACGCCTCAGACTGGAGGGTCTTTGACATAAATAAATATTTCAAACACTCAGTTTGCTTTTAGTTCCATCAGCATCACGATGCAACACAAAGCAAATTGTGGTAGTTTAAAAAGACAAACAGGCCACAAAATGGCTGTTACTGAAAAAGAGGCAGAGGAAAGTGCAGTTCAGGTTTATTGGAGGAACCCAATCGATTCTTAATGTTTGTGTGAGATTAGACAATCAGGAAGTCGAGACAAAAAAAAAAGGGTTTATATCCATCCAGGCTTACAAATTAAACTGAAAAAAAAAAAAAGGCTGCACAAGCAACAAGAACGTTTTTAATCGATTCATATTTGCTATTCAAGCCCATTCAATTCACCGAGTGCTAAAAGGGTTCCGGGCCTCACCTTTGACCTCCAGCTTATCCCCACTGACCACACACTTCAGGAAAAGGCGGCCTCTTCTTTCGGTGTGATCCATCCCGCAGAGGCTGGGCACGTTCATGACACACTGCTTGTGGACGTTCATGTCGCAGGCTGGAGGGGCAACACAGAGGAGACGAGGGGTCAGGGTTCAAGCAGCAGACTGAGCCGACGCCGCTGTGGAGTTTTCAATAAAACTGGCTTCGCAACAAAAATGGGACAAAACAGCAATTTTCAAAATGCAATCTGTTCACCTGTGTGTCTTTTCATTTTGTTTCAGTGCTGCGTAGAGGAAAAGAAAAACAAACTTTGAGGTTTACTTCAGCCATTTCTACGCCGGTTTTTACTGACGCATTTCAATCTCGTTTCGCGTTCAGAGAAGGATTGTTCTCAGGGAAGCTCGGTGAGTGGCGTGAGGTAACAAGGTTTCGACCCAAAGTCGTTGCTGTGATGGTTGCGAGCACAACCTGTGGGTCGGGCAGCTGAGCCGACGCCCCTCCCTCCCCGTCCTTCCTCCTCGTCCGGGATTGGGAGCGATTACATCGCCGTGTCACTCGGTCAGTGGGATAAAAACCATGAAAAACAGCTTCAACAATCTCCAGTTGGACATTTTAGCTCCTATTTTGTCTTCCTGTCGAATGATTAATGACTGCACTGCAGTACAATTTAAGACATATGGTCCACTGATATACTGGAGAGGCATATTGAAGAAAATAAATATATTTGGGAACCACTTATATTGTATCCTTACACATACAAACCTAAGAAAAAGTTTGTAAAAAAAAAACATGAGCTTGATTGACAGCACTAAGACCCTCCTCCTGGCTCTGATTGGTTGTTTCTGACCACAAAGAGGAGCCAGAGGAGATCCATTTTTATTTCTGCAGATTTTTTGTCTTTCAGACATTGTGACAGTTTTAAGAAATATAATGTTTATAAAAGTTACATACTTTCGCTTTATTGTGGTGTAAAGCAGTGCATAAACGTTCCGAAAGAGGGTGCTGTTGTTCTCTGTAATTGCTGCACTAGCGCAATTGTAACATGTTTGTCCTGCCGGGACACCGTAGTGCAGGGGATTTTTGGGCGCGAACAGCTGTATTCCTTACAGTATGTTTATTGCCTGCAAGGTAAGCAGCAGCTCCGCTAGCCCGTGCAACATGTTATCTTAATATATTTGTACCGTTTCTGTTTGTACAAGTTGCTTTGTTTGTACTGGTGATGTTTGATTGTTGTGTAAAAGGGAAAGTGATTGAATTGTGACAGTATGTTTATTGCCTGCAAGGTGGTTGGAATAAACGCGGGAAAGTCTGAAGAACCCTGTGTCTGATTCCGCCCCTACACGGATCACATCCCGCCTTCACCATAAAACACAACGCAGAGCCTAGGGTGTCTTCCATCAGCTGCAGATTGCAGATCTAGGGACGGAAAGCCTGGGTCACAGTGGCATATTTTTGTCTTTTGCAAAGGAATGGGACAATATTTAGTGACTTTGGTCTCTGTCAGGATCTCATGTTGCCAATTTCAAAACATCCAGCCAACCTCAAGTAGAAGCAGCAAAGCTCACTGATACGAGTCACAACTTCTCGTTTTATCTCCTAGGACTGACTTTTTCTGACCCGATTGTTTAGCCCTATTTGGAAGTCGATCTCCGTTTCTGCAATTATTTTGTTGATCTGTGTTAGTGCGTAAAGTCTGATTTACGAGTTTGGCATTACAAGCCCAATACCCCCAACTTCCAGTGAGACCGGCCTGTCCCTTGTCGTTTTCAGAGAAGAAACCTTTTCGGGTTTAAAAGTCTCCTCGCTTGTGACAGTATTGGTGCCGATTGTCCTGAATAGCAGCAGATTGTTCTGGGATTCACGAGTCTCATCACGCTGGGAAGCAATGAGCCCATTCAGCCTCAGCAACAGCGTTCAGGAGGAATGCTGCGCCGAAAACTTGCTTACTGGTCTGAAAGCGTAAATGTTTATCAACACGTTCCTGTGGCTACCAGCTCCTTTACGATGGGAAAATATGGATTTAGAAAGATTTGGGTCGCAGAGTGTGCTTCCTCATTAGTAACTTTTCTTTAAAGCTTATTACGTGCTTCAGGACGGCGAAAAAAGTGTACAAAGATGCAGTGGAGGCCAAATGTCAAAGGCCAAAGTTTCCGTTTATGCCGCTTATAAAAAGATGAAACATAACTTTTTTCTGGCTTGCTGGAACGTCCTTGAAGAAAAACTAAACGGTTGTGTGTCTGTCTATAAAACATCTTAAGTCAACTGCGAATATAAAAGCACTTAAATTACACATTAGAACTAAAAAATAAAAAAACAAAAAAATTCTGCTGACAAAGTGATATTTTATTCACTTTTTCAGGCATGTCAAAAAGTAACTTGAAAGACTGAGAAGTTATGCTTCATTAAGTCTTAAATTGGAATCATCAGTTAATTGATTTCCAGTAACTGATTGATTGGCAACGTTGTCACAAAGGTTTTGACATTTCACAAACTTTCACGATCTCTGTTCGTGACGTTAATATGTTTAGTCAGTCGAAGCAAAAAATAAGTGCAAAGCTTTTTATATCACAGGTTCCAGATGTCCTTTCCTTTCAGTTTTTAGAGTTTATTTAGTCTTTACTCACAGTCACACTTCATGCCCTGGTGGATGAGACCGTAGAGCAGAGAGCCGCAGTGATCGCAGAAGGTGGGGCTCCCATAGGTGTGGATCTTGAACTTGTGCTTCGTTCTGGGGTCCTGAAGGGGGAGGCGAAAAAAGAGGGAATGACATTGTTAATATTATTGCTACGTCCACCTCGTCATTCATCAACGCAAATCGAATCAAGGATAAATTATTTCATGTCTCGTTTTGCACTAAACCCGTGACAGTCCTCCGAGTTTGAGAGTCACGCATTCTGGATTCGGAGAGAGCGACGTCAGAACGGACGGACCGCATCGAACGCGTCTCTCTGTGGGGGACTTCAAATCGACTTGAGGTGGAAGTCAATCAATCTGGAAGAACCGAGTGGCAAATTACGGCCGAGGCGTTTCCTCTCCTTCCTGACTTGATCGCATCAGCAGGTGAGAAAGCTGCGGCTGATGGTTTGAATTCAAAAGCAGCAAATAAAAAGAAGAAAAATGAGCAAATTTCAATTCGGCTCACACTCTCAGCAACATGAATCATTCACAAACTCTCCTTACAAAGGAAAAGCCGATACGTTATGTCTTTTTAGAGCCACTGCACCCAGAGAAAGGCTTTCCAGAACACAATGAAAACCATGAAAAGAGCTAAACATTGCCAGTCGAACGTAGAAACGGACTATTTTAGTTTCCGTTACAATGTCGGTGAAAGACTCACGCAGCGTATTTACTGCTTTTCGTGGATAAATTGTAAATAATCTGCATTTGTATGCGAAGCCATCAAGGCCATCAAAGCCCTCCACTCATCATTTGCCTGCATTGAGCTGCTCCAGGCTTTTCGTATAAATATTTGATCAGTCAAAGTGTGAAAAAGCGTTTAAAGGACAGAGCCAGCACAGAAATGAGTTCCTGACACGTTACTCCACAAACTGCTGAGGACCAACAGACCAACACAATCCTGAGATGGACGGAAACAGATACAGGTTTTTCTGTTTTATCCAAAATAAACTTTGTGTGTATTTGTATTCGATGTTTAGAGATAGTTGTTGCCCTGCAGGGCCTGCATCCATTGTCAATGCAGATGATTTGGTTATTCAAATGAGGATGTGTTTGAAACACAGAGAAATATTTAAATCCGGCAAAAACCGGCAGACACAACCAAAGACACTGAACAGCAGCTGGAGGTGAAAGATTTGCATCGAGATCACTGAAACGATAAGAAAGGTGAAATTAATCCCTATTAGAAGAGGAGACGCTCTACGGTGTGGAAAAAAACACAACTGCGCAACGTCAAAACCTGAAACATCTAAACGGAGCAACTCTGTTCACGAGTTAGGTTTGTTGAGGTGAGATGAAATGTTATTTTTTTTGTAAAAACAGTATCAGTTTAAACAAGCGCTGCAAACCCATCCCTAGGTAAATATTGGTGTAGAAAAGAGCTTGAGGGTTTTTGTTTTTTTTATGGGATATCTTAAACAAGCAGCGTCCTCCCTTTTTTATACCTGCAAAGAAAAACAGAGTCACACAGCAAACAGAAAGGTGTGTACTAAACTGAACTAAACTAAACTAAACTAAAGAGTGAGGGATGCCACGTAGAGTGAAAATGACTGAAGCTGTAGCTGCAGCACTTACTGACTTATAACAGTACACACTCATTGTGACATTTATAAAGTAATTCATTTTAGTGAAGCACTCTTGAATGAAGAGAATAATGAAAGCTGACGTCTTTCTAAGTGCCGCCTCGCTCACTCTCACACTTTTAGCGCACTGTGAATTAAGTATTAAGAGAACTAATACATTCTTTCACTGTTAAAAAAAACAACAACAACAACAACATTAGCTGTACTCCATACTCGCTCTCCAACGTGAAACAGATTTAAACATGAAAGAAGTGGAGCAGAGGCTCACTGTGTAGCTTTAGATCGATCTTGACGCGTCTCTCTAACATGGCAGTCATATACATATTTCTCAGTTTCGTGTCAAACTCTCTGTCATTTCTGGCCATCATGAATGTGCTCAGAGGATCAGTTGAGGCAGAATGTATTTATAAACCATAAACTGACAGTTAAAATATTAATAAATATCTGTTTCTGCATTTAATGGATACTTTTTCAACATCTTTTCACCCTTAAAGCAATGCTTTAATTTGATTGATAGAATACTAATTAAGCACGCAACTGTTATCTTGGATGCTATTAATATTGTGACCTTCTAAATTCTAGAGGGCCACATGAAAACTTATGGCGAACCAGATTCGGCCCCCAGACCTTAAGTTTGTCAGATGCGTCTGAAACTTAACCTAAATTTGTCACATTAAAACTGCTAACTTGTAATATTTCATTGGGATTTCAGGCTGCATGTCAATACTTGTAAAGGGAAAGGGGAACTATGCATGGTTTTTAATTTTCTTTTTACTAACATAAATCTGAAAAGTGTGGCGTGCCTTTGTATTCGCCCACCTTTTACTCTAAAATCCAGTGCAAACCACTGGGTTCAGAAGTCATAAATTTGTGCTTCCTCTTGTTTTTTCTTTTTAGGTGACTTTAATAAAACAAATTATAAAGACTAAGAAACACACAAGACTGGCTACTGATAAAATTGTGATAAAGTTTAAAGCAGAGATGTTCAAATCTCTGCAGTGTGTCTTCTCAGCACAAACCATCTTCACTCCTTCACTGGACAAAGAGGAATGCTTTGCACTTCCACCTCCCAGTTTTCAATTCCTGCCATCCTTGTAATTTGTTGTAAGTTGTACTTTTCTTTTCGTTTATTTGTTGTTGTTTTTTTGCCTTCTACAAAAACACAAAGTTGCAAAAGCCACTTAAAAGCTCAGGGACTCAAACGCTGGTGCAAAAACAAGAAAATGACATAAAATTTCCTCAAAGCTTCTATTCAAATTCTATTTATGTGCACTTTTTAATGAAGGTGTGAAGCAGCTCTGCTGTTTTGGCAAGAAACATGGAGTCACTAAATCCAACAGGGCCTGTATCAGATCGGACGAAGACAGAAAAAGACAAGACAGCAGGAGAGACCAACATGGAGCCACAGACAGCTGATCCTGAAGGATTATACTCCTGTCTCCTCCTCCATAACCTTTGTCTCCTCCCATCAGGGATGAATTAGTTATGGCAGTGGAGAACAATGCCGAGCTGCTGATGAACCATAAATTTCTGACAAATGCCATTTGAGCCTTTTAAGGGAGTGAAAGATGGTTTAAGGGTTCGTAGACGGTGGAAAACTCAGACAACACAGAGCAAGAGTGATTGCTGGTCAACTGTACTTGAGCCTAAAGACGCACTTTATTCAAACTCAATTCAAAAACGGCTTATTGATGCCAAAAGGAAATTAAATATTGTTCTTTTTTATCCCTACAGGAGCAGATGAAACTACTGCATTTGACCAGGAAACAGACAATTAAACTAAATAGATCATTTGCTAAGTGCCATGTTGTTGTATGAGCGTTAATCGGTGAAATATTATCTGCTTACAAGGAGATAATAATAAGATTAATCCAATTTATCCATATATACACTCACATTTCTTTCTCATTATTAAAATATATATGTTTAACATATCAGACAGATGGGCATCTTAAAAACATTTAAAACTAAGCATGATTTGAACATTTGAAATCTATATATTTATGACTCTAATAAACCAATATTAGAAAATAAAATTCATTTTCTTATGTTTACATTTGTGAACTTAATTGGATGGGATAGAAACTATGAGTTTATGTCGGATAAATAAATTAAGAGGGTTTTCTTTTGTCACATTGCGTATTGAGAGATGTTGGTATATCAAGAAACTAGTTTGACGGGCTTCACTAAGAGCCTTCAGGGCAAGATTAACCCTGTGAGAGGATGTGGGTGATAAAACATTTCCGGCATTCATGTCGGTTCTGAACTTTATTGCATTTTAAAGCATTCTGGGTCAGAGTTCTTGTTCTTTTATATGGAGTTCCACCTTTAAACTAAAGGAACACAACGCGGTTTGAAGTTGTTGCTTGACTGAAGCGGCGGTCACACGGTCTATTGCCTCACTGCGGACGTTAGAAAGTCTAAAAAATAAAAAATAAAAAAAATCGAAGAGAGAAAAAATAAAGCACAAACATCCTGATGTTTCATTAAGATTATGTGGTGACAGTGTGAGAATATTGGGATGATGGGTGAAAAATATGAGCTGTGTAGCTAGCTGTATAGCTAGCTGCATAGCTAGCTAGACAATTTGATAAATATGTGGCTAGCTACGTAGCTAATACTGACTTGACCGCTTGAGGAAACCGATAGACATTTAGATAATGCATAAAATGTTTAGCTTTCGTCCACATTCGGCCGTCATCAGGTGATGACATCACTGGAAATAGCTAGCTGTGTAGCTAGCTATACATCTGTCAAGCTGTCTAGGTAGCCAGATACAACCTTTCTAACTATAAAGCAACAAGATAACTTGATAGACATAAATATTTCTGAAAAATCAAGTCATCTATGTGTGTTTTATGTATGTTTTGCTTTTATGTATTTATTTATGGCTATTGTCCTTTTTGGATGTGCTGTTCTTATTGTTGCACTGCAGTTTCGCTCCTGCCTCCTAGACTAATTTCTCCTACGGGAGCCTAATAAATTATCTTTTCTCATCTTATTTGTCACCATCCAGTCTGACAGTACGACGCTGACAGCGATTCAAATTATTCGCAAGATTCTCTTTGGAGATTAGATGTGCTGAAGAGTCACACCTGTAGATGACTTTTGTCAACAGTCATTATAGGCACGAGTTCTTCCATTAACACACCCTGTCTGAGAGCCGTCAGATGGAAGTGCTTCGCCTCTCTGGCCTCTGAGTCCATATGGGGACTTCAAAGTGGAAAAGAAGATTCATTCAGGTGAACAATTGAAAAAGAACACCAAAAACAAGAATGAGTCAATGTAAAAATGACAATTGGTGATTCAAAGGGATGCTACTGTACATGCTCAGTGAATGACGTGGAAGGGAGGATGAAAATACATGGATGAAGAGCGTGAGAATTGTTTAGTCATAATTAGATAATAGGCAATGTTTCAATGTTTGTCCAAGGATTTGATTGTGGAAATATCCAGCTTAGTCAACAAAAAGAACGTCTGTCAGTAAGGAAGAGAGCAAATGAAATGTGACTAACACCACTTCACAATAAGGTTTAGTGACTTCTCACAAAATTAGTGCAGTGTCAGTGTAACCCTTAGTATTTATTTTCATTCTTCATTTAGTAAAGCAAAAAAGATGTGAGTATAGGTTCAAGGAAAAAAAAACAAAAAGATAAATGACACAGCACATCAGATCAAAAGATTCAAAGCACCCAGACGATAACGATGAAACAGAGGCAGAGGCACGGGGGGTCAGCACAATGGTGCCGGCTAATTGGCCAGGCTCTCCAGTCCAGCCTAATTAGATGCACCATCCACCTCCTGGTAATGAACAGCTTGGCAGAGTGAAGGTGTGCAGGGTTTCCCCAAAGACTCTAGTGGAGCAAAGGCGGACGACCGTGAGTCATCCTTTATGTAGTTTAATTGTGTTATTGCCGTAAAATGAAAAGAAGGGAAAAAACTTCAGGGGGTTTCTCAATACAATTGTAATCAATCTTTTTTTTTTTCCTCCACTTTTCAGTTGCCAGTCACAGTTTTACACCTGAAAAACACAAGAGTCAATATTCAAGTTGCTTCATCCTGCCTCTGATATTTGTTGTGCTGAAACACCTAGTTGAGGTCTGTGGGTCAAAACTTGATTTTGCCAAACACCAAATCCTGGTGTCGCTTTGTGCAGAAGCAACTTGTCTTGTTTTGTTTTATATCCGTACTTAATGGCTCTCTGACCACCTTGGGCTGAAAGTTCAAAGCTCGAGACACGGTTTATGGGTTTGTCCAAGTGGCCAAAGCACTACAATATAAATTAACAACAACAACAACAAAAAAATAGATCAGATTGCCAAGTAAAGCATCAAATATCTGAAGGAGAATCAATTTTAATTAGTGCAGAGTTTCTCTCCATCATGTTCTACAACATGCCTTCAAAATAGGTAAAGAAAATGGTGTAGAGGATTTTTCCTGGCATGAGCATCATGTTTGAAATGTTATGTTTATCGTCTTTATGTATTGTAACACTGGGGAAAATTTTCAATACCTCCCAAGAAGAAGCAGGACTGAAGTTTTTAGGTAAAACACGATGCTACGGTCTCAGATTGGTGAAAAGGTAACTTAGGAATGTCACTCATGACACACAAGCACTAAACAAGCATAACAATTCAAATTGTTCTTATTCTTCATTTTTATTTGCAGGTATAAAAATAAATAAATAAATGAGACAGTCGTGAACACTTCAGGCAATACACTCAAAGAGAAAAAAAGAGATCAACCTTTTGTGAAATGTGCAGCCAGACAAGAGAAGGGGGCGAGCGTGAAATGAGACACTCTGATTAATTTCCGCTAATCTCTATCATATTTTCTTAGTCGCTCGTCTCCTTCATGCGGGACTGGAAAATAAAATGCTACGCTGATTACCGGGGGTGGAAATGTTAGCGATCGGTCTCGGATGGTTATTGACCAACAGTAGGCGACACTTTCATCCCGCTCTTGCTCGGTACCTGGCTGACTGCTTTCCTCTCTCTTTTACCCATCATCCCTCACCGGGAGGGTGACATTTGAATTGGAGGTGGCAGGAAGCTCCTCCCTTCACCAGATTCTGAGTCACCCTGTCTTGCGGTTCGTCTGTTCCTGAGTTAAACGAGAAACTGCAGAACAAAGCACCTCTTCATGTGAGCCGTCTAAAAGTTGACACCAGGAAAGATGTTCACAATGTAGAAATTTGGCTCCTGAAAATGAAATAAAGTTGCGGGGGGTTTTACTGAGGTCTTCTGCACACCAATGAAATTGATAAATGAACACCATAAAAGAACTGCTGCAGTGCAGTGTTGTGCAACGTTGGCTTAAGAGTTCAAGCAGCACTTTTATAAAAAATAAATAAATGAAAAAAACATTCAACCATTCATTTTTATTTAATTCTACTCCATTTAAAACTCAGTAATTTGAAAACAACAGACTCGATCGAAACGGTCGTATGCTTTTGTGAACATCTTCGTGGACACAAACACATTTACTGGTGTCAGTTTACAAAGGAAGAAACAAATTAAGCTATTGATTTACTGTCATGATTTTGATAGGAGCTTTTAGTATCTAATAGTTCAATCAATGCCAAGTCAAATGTACTTAATGTTGACAGGAAGCTGCTAATTTAGTACCTTACAAATGTGGCAAATTAAACTTTTCCTTCTGCATTAATCATGAACATACATTTAGTTTATCTGTTAGTCTAACTTTGTGCTCGAGGGTTTTCAACAAAGGATAAACATAAACAAAGGACACAAAAAAAAAACTCTATTGTTCCAAATAATATTCAAACAGCTGCCCAGGCCATTGCTTTCCTGTGCAATTCCAACTGAGTGTCGTCTCGCTTCGCAGCTCAGTGTGGGCTTTCTCCCATTCACTTGGATTCCTCTGGTAGAATTTCAACTGGGCCAATCACTGAACAGGTTATGAACGCCGATTTTGATTTTCTGCGCTTTTTCAAAATTGTAGCCTGCTTGCATTTTTAGCAAAGGCAGCACAGGAAGTGAATGAGGCCATGCAGTCCGTGCTGACCAAATATTGAATTAACATTAACAGCCGCCTCATTTACGGCACTTCTCTCTGCACAGCGGAGGACGGTTGTTTACAGCACAGGCAATTTTCCAGTAAGCTTCCCAGCATTGACTGGGACATCACACATGGCATCGGCAAAAAGTTAGCAAGTGGGTAAAATTTAAAACCTCAACATCTTCCACATTGCCAGGAAAGCAAAACAGCAAGTTCACATCCAGCATATTGTGCACTATGTCAAAAAGTCAATTTTAGACTTTACTAGGTGGTTCCTGGTTTCAAATTACTCCTGTGAAATAGACATGCTCCTGGTATTAAATTTAAGAACCAGCAAATGTGTTAAGTGCCTAACTAAACAGCTACTTAAATATGCCTCTGGATCTGTTATGTAACATCCCTTCACGTGTTTGCTCAGCAAAAAGGATTAGTCTCCTTGACAAAGAGATATCCAAAGCCAATTAGCATCACGCATGGAGACTCACAACACCAACGGCAATGCACAGACACACCGAGACATATAATCAGTTTTGATCACCAGTTATCCAAACATCTGCAGCTGTGGAGAACGCCAGAATAGTTAGAGAAAAACAGGACACCTTTTTCTCTTTTCCCCCAATCCTCATGTGTGATATCTTTGTTAGCCGAAAGATACTTAAAGCATTTGCACAAAAACCTTCATGTAATACACAGTTGTTATCCCAAATGCACTACAGAGTGACCCATTTTCCACATCACCGATCACATGAACAAATGTTAACCCTTTGATTTCAAGTGGACAAATCTACATTAATAATATTTTTAATGGATTTTGAAGTTTCTGGTATCTGTTTCAAATCATTAAACAACCATTTGAGCTAATAAGAGACTGAAGATCACTGCGCCTATTATAATCCCGGGAAACAATTTTAGAACTGACATCGAGTGGTAAACATTGTGGGAAAGATTTTGAAGACAACAATACGGAGCGATCATTCACCCAGTTGTGTGCGGTTAGGCTTGGCAAGCATACTATTTTTAGCATATAAATCATCAGTGTTGGCCTTTCGCTAAGCCGCTGAGTGCTTGCGGGGTGGGACAGGGTGGGGATAGGTTGCCAATGCGATTCACAGAGGGTTTACCTTGCGGATCTGTTAACATATCTGCCTGCTACCGGCGCTGCACCCCAGCTGACTTTCTGATGAGTCTCAAGATTCATCTTGTTATTTGGGGAAACTTCAAATCCATATCAACAAGTTCAACAAACAGCTAAAAGTGACTTTCGGAGCATTGTGGGAAGTCTGCTGCGGCGCGACTGAGGATACATTTCAAATGATGAAACTTTTAATCTGTTTTCAGTGAAGTAGGCAGAAGAAAATGGGAAAACTATTCAAAACACCTTACAGCAGCTTTTCTCAATTTCATACCCTGCATGTTTTAGGTGTTTCCCTTCTGCCACACACGTGGATTGAATATGTGGGTGATTAACAGGCTTCTGCAGCACCAAAATGGTCATGCAACCATTTGAATCAGCTGCTCTGGAAAAAAGGTGCATCTAAAACATGCAGAGCAACGGGAGCCTGAGGACTGGAATTGCCTCACAGTGAGCAATGCATGAGATTAAACTCAAAGTATTGTTTTTAGGAAAAAGAAAATGAAACACTAATAATAAGAACAATCTGCCAAAAATCCATATCTGTTCAAACAAATACTTGTTTAGTTTTTGCTGTTTGTTCCAAACAATTCCCAAAACCTGCTCGGACTAGAAGTCTTCAAGTTATTTTGAATCACAATTACCACAACATCAGTACGTGTAAAATCAAAGCCACAAAGAGCTTGGATGCAATATTATACTCTACTGTATTTTGAGCGACGTGACGTCGACTTTGCCTGTCTGGAATATATTTGGCCTTTTGAAATGACTTTCTCTCTCTGACACCCACACCTGGTATAGAGTGTAGGGATAGAGATGACACAGTTTGACCGGTGGAGACACGGTGATGACTGAAAGAGTGAAAAGAAGTGACGAAAATGTGGCTCATCTGCAATAGATGCCATCTGTGAAATATTTATCAATAATATTGCAACTCCACATTGATCCTGTGGGTGTGTGGGAGCCGCTGTCATCAATTTCTGCCATTTATTTCTAGTTCAGTCCCTATTTGACACATTGTATTTTTGTCTTATGCAAAAAAGAGAAAAGATTTCAACTAGTAGAAAATGAAATTGTTTTGCGGAGGAACACAACTGTGTTTATATCATTGAGTTAATTATAAAATTCGCGCCAAATTGTCTGCTCCAGTCTGCAGCAAAAGAACTGAAGGAGGCACAATCTGAGACTCGCTGAAGTCTTGAAAGGATTAGAAGCCTGTGGACAAACTTCGTCTCTGCTTCACTTCTCACCGCTGGAGAAAGCTGAGCTCCAAGCTGAGGAGGCACTTCCCAGTCCGACGGCCATATTGTTAATTTGCAGACGCTGGCTCATTAACAGAAGCATGCACACATGCTGTGCATGACATCGTCAAGGTCAGAGGAGGGCAGGAGGAGCTGTCACAGCTGTCACCCTGGCTGGAGGGTGAAGCCACTGTTTGCCAGCGCCGATGCCCAGGTTTCCTCCCTTTGGTCAGGCTACCGACTCCGGAGGCCAGAATTAATTGGCTCATCAGACACGGGCCATCTGTCAGGTACTTAATAATGAAAATACCTTCACAACCTGTTCCAGAAGTCAAATCCAATTGTCAACACCTTGGCAGCCTCCTGTGATAGTTGAGAGCTTAGTGGGTCAGCGCTGTGATCTGCGTAGCTTACTCTGCAGAGAGTTTAATACGTTTCTGTGTCTGAAATCAGACCTAACAAATAACTAACATGATAGATTGATATCAGTAGTTTGATATCATATTCAACCATTTCACTGAACTTGGATCCAGAACCGCACAGGATTCTGGGGGATCTCGGCAGAGAACAGGGTGAAGCCGCTCACATTTAGTGAGGAGGGTGGCATCAACTAACTCACTCGCTCTTTGGTTACCTAGCAACAATTAAAAATTGTGGATAAAACAGTAAAGATTTCCTGTTTGTGGTAATGTTTCACATATTTAAAACAAAAAACTAATCAATAATTATCAATATTGGTTGATAGGAAAAGCTTACATTGCGTTACGTTTTTCAGCAATGTAGTCGAGCCTTACTTAAAGATAAATATAATTTTCAATCATTTAAATAAGACCGGTGTTTTAGTTTTCTCTTTTTGAGAAACCTGTATTGTAATTTTCCCAAGTGATCTGAAATACAGACATGGAGGGGCTTGTTGTATGGACTCATTTTCTGAATCTTCATTTGTCTCTGTTTGCAACGCAAAGACGATGTTTCTCTTAGGAAATATATTCTGTTTTTCACGCAACACAACCTTCAACATAGATGCAAGCAATTAGAGCTAACATTTTCATGCTGCTGCCATTTCATCACTGGCATTTCTAGGTTTCATTTAATGAGGCTATATGACAACTCATAACGATATGACACCCAGTGAGCCGGTGTTATGTCAAGTCATGTCGCCATGCTGTGAAAAAGACTAAATGGAAATTTAGTCTATTTCTAAATGACTGAATTTAGAAATAGACTAAATTTAGGATTGGACACAGAATTATCCGGCAAAAGATAATGACAAGCTCATCTAGTTATCATCACAGTAGTTTGGTGTCGGTGTGTATGATGGTGGTTGTATGATGCTAAATTGACAGACATTTTCATCTTCCACAAAGTTCAAATAAGTGGTATTTATTTATTTTCAATTGTAAAATATTACAGCTGATCAAATAGTTTCTAGACAGTTTCCTATCCTACATACAAACAAGCACAGAGGACTCCATGTTGGTCTAGAGCTGCAGAAGGAGCAGAGAGTCAGTTTGACCCATCTGTAACTTGCATCGTTCTATTTCTGGCAAGAAGCTTCAAAGCTCCAGCTTGTTCTGCTTTAGACTTCCCTGCACATGAAGTCAGGTTTGCACTTTTGAGACTGTTTATGACTGAGAGTGGGCGATGTGGCCTCAGCGTTTTATCAGTGTTTTGTGGTCGTACTGTGATCATGACGAAAGTGATGATAAGAATCTATACATCAGTATCTATGCCGACATCTGTGTTAGATAACTATCACTGAGACTGTGTGTCACAGCAATTATGGCCCCACAAACACAAATACTGCTGTGTTTCCCATGTGTACACCAATCACATAAAGAAGTGAGATTTGTGTCACTCAGCTGCACAGAGTATCTTACAGGAACTAGAGAAGTACTTTATTTATTCGACCTAAAGTATTAGGATTTTTTTCTGTGCATTTTTCCTTAAAATTGGTCCCTTTGCCAAACAGGTGGTAACGCTACCCTGTCACCACTTTCAGCTTTGGCTCAGTCCCAGTCAAAGCTCTGGTGCTGGAAAGCTAATGTCACATAAATTCCTCACAAGAAAGAAGCTCTGCTTCAAATGTTTCAGTATCAGTGACAGAGACAGAGGACAGAGACACATAGAGAGGCAAACACTACCAGGTCACATTTCTAATTTTCTGAAAGGAAAATTTGTACCATCTTTGAGCCCAACAATGGAACAAACGCAAAGCAGTCGGGAATTGTGTGTTTATATACTCAAAAGTGGGCTAGTTGACTCAGCAAACGCTGCACGAGAAATGTTTCTTCCTTACATGGTAGATTTCAGCGCCTTCACGCTGTTTGCGACTTCGAATCGAAAGACGGAGCTAGCGGGGAATGTGACCTCGATGCGATCGAGCACAAAAGATGAACGGTGGATGTTTGATCAGAAAAAACTCCCACAACCACGTTGACATGGACAGTTAACTCGGAGTCCAGAGGAATACAAACTCCCTAGAGTGAAGGGCATTATTAAGAAAAGATACTTAAGGGTCTGGCAGGACTGGATATTTGTTATTATGAGACCTCAGAGGGAGTGATGGAATGCATGCAAATAGGCTTCAGGGTAAAAACTGTGTGTGACTTTAATGTACTACAAATAAGTTTGTTGGTATGATAGAGTGTATTTATATACTGCAGTGGGGGAGCAGGAAGCGGAAATGCATTCTAATAAAGAGTGTTGTGTCTGTCTGAGTTTCAAGACGAGTTCAGTACTGAACTGTTTACTCAAGAGAGTCGAGTGATTTTCTGAGTTTCGCAAATTAAAAATATGCAGTGAAATTTAGTTGGTGCTTTTCAAAAAATAGTATTCAGGCTTCGTACCCCTTCGGACGACAACCCATCCTCTGACTTCATGTAGCCAAGCAACTTGTTTCTTGAAAGACTGTATTTGGAAGACATTTTTCCCGTTTGAAATAAACGGAAGCTGCAACATTTCATTCACTGTATCCACCCTCAATACGTGCAACATATTTCCAATCGTTGTATTTTTCAACTTATTAGGACCATCATTCTTATCTGAAAATATTGCAGCATTACAAGAATCACTACATTGTTTTATTCAAACCAACTTATGTCGCTTTTTGATCATTTTTTACAGCACCGCAGTCGTCACTGTCTTCTTGCTTCTGTCCGTAACCAGGACGATGTCTCACAAAAGCGTCCCACAACATTATTATCCATTTGTGTTGGTTACATGAGGTAACAGCTTTGTTTGGTTGGTGATGGACACTGAAACTTTGTAGGGCAACACTTTATTTGACGGAGTGTGCATAAGCCTGACATGACACTGTCAAACATTATATAACACCTGTCAGGAACATGAAGGAGTCTTCATGAATGTTTATGACTGTTGTCATGAAGTGTCATTCGGTGAATAATGACACTTTTAATGCAAAGTTGTATTAAAACGTGTATTAAAAATCCATTAAAATTGTCAGCTTTGCATTAAAAGTGTCATTATTTACCGAATGACAGGTCGTGACGACAGTCTTATGCACACCCCGTCAAATAAAGTTTAACCCTTTGGGGTTTTCCCCAACTCTCTTTGGTGGCTCGGCTCTTAACCGTTACCTTTATTGGGTCTTTGCTTGCATCATCTCACACAAAGGAAAAGCAGGGAAAACACACCACAAGTCTATGCCTTGCATGCAAAAACTAAACTGAAAGCCCGTCAGGTCACAACAGTACTAAAACAAAGTTGTAAGTGGCCAAAAGTTGCCCAAAGGAAATTTTTATTTCTATGAATTGCTGACATTTCCCAGCGATTATTATTTCAGAGGTTCACGCTGTAACTTAACGCAGGGTTATTGGGTTATTGACGATGTTCCTAGGGGAGAGTAATGCAGCCCATCCCAGAGCAATCCCACCCATCCTCTGTCTCCCACCGTTATTAACACAAACAACAGGTCTCCATAATGCACACACACACTTACACATCTCCACCCCTCCCTCCAGCAAAGCCAGGACCAAACCCCTTTTTAGCAAGCAGCGTCACACACCATTAGCATAAAGACTGAGGATCTGCTCGTTAAGACCCGAGAGAGTATAAATATCATCAGTACCAAGCCCAGGGGACCCAACCATCACGTCAGCCATCACTCAAAACTGTTAATACTGCAAGCAACGGCGTAGCTGTGAAGGAACCTGTGTCTTCTCTAATTATGGTAAGATAATTGGCTCAAATGTGTCCAAAAAGACAATGCGCTAATGGCAGTTAGCTTAAAAAAAAAAAAAAAAAAAAGCAATCTCATTTTAGTGGTTTTAGCAAATTAAAAAATATACTGAAGTATGCTGCGACAAACTTGGCCACAGAAGTGCATGGTTTTCAGCCAGGAGTCGGCTCTGGCTGGTCAATGAGGATATCATCCTGTTACAGTTTGACATGTGGAGATAATCATTTAAGGCACTTAGAGTAGCAAATTACACTGAGTAGTTTTAACGACTGTGTGATAGACTCCACGGCAGATGGCAGATGTTAATGTGAGCAATCGTATGCAGGCAGAGATGTTCTCTGTGCCTGTGGAGCCCACTGCATTCTGGGGGATTTGCCCCCTCCTTGTATCAACTGGTGTCTCACATCAAGGCTGAGGAAATTACTTCCTCCTCTTGGATTGCATATCCTTAGCCCGGCAATAGAGGGCTTTTAGGTTTTATTGCCTTTGCAGCAGCAGCAACCACAACAGAAACAAATCTATACGAAACACGCAAAGACATGTTGTAGATGCTGGTCTGCAGGCAGGACTGGTGATGACTTTATTATGATCTATATTCTAGAGCAAGATGTAAAGCTTATATGTTTTTTCCATCACTTTAGCTACCGTGATCGATATGGCTCTTTGTGTAGTTCACTTTTTTTTTTTTCTTAATCTTGTTTCAGTTTTGCTCTTAGACATTTTTCTTCCTGAAACAACACACCTCTGAATAAAAGTCATAAAACACATATTTTGTTGTATGCAGGCCACGGAAAAATATCATAAGACAATTGTTTTACAGCAAATACAAAAGCACACCAAGGAATATCTTGGAACAAATGTCTACTTTTACCCAATTCTCCAACTTGCATAAAGCGATATTGACGTTTAAGGCTAAGCAGTCGTAAATGAACAAATGTATTTTAAGCTAAAAGGTAAACAACTCAGGTAAAGCAGAAACATTTATATGAAAACCAGTTTATGAGACAAAATGGGGGGGGGGAAAATGAAAATTAGACGAACGAGTCTGAATTCTGTCCAAGAACTTATAGATGGTATGATTATCTTTTTTCAGTGGGGAAGCTCAATTTTGCAGTTCAATCCCACCTTTCTCCCTCTGCATTTAACTCCAACGTGTCAGTCAATCTGCGCGTCTCTGAATGAATAAGCGCCCACATGTGTGAGTGCAGTGGGATGGATGAGGTGAATCCAGCCTGAAAGTGCTTTTAGTGGTTGGTGTTACTAGAGAAATTATGTCTAAGCTCAGTTTATTTGTCATCTAATTGCAATTTTGGTCTAATTTATAACAGGATTAGTTGTGAACACTGTTAATATTGTAGCTTTTGCAAATCAATTATTCGTCAAAAACAACCCCAAAATGTTGTTTAATAGGTTTTATGAAGCTCTCTGCTTCACAAGAGCAAAAGTGTTGAGCAGCAGGATAACAAACACAAACCATTACAACTGACTTGAAATCGCATCAAATGGAACAGCATTTAATTCACATCTTATGCATCAAAACCAATAATAAGATTTAAGAGGCCTGCACACAGAGAGACAGACGCAATCCCAGCTTAACGTTTTCTTGGCGAAGCATCTCCCGTACTCTGCTAAGAAAATCGTTTCCTAATCTTCACTCAGCTCTGCAAACACTTTCCGGACAATAATTACCACTCATCTTCTCTGCATTTGTACTTTTTTCACCAAAACCGAGCATGGGAACTCAAAACATCCTCCTTTCTCATTGCAGCCTGCCTGAATCGATGACCACATCCTACCTTTTAGATCATGTTTTGACGACTTGAAAGGCCAGAACGAGGATTCAAAAAATATCTCAGTTTCCATATTCTATCAGCAGATTTGATCTCCTCAGAATCTAAGACATGAATTTAATGAGCCTCTTTCCTATCGGATAAGAAGTCACTGTTCGGTACACGGAGAGAGAGAAAATGAAAGAAAATTCAGCAAATTTGATAACACACTGGCAGGTATGAATATGAATCAGCAGCTTCATTTCTTGCCTTACTGACTGAAAATGATCTCACCTTCCCATTTGTCTCTCTTCACTCTTCCCTTCCTGGGTAAACTGTGTCTCGCTTGGTGCTAACTTGCTACCTCACACTGGCACACTGGCTCCCCCACACACAATAGAAAACTTACTTTGCTTGTTTATGCAGCACCTAAGATTTGGTCTCACAGTCTTTTCAGGAAAATCTCTTGATGGAAATTGCTTTCCGCTCGGGTTTTCATGTTGTTTTTCACAGCCTCCTTACAGCTGGTGACCAGGCAGGTCGGATGTGACCACAGAGTAACATCCAAGCAGGGTTTTATAAATGCCCAACAACAGGGATTAAAGTGGGAGATCTATGGCAGCGACTGCAGCTCCGTGAAAGAGGGCAAATTTCAATAGATACACTACAAATTTAGATCATACAGTACGCGCTCGTTTCCTCTGCCACAAGTAGCTCTTTTACATACACTAGCACCAACCCTTGCTCGCTGACATCATCCTATCTGGCCTCTATCACTATGTTTTTTTTTTATGGTGGTGTGTGTTCAAAAGCGTGTTGAATACACAAAAACTTCATTTGACTAAAGACAGTAAAGCTGGCAGGGCTCTGAGAAACACGCCGCCACTTTCACGGGCTAAGCGCCGTGCACATCAAAATGCAGGATCGAGTTTCTCTGAAAAGGTGTTTCCTTGGAAGCAGCGCTGGTGCCAAGGCTTGCATAAGGGTGAGTGCTGAAAGCATGTGTTACTGGCATCTAATTCTGTATGGAGTAGGAGGCGCACTTAAGCTTCTATGTTACATCAACAGTATAGCAACCTGCCCAATATTGAGTAGGTACCCGGATTTACAGCCAAGGCAGCTCTAACCAGTCCAGGTCTGGATCATGAACAGGCGGGGATGTGCAGTAGGGTCTGGGGTGGTGGGATCACACAAAACCATGGCACACAGCCCACAGGTAAATCAGATACAGATCACAGATGGCTAGATGTGAAAAATCCCTACCAGGTGTTTGACACGGAAATGACTCTTGCCTTATTTCCCATTCTTCTTTGTTTTCCCCACAGAAAAAAAACTACTTCCTTATTGCTTCTACGCTTAGCTGTGTCTGCCTTCCTAGATTGAGTGATTTCTTTTCTTCTTTTGCCTTAGAAAGTACTGCTGCAATGCCTGCCCATGGTGTACCCCGCCTCCTGTCCAATGATCGCTGGAGATCCTGCGAGTATAAGTGCGTATAAACAGATGGATGGTTGGATGGATGCATGTTACCGTAAAAGAAGCGCTATCTTCAACTTTGTGTATTCTTTGCACCTCCTGGGCAACGTTGACTCAGGAGGAGGGAGTTTATTCTGTAATCGGTGGGTTGCCAGTTCAAACGCCGTCTGTCTCAGTCGTTGTGTCCTTGAACGGGACGATTTGTTTATTTTTTTATGCTCATAGAAAGTACTCCTGGCTCGTTCGCCAGTGTCTTTTTCCTGGACGAGGCCATTCATGTTACACCTTTGCATATTCTGATCTTCTGGATTACCGTTTACCATTAAAGTTTTCAGTGTTTACAATTGTTTGTTTTTATCAAGTACCTTAACATTGTGTTTGTTGTAAACTGCCACCATATATATGAAATGACCTGAATCATTAACCATAGTGGACCAACAGACAGTCAATCTGATTTATAATGTCATTCAACACCATCCTATTCTCAACAAAAGTCAACTCGAAGAACTTTCAGGAAAAGGCTCAAATCTCTGCCCACTTAAATATAATTTAAATATATTCTCATAAAACGGTTCACTGCAATTCAAGCTTTGGAGATGAAACCACAATCTCCAATCTTGGCTTCAATGTTGACTTGATGGTAAAAGGGCAGACTTTAAGAACAGAACAGGCCAGGCTAAAGCAGAGGGCCAGCCCCATAGCTGGAAGGTAAATTGACTAAACATACAGATGAAAGGCTCCATTGCCTGTGACAATCCAAGATGCCTGTGGCAAAGATGATGCAATTTAGCACCACTCCAGTTTAATCTTGTTTTCAATTCTCGGGCAGAATCCCTGTAATGAGACTTTCTGCTTTGAGAGCAAAATACCGCTCCCTGCAGATGTGCTGTCAGTTCAGAGCCTCCCACGTGATTTGCACTTTTAAATATTGCTTCACTTTTTCTGGAGGCGAAACGAGTTCTTATCATTAAACATGAGCACTCTCACGTTAAGTACATGGTAGCCTTTTCAGTGCGTCTTTGTGAATGTGTCGTTTCACAGTCGAACTTTTAAATAGCACATTGAAGCTCTTCAATGCACTAAATCTTAGCTGTATTTTAAATATATTTACTTACAAATATATGGAAATGCTTGCAGTAAGTGATCAAAGTATTGATTCTCAGACTTCACCCAAAAAGCATTGTTTTTAATATTTTGTCTTGCCATTGAAAAACTTAGGACTAATCTCAGGTTTAGGTAAACCTGAGATAAATGCTTCACTATCACATTTAAGTAATTTCTACAAAATGTATGTGCTTTCAAGGCACACAGAGCCATTTTATAGAACAATCAAGAAATTATGTTGCCTTCAGTTGTGATAAAAATACTGTATTTAAAAATTGGCCTTTTTATAATTTAGGTGCTTTAAATCTGGGTCTCTGTCTCTTTAAGAAACTCTTGTTCTTTCTGAACCTCCGCCTTCAGGAAGTCATGGCTCCTCTCTTAACCCTTGAACAACGTTTTTACCAGCGATGCGTTGGTAAAAACGCAACACTGACATAATGAGCTCAACAGATGTGCAGTTCCACCAGGTGTTTGCTAATTGCTGCTGGCTAGTCTGCAGGAGCTGAGTGGGAGAGTCACATTTTTGATGAGGGAATAACATTATAACTTGATGTAAAGCTCATGAAAGTACATTTTATATAATACTGTCCCTTTAACAAGTAACCAATATATTTCTGTATGCTTGTATGCACAACCAAACAAACTTTTCCCAATTTTAATGACGCGCTGCGAACACACCGAGTCAGAGAAATAACCCGATCACCACAACTTAATTAAAGCTTTTTCTAAAAACACTTTATCCCAAATGCTATTTATTTGTTAAGTATGACTAACTAACTGATGTGAATGTAAAATCCATCAATTTGGAGACTTTTGCTTCGGTTTCCACACTGAAACATGTTCTTCTAATTGTTCACTGAGAAAATAATGAAGCAGAGTTGCTCACTCTTTCCAGTATCTTCAATCCCCACCTGCACATTTTGATCATCTTTTAGTAGTTTTCATTTTTTTTGATGGAGAGTAAAGGGACAATGTGAATCTTAACACCGTGAATAATTACCCACAGCAGGCCTGAAAGCAGTGAAAGTCGATCTGTTTCTCTGACATTATTCTGTTACTGTCACACAAACGCCGCCGTCTCTCATTTGGTGTATTCTGATGCGTTATATTTGGTTTTGAGGTCAATCTTTCTAAACATAACCCGTTCGTGCCAGTCTGCTGAAAGCGAGGTTAACATTACATCAGCGGTCACACTGATGTTCCATCTGACTATTGATGACATATCAGCTTCTTGAATGAACATTACAGCTTTAACCGCCGCCATTTTCTAGCGTCAGATTGAAAGCTAAAGGGTTGCACGACACAAACCGACTTTTTAGGTACGCGAATAATAGAATACAATAGAACAAAACAATGCAGAATGTAGCTTGGATAAAATTTGACAAACAGGAAAACCATAAAGGCGTCTCTACTGTTCAGCCTCCATCTTCTGTCCATTTGTTATTGGTTTGCTTTGGATGACGTGTCACCCTCGGGTCAGCTCTGTCCGTTTCCAAGGAAATGTGCTGCTGCTTAACTGTATTACTCTGTCACAACTATCTGTGCACTGAACAGGCCCGAGGGGCTAAGAGGTGATTGTTCGAGCATACGGCGGGTATACTCGTGTGTGTGCGCAAGAAGAAAGCAAATCAGTGCAAACAGACTAGCAGATTTCCTCGGGTCAAATGTGCTGTACTGGTTAAGTGGATATCAATGATGCAATAGCCACACACCCACACTAACGCAGGCACATCGTACCTCTCAGGTTCATCTGCCGTGCCCCTGCGGTGAAACCAAGAGCTCTTGAATTATTGATGCCGCTCTTCCGTAAAGCACTGAACGTACATGAGCTGCAGGCTAACGTTATACCTAGCAGCCAAACAAAACATTTGGCCAAACTGTGAGCATCTCCAACCAGCAAGGCTACCACTACCCACCGACCTCCAGGTACGCAGCAGCAGAAGTGGTGCTGTAGATAAGCAAATGAGCAGATAAACCGATGTTAGTTTGAACCCAATCAAACTGATGGGTTTGGTTCATCAGCTCAAAGGCAGGACATCTGTTGCTCCAGCAGCTTTGCCTCTGAGGAAAAATGCTTTTCTGTCCCGTCAGCCCAGAGTTAGCTCCTGCTGAAGAGACCTGCGACCGCTCGACACACTCCGTTTCTTATAGTAGAGGGAGTTATAAAACACCGAAATGAGTCATAAGATGCACATAGCCGAGATACAGCAGATTCAGAAGATATTATCTGGCTGAAGGAGTTATTGGTTTTCTGCTCTGCTTTAAGCCTTGTAGTATGTGTGTGGCTGGCAACGGCGACTCTGCTGCAACTGCGCAAAAAAACCCAAAAGAAACAAAAGGAAAACATAAAACCAACAATCAGACAGTTTAGTAGTGAAACGGGGGTACTTTTAAAAGGGGACAGATTTGATTTGTAGCGGTTGTGAAAGAAAATGGACTGAAACAGAATTGAGTTTTGCCTGAAAACAGGCGTTAAAGCCGCTGCTTCATTTGGCGTCTTCTGTTTCTTTTTCAAATTAAATGCAGTAAAAAAGAAATCAATGAAAAGCTTTTCATCACAGCAGCTTCTTATCACACTCAAGAGAAATCCAACTTCTAAGCAAAATGTATTTTATATATTATAAAGAAAAATTTTTATTTTCTTTTTTAGATTTTATCAGAAAGTGTCAAATCTTGCCATTTGTAATCCATGACTTCCTGGGTCCTGAGATACTAATATGACTTGACAAGGAAAATTATGTGAGGAACTTCCTGACCTATGAAAAGACGTGCAGCAGGATGTGGACCTGGCTGTGGTTTCACACAGACCAGGATAGCAAGGACCTCTCACACACATATCGGACAAGTTATTGAACAACGTCCCCCGAAAACAACGAACCTGATTTCTTTAATGGATCATAGAGCACCTTGCTCAAGCTACCTTATGCTTTCTGCAGACTCCGTGCGATCTGTGGGGCGCTCTATTTAGAGAGTCTGGGTTGACGATCCCGACTGACACACTGACATATCTCCAGTTACAGAGGCCGGGCTCTGAGTGCCCAGAGCCTGGCACCGGGAATGTAAATGGAGTTTCACACTTAAAGAGCTGACAAGCAAGCGACTGATGGCAAATAGCTGAACCAAGAAGAAATGATGTGAAACTTCCCTGCGAGTGTCCTTCAAGAGTTTGAGAGCTTACCAGACGTCTTGACTTATTGTTGTGGCTGTAAAAAAAAAAATTGCTTTTCACTAGTCACACAGTGGCTTACCCGATGAAACTTTCAGAATTTATGACAAGTGTCATCAATACTCAAAGAAGGCAGCATCCCTTTTTGTGAAAATGATATAATTATGGAGCAAAACTGGTTTTCAGATCAGCAAATGTGTACATCTTGTTAGTTAGGAATCCCAGTGCAATTGCGTTTTATTATGTAATAAGGAGAAGTGGTTTGCAAGATGCACATCTATGCACAACTTGGAGTACAGGACCACTGGGGTTACAACTCCTATATTATAGCTTTTGAAGAGAAGTCAATATCTGAATTCAGCTTCCCTCACTAAATGTCAAAATGTCCAGTGGGCATTGGACAATGCCTCCAGTCTGCTCACCAGGATGGGAGCGCATGAGAGACTGGAAGCGTAAAAGCGCTTTTACATTAGCAGCAAAGCGTCTACACTTTTATACAGGATGCCAAAGAAGTGGAAAGACAGCACAAACGGTTCAGATCAAAAATGCCTTCAGGGTCTGTAGTGGCACTGACCACAAAAGGCATCAGCAGGGTTTAAGTTTGACTTTTCTGGGTTTACAAAGTGACTCGATGAGATATTTCAGTGCCTCTCGTTACAGGTGGTGCCTTTCATGACGGGACAGGAACACCGACACTGAATGAACCGTATTAGCCACCTGCAGCTCTTCTGATTGTGTCGTGACTTTTGTTAGCCTTTCCCTAGAACTCTTTCTTCGGAAAGGCGTGAACGATAAAAAAAGGTTTCTCTCCTGAGAGAGCCCAAAATGACAAACCACCCCCAATTTCCATTTCCACAAATTTGTTTGTGAATAAATTATCTTCAAACCATCCAGACACCGCGCCAACACTTTGCAGCTGTAATTGCGAGGGAAACAATGCCGATTAGTTAAGTAAGATTCATCTTTCCTTCGTCCCTCAACAGACTGCGACACTTTTATACGAGGATGAACGAGAGTGGCTGGTAAAGAGCAACAGAAGGCTGAATGTTAGAAATGCATTCTGGCGCCATTTCATATGTGCTCAAGTCTAATGACATAAACAGCAGCAAACAAATAGGAGGGAACAGCTGGTACTCGGGTACTTACGTCTGTGTCTGGCCCCTTATCTGCCCCCGGGCAGGAGAACGTGACCAATTCATGGCACCTCTTGTGGACCACAAAACAGCAAACTGCAGGGCGAGAAAACAAGACGACGTCAGGAAAGAGACTCAGAGCAGCAAAACATTAGAGAAAGATGTGACAAAAAGATGTAAAAGGCCCCAACTTCCAGTGTTTTATAAATGATACAGTAAGATGCACCAAAACGTCATGCAAAACAAAGCGAGAGACCTAAAAAATGGTCACTTTATATATTTTTGAAATGACCAGTCATCCCTCCACATTTGCTCATCTTGTCAAAATGTCCAGTGGGCATTTGACAACGCCCCCAATCTGCTCAAATTTTAAAGTCCAAACTCAAATATTAAAGTCCGAGGCCCCCTTAAGAAACAGGTATCAACACTACAGACAAAAGGTGTTAAGAGTTTAATTTTTTTTTCACAGTTTTAAGGTCACTGCAGCGAAGGTACAATCTTCCTTACTGACCAATCTAGAAGTAGGAACATCCAAAAGATCTAGAACTAGAACAAAGACAATCTGGAAATGTATGCTATCTCAAGAAAACTCAAGAAACAAATGGAAAACGTATCTAAAGATACCAGAGAGGTGATGCTTACAGAGGAGTGAGACCGGCGTTTTTTCTGGGTATTGTATTAAAAGGTGTTAAGTTAACATTTAAAGTGTTCCTCTTTCTCACTAAAGAAAACCCTTGGATAACCTGTGTAGAAACTCAGATGCTTGTGGAGAAATGCATAGGAATCCTAACTCGGAAAACAGTAGAGAACAATTAAAGCTTACAAGCTTCCCAGTTACCCGACAGCATTGCTCCACTGGCAAAGACGCACAACGTACGTCTGACCGAAACTGCTGTGTCTGTTGGCCCAATTAGAGCTGAGGACACAAATGAGAGAGGTCCGTCTGCTGGATTGTACCTGCACCTTATGGCGCATCAGGTGTCTGATTTTCAACAAGTAGCCCTAAGGTGACTCCAGGAATACAGTTTCTTTATACCAAAGTAATGGAGTGGCTGCCTGACCCAGAGCAGAGGCACAGACTGAAGCTGAATATTGTCCTGCCTGTAGCGCAACAAATATTTTATACTTTGCTGGAGCGCCTTAAACTCAAAGTCAGAAGTTGTGTCTGCTGCCAAACCACTTTATGCTTGGGGTGGCAGGTAAATTTGACGGTTGTAGGGCCCAGTTTTTGCCACCGAAACCCTCATGATTGACTCCGTACATGATAGATCGGTGTGTCGTCTGCATAGCAGTGAAATGAACTGATGCATTTACAGAAGCAGACCCAAGAGAATCAGGTACAATGTCAATAAAGCTGAAACCTTGTGGCGCTCCAAAGGCAACCAGGGGTTCTTGGGAAAGAAAGTTGTCCTACTTAACAGAGAAGGACCAGCTAAATAAATGTGAAGTGAACACTGAAGACCCAACGACATCCAGTGGGACGTAACAAAAGCAAAAAGCCACACTTACTGCAGCGTGCGCTGAGAGCTGACAGGGATTTGTCTTTAATATTGTCGCCCTTCTCCACCATCCAATATTTCTAAATACACACAGACAGGCACAGTTGGCTGTCATGCGTCTACTGAATGCACATCCGGGGCCTCACACTCGAGTCCTTGTGCCTACACGCTGTCAGAGCACACAGAATGGTTCTGTAAGTCTAAGTGCTAGGTCGCTGAGTACACCAAAGCATACAGCCAATGGAAGCAGCTGAGTCAATGTGGAGGAAGGCGCCTGTTACCGAACTGCCTCACACCAAGACGAGACAGGGAGCCGAGGGCCGACTGGGGATCATAAAAGCAGAGAGAGAGAGAGAGAGAGAACAATAAAAACTATTTATTTTTTCCCATCTGAGAGCAAATGCGTCTAATTAACTGTTAGTTTTCCTTAACTACTTTTTTTTTTTCTTTCTTTCTTTGACAAGCTCATGTTCTCAAGGCCAGAGCTCACCTCATGAGATAAAAGCGTCGAGCTCTGCTGTTTTCAATGGTCTTCGTTTCCAGTCTCCACAAACGTCTTTCAGTGATTTCATTTACGTCAGCGACGTGATGCACCGGCCTTGGTTGGTCGCTTCATTTCATTCCCTCTAAAAATACCGAGATTGGTTCGGAGATTTAAATCCGCTCGGCTTCAACGTCGAACACCTCTGGGCTTTCACTGATTTAGCAGAACTGTTCTTTTTCCAGGGTGGAGAGATTATGCAACTTGCAAGATTTATACAAGCAAGAGATTGGTCTATAACAGGGGTGGGCAATCCTGGTCCTCGAGGGCCAGTGTCCTGCAACTCTTGGATGTCTCCCTGGTCCAACACAGCTGAATTAAATAGCTGAATCACCTACGAAGTGCAGTCAAGTTCTCCAGAGTTCTGCTAATGACCTCATTATTTGACTCAGGTGTGTTGCATTAGAGACACATCTAAAAGTTGCAGGAGACCGGCCCTCGAGGCCTGGAGTTGCCCACCCCTGGTCTATAAATTACATTAGAAAACATTGTTGATGTTCTCTACTGCACACGAGGGTCTATAAATTGCAAATAAGCTCAAATACACACAAACACTGATGCTAAAGACTCCACAATATTGTTTAAATTGACAGGAGCCACGACTATCAGTCGTCGTAAATAGGCCTGTCACCGTGACACATCGTGCTGGACGATAAATTGTCTCAGAAGTTACTGCGATAAACGACAATGTTGTTGCTTTGAGGCCTTCTTGAAGCAATACAATTGTAATGACATAATAACACATCCTCAAAGGGGAATAAACTTTAAATTCTGATTAACATTTAACACTGGAGCTGGAGGACATTTTAATATCCAAAATAAATAAACAAATATGGTCTGCCTACGTTTCTTGAGGCCACTTCTAAACAACTCTAATTGCTAAGATCTGCATTTAATCTCTAATTATTCTGAAATGTAGCTTCTTTGCCAAGGTTTGTGTCTTCATGCAAAATGAAAATTGATATCATGTTTAGGCATAACTCTTGACCCAGAAAGTCTCATACAGGCAATAACCTGAAAAAAAAAAAAAAAAGCACTGAAACACAACCGTCACTGTTTTCATTAGAGATATACATCATCATGCACCGAGTGAGGAGCAAACTGCATGAAAAGACCTGGGGATGCAAAATGTCCAAAACTTTTACAGTCAAATCAGACAAATTATTTCGTTCCTGCTGCCGGTGTCATAGTCACCAGTCCATCACAGGCTGATGCATGTATATATATTGTAAAAAAAAAAAAAAAAAAAAAAAAAAAAAAAAAGAGAAAGCACAAATGTGCTGTAATTTGGGATCAAAGTCAGCTGAGTAAAATCTATCTGCTCTCTGTCCTGTGATAAATCTGCATCCACTATTATTAAAAATATGCCAGATGTAATAATCCGATGTCGCTGGCAAATTATTAATCACAACTCCAACCTCATGAAACCACCATGTCTCTTCAGTGTGATAATCTCCACTGCGTTTGGACCACATATTACATTTTCCTCATAAATAATTCACAACAACATGCTTTGTTTGGCACTTAACAGCAAACGTCCCGACATCCTGTAGCGGCTTTGATCTATGCTTTTTAATATTCGTTATCTGCTAGATGTGACGTGGCTAGAAACACGAAACGAAACGCGCTCCAAATGTTTTACATCGTCATGCCTCGCCTCGCAGCGCGCCGTCGCTGCAGGTGTTTGAAATGCGGGCGGCGAAGATCCTGTCAATATTTACTGTGTTCTTTGGATTTCAGTAGCCGCTAATTTACTGGGAAAGAAGCTTTACGCCCCACACTTCACATCGACAGGCATGTCTGGTCAAATATTAACTAATGGATTCGACCAGATAGGAAATAAAAATGGCGTTTCAACAATTGTTAATTCATTTTGAAGGACAGTAAGGCATAAAGGTGCCACTTTGATTTTCCTTTGCCAGGTGAAACATTCCAAGAAAAATGCTTCGCCTTTCTTTGTATCGTCGTAAAGCACACCATAAACTGTCTCGTATGAGGAACGCCACTAAACCGGAAGGCCAAAGGTCACTTCTGCAGCAGGGGATGACTTCATCGCTTTAACCCCTTCAGCTCCAATGAAACTATGGCTCATAATGTAAGAGGCCTCAATGTTTCTGTCGAGTTTTTCTCAAGAAATGGCTCAAGAAACGGTCTAATTATTTTTAAAAGGAGGGGGAAATTAAAACAAAGGAGGATTGAAATGAAGAGCTCCAAGAACGCTGCTCGGGCCAAAAACACCACAAATGGATCCAGACCAGTGGAAATCCATATTAAGACTTAATGAGTGCTTCACTGGAGGCAGAGACGGTGAGCAGATGGTATCTTCACGTGTGATTCTCACTTTGGAGCACAAAGATAAAAGTGTGATAGTGATGAGGGGAAAGCAGAACATTCTGCGTTTCCAACAAACGCTTTTAAATATTTTAAGGTTTTGTAGTGTTCAATAAGGCAAAAATAGATTTTCTGGAAAGAAGTTCGAGCGACGGGGTTAAGAATATCTGGAGGTGCGGCTGGTTGCAGGCTGCCTCAATAAACTGCCCTATTATCACAATAAAACATTAAAACTAAATGCTAAGCAAACATGGGAACTCCCTCAAGACTCACTCAGGTGACGGCGTCGCTGAACGTGTTTTAATGAGCCATTCAGTGAACAACACAGCCATGTAACTACTGAAACAATCCACTAATTACCGACTGCTCACAGTAAGTATGGCAGGGTCTAGATTTATGGCCTGAACCCGACCCCGACCGAAATTAGCTGCTTTAATCAACGTACAATTTAAGGAGGTGACAACAGAGAAACGCTGAGAAAAGGAAGAAAGTAAGTAAGTCAGGGACGGACGTTCTTTAGACTGTAACAATGGCAGCAATATATTTATTGTGCAGCGATTCTCCTATCAATCACACGTGCCAGATGAATTGCACTTGACTCACTCTGTGGTTACAACAAGCATCAAGATGGAGCTGGAAAACGTTAAACACAAGCTGACTCAAGCTACGGCCCAATCGGCGAAAGCCTAATTAAAATAATATATTGTCAGGTTTACGTCAGGATCAGGCTGATTAGTTCATTAGCCGGGCACAATGCGTCCTGGCTCAGGCTGGGTCGGGTTGGATATTTATTATTTTTTTTTTAGGTAGCAGGCGGGATAACTAACAGTGCTCGGAAAACTGGACTGAAACTTTACAAAATACAGAAATAATGCAGAGAACTGTGCAAATCAGTTCAAGAACTGCTTCAGGGAGCCAGGACTTAGACTGGAAAGCTATTTGTATTGACATATACTTTAATAATGGCAAATCGATACAACCCCCACCCCAACACAGACATCTCGCATCGCCACCAACCCCGACCCGTTGGACTCGCTTTGCCTCAGAGGAGCAATCAGTCAGCCGAGTCCACAGCCAGCATGAAACCATGAAACCATAAGTCACACCACCGCCAGCCAACGAGCGAGACAGCCAATACATTTCAGGAGCAGAGAACGTCCATAACTCATCCCGAACTGGGAGCCGATGGGACGCGGCTGACCCACTTCTCTGACTTGAAGACAAAAAAGACCTTCAATTGCTAATGTCAGAGCTGCAGGTAGCAATCTTTTTATTCAAGAGTCTCTGTCTGACACAGGAGTGAAGTTTGATGCCCGTCTTCTGCTTATTCAAATTTAGAGATGACTCTTAAATCCTACCAATATTTATTAATATCCATTAGAAAACATTTGCGAGGTTCAGTAGCAGAATCTGTTTTAAAAGCTATAAAGACTCAACACATGACAGTACACACTAAAATCTTTATTAAATTCTGAGGGGAATTTCTCCCATCACAAACTTTTGAATACCAATACTTTTATTTCCAAAGGAGGTTAAAAAGTAAACATAAATCAGCAGTGGAAAGCAAAGTGCTGCCCAGTTCGTGTCAGCATGCGACTTCAACATTTATTACAGGTTATGGACGTGAAGGCTACAGCTTCAAGCTCAACACCCATAGAAGCTAATGATGCTAAAGTTTGAATCCGGGATCAGTTTCAGATCCTTTGGCCGAACCATTTGTTTCTTTCTTTGTGTCGTTTTGTTCTGTTGGGGATGCCTTAAAGCTCTGCATGTTTGTTACTGTGTTGCATCATGAAATATTCACCCAGACATGATCTTGTCCTGCCCCTGTTTGGGTCCTATTAAGCAAAAAAATTTGCCATTAGGTCACAATTTTTTTTTTTTTTTTTACAAAATTATTGCCCTTAAGAATTTCTCTAAAATTTTTATGACTCGTCTCGTTCCGGGAACCGCATTTATTTTTATCTTGGTTACGATTTTCTTGCAATTCCTGAAGTGCTTCTTAAGTTAAACACTGACGCTGATCCAATTCCACGGCTGGTTTTAGGAGTGCAAGACTTTTCTGCCCCAGCACAACGTCAGGACCTGCTTGCTTGGAAAGAAAAGACGGAAAAAGGAGGTCAGCCGAGGGAAAAAAAAGCACGAAAGAAAAAAGAAGAAAGATTAAGGAGGTTGAAACTCGGTGTGTTCTGGGGTTCTCATTAGTGACCAGCTGTTTGCGATTGGTTTTCCCAGTGGCCTCGCTCTGTGGGGCGACACGAGTTTGACACGCGCGCCACTCAACGCCGCCGATGCCTCTCCATCGGGAAGCAACGACGCAGCAGTGCAGCTCATTTTACCTGAATTATGTTGAGATAATTAGGAAAACTGATTGCTACTTCATTTCTAAAGTAGAAAAATGAAAAAATAAATAAGTACAAATAAGTAGCGAATGCAACTGATACGAGAGACTCTTTAAAAAAAAAAATGACATGAGCTCTTTAGAGGCATTTTTTTTTTTTTTTTTTTTAAACAATATTAATATTAAAAGCTATGGCACAAAGAAAAAAGTAGTAGCAATACATCTGGAGCATATGAGCCATGAAAAATCTCATAATTTAGAAATTTTTTGTATCTCTAAGAAATCAGATGTCAGAAATGCAACACTCGGCTTGAAACCGAGTTCATACTGGTTTAGGTGCAGTTTGAAAACTCCACCTATCGAAGGTGATTCCAGCGGATTGTCGTCTGTAAATATCCGCAGAGACGAATCAGACGGAAACATCTAAAACACGACTGATTTGTTCCAGGTCCAGACCTTAAGACTGATCACTGTCACGGCTACTGTTCACTTGCACTTAGTTATTTACGTCACCGGTGTTACAGCTCCGGAGGAAACCAGGGCTGCACTGGCTCCAATCCATACGTTTTGCAACTCCGCAGCTCTGATGCAACTAGAATGGTTCAGGATGTCGAAATACATCAAAAGTTGCTCATCTCCCCTGCAGAAACATAAAGCCTGACAAAGTGTTTTTTGTCCAGTTTATAGCAAAAATGTCCGAGGACACGTTAAATGAGACAAAACTAACTTACAAGTAACTTTTTCAGCAAGATATAGGCGTTTGTTTTAGGTCAATATTTCCCTAATATTGATGAAAAGGTGCTGGTTCCATTGGCAGATCATTTAACTTGTAACAAGACATTGTTCCCACGTCACAAGAGGAAAAATCTGTCAATAGAGCAAGTATTTTTGTCAATATTAGGAAATTATTGACTTAAAATAAGCGTTTTTATCTTTCTGAAAATGTACTGAGAAGTTGAGATGAGTCAAAGGTCAGACATTTTCATTGTAAACTTGACACAAAAAATACTTGGTAGGATTTTTATTTGCTTTCAATTAAAACCCGTCTATTACAATGTCCTGGTTAAATTATTTAAAGGTTTAAAAAAAAAAAAAAAAAAGATCCCACAGCCAATTGCCAGTTTTGGCTTGTATGTATTAAACATGTTTAGCGTCCCGGCAGCCGGTCCGGTCCGTCTTAAATTCACGGCAGGATTTCAGCACAGCCTCCCTTTGACTCGGCATCGACCTCTGGGCTGATGCTACACTTTAGGCGTCTTTTTTTTTTCCCCATCATCATCGTCACAGGTCGGGATCGAACCCAGTTCCCATGCATTTTGAAAGGCTTGCACCATCGGTGGTATTTATTTATAACACCATAAAAAAAAAAAACAGTTTGATAATCCATACTAGAGCAACACAATCCATCTGTAGTATTATAAGTGGAATAAAAAGAAATCTCAGACAATAAGACATATCTCCCAATGAAGCAAGAAAATAAGGAAATACACACAGCCTAAAGTTAACAAGTGGAGTCTGTTCAGTTTAATGCATTTACGTAGCCCTAATTCACAAAAAATATGTTATAAAGTAAAACATAAACTTCCATATTTTCAAATGCATATATTTGAATTTTATCCCAGTTAAAATACCAAATGTTTAGATTCAGCCTATGACTGAAAGTTATCAAGCAGAGTGAAACAAGTTATGAGCCAGGCTTTCATCAATGTTTTTTTTTTTTTCCAATGCGCATTTTGAAGTGTACCAGAAAAGGTTGATTGAAACAGAAAAATTATTTAAAAATGACAAAACGTCCTCACTTTTGCAAACATGTTTTTTTGTGCTGGCTCGAGGTTGACTGAATTGTTCAGAATAGATGCCAAAACAGAAAAGGGCAGCAACTGCTACACCTTTGTTTGTTTTTTTGGGGGGTTTTTTTAAACGTTATTTATTGTTTTAAAAGCAGAGGCAAGTGGATATTAGTTACTACTTTCACTAACGGAAGTAGCGGTAGCGAGACTGAATGCAGCCTGGATGGCGGCCAATCCCCGTCACACTCAAGGAAAAGGAAAAAAAATAAATAAAAAATCATTTTGGTTCAAATTTTTGTGTGAAAGAAAAAGTTTTCACACTTGTATAATTGCTGAAAGCCTTGTGGGACCGGAAGAGTATTAAGACCAACTGTAAAAAAAAAAAAAAAAAAAAGACCAAATTAAAAACAAAAAGCCTTTGAGACAATTAAAATCTTGGGTCTAAATATGAAAAAATTACACATATGGACACCGAATGAATATTTTTGCTTCAGGAAAACCTTTACATGTTTAGACCTCGTATCTATATCCAATGTTATAATGGATCAAAAATGAATGAATTACTAATATTATAATAATTCTGATGGAACAGCTTAATTTGTGCGCAGAAAGGAGGTAACTATTACTTCACGCAGCTCCCGTTTTGTTGGTTTTTGAATTAAGTGACTCTTACTGAGGGGCACACAGATGGGCTTTCATACACTGGGATTTGTAGTCTTTTCATAAAACTGGTTTTGCCTAAGAACTGCTCATAGCGTTCTTAGGCTATGTGTGTGTGTGTGTGTGTGTGTGTGAGGGAGTTTGCTTGTGAAAAATCAGAGGATTTTTTTCTTTTTCTTTTTCAACTTCTCTAGATGCTGCTGCTCTCTGCTAACTGGCCCTTGATAAATGCTTGACTGAGTCCTTTCAGGTAAAGAAAGTCTCTCCACACATGACCGATTTGTTTTGAAGCGCAGAGGGGCTTTTGGGGATTTAAAGCTGCTAATGGCTTCGGAAAGGGGGAAATCGGCGGAAAATAAAGATAATTCTGAACGGCGCGAATGAGCCCAGCAGCCGGGTGTCTGGTTACAGGCGTTTAATGGAAGAGGCTGTGGCTCTCATTTCCTCCTGAACGCTGCTACAACTCAGGCTAAAACGTTGACAAAGTTCGGGACGCGATAGAGGGAAGAGATGAGCCAGTGACTCCAAAATAGCCCAGGCGTTTACAATCCTGTTCGTGGAAGAGAGCGAACAGGATTATTCTCCCCTCGCTGGCAGAGCAGAGGCACCGAATCCATTTTGTGCACACGGCGGCTCGGCGTAGCTCATTCTGGTGAGAATTGAGAAAAGTTAGAGTCTTCCGTTGCTCCGGGTGAATTAGAAAGCTGGACGCTATGAACTCTGGGAACTTTTGGTGATGTGAGACTTTAACAAGCGGTCCCGTCCGGGCCTGAGGGGGAGACTCTAAGAGACATGACTGAACTCTCTCACCCCGATTCTCAACAAGTATTCAGCAGATACATAAACCAATCAACTCTAAGCTTTTGTTGCACTCTCGTCTTTTTCACAACCTCAAATTTCATTGGATTTTATTGAGATGCGAGACTCTGATGGGTCAAACCGAGCGGTTAGTGGCATCTTGGGTTGTTTTTACACCTCATAGTCTGAGGTCAGATCGAATGCTTGGTCACGTCTTTGGTTGTAGACTCGGTTCGATTGCAACATTTGTCACATTTTCAGCTGGTGCGCCGCGCTGTGTCAAACAATCCAAACCATCTGATGTACCCGTTACCCCACGCGCCTGTGGGAGGCGCTGCACCAACAACCGCTGAAGAAAACGCCGCAAAAAAACCTCAGAGGAAGACATGATTGCAACTTCCTTCACAAAGTGAGAAAAGACAAAAAAAAAAATTGGCATCAGATTTTAGTGGTTGTAGAATTTCTCTTGTCTTTGGTAAAAGTCATTTCTCCTGCTGGCAGTTAAAAAAAAAAGTGATATGTTCAACATAATTTTAACACTGTTTTAAGATGCAGCTTTATCTTTTCGTTGTGTCCATACTCGCCTGACTCAAGAAGGAAACGCAGTCATTGCTTGTCTTGAAGTGATGCTGCTGCTTTTCAATTAGCTCCCATTAAAATGTAATTTAGAAATGACGCAACTGCAACAGTTTCTTAAAACAATCACCCCACAGCTATCAGTCCCTCGGTATGAGCGTAGAGAGACAAAAGTCAATCTCAGGACTTTTTTTTTTATTTTATTTTTCTTTTTCTTAAAGAAATTTCTATTTCAAAACCTTGTATACTTTTAAAATGAAGAACAACCTTAGATAAACGACTCTTTGCTCGTCTGCCCCAATGCAGAGGGAAGAATGTGTTGCTCTTCTCCCACCAGAGGAGGACAACTCTGCAGCTTCTCCCCCTCAGGAGGCTTTCAGGGCCCGGCCGCCGGTTCCAAACCCAAAGAGAAGACACAGCTGGCTGTAGTTTGGATTTTTTTTCTCCACAGAGAACACGACACCAAGCATGCGGCGCATTTCAAACCAGCTGGAGGCGATCGCAGCCTTTGGTTTTAAAAGGTTTTCCACTAAACATGCCAGCGATGACGGTTCATGCTTTGTAAACACGAGCAAAGGTGGAAAATGCAGCGCAACGCAAGCCGCACGAGGTCATTACCGAGAGTTGACTGTAAACATTGGGGACATCAAAACGCCACCTTATGGTATTTATTGTGAAAGCGATATCCGCTTCACAAAGGACTTTCCAGTCGCTCTGAGCAATCAGTCTTATTTGGTGAAGAAGTCTAAGCTGTTATGCTCATGATGTAGATTTAAACCATTTTATCCTACTGGATTTTTGCTTGAATCTCTTATTTTGAAGAGGAGGTCTCAGTTGGGGTGGGGATTTATCGTATCGTTCATCATTTATGGTGATGAACTTCTTAACGTGATGAGAATATCATTCTCATCATTCTCATCTTAAGGTTATTGAACCTTAAGACAGTTTAAAACAAGTACTCCACTAATTGTGTGGCATTTACAATCTCCAGTTACTTAAGTTGCACACAGATGTAATTAGCGATTCGTTGGATGTGTTTTGTGTGTATTGGCTCAGTGAACTCTCCAGCAACCTTGACCTGGCTGAGATTTGAAGTCACTGATAAGGGAGAGTCTTAATTGGATTTTGGAAAGGCGGGGCTAATCCTCCGCAGAGCCTGTAATCTCTCAGCAGGACGAGGGAAACACACCCCACAGAGGCCAGAACCGGAGCATCTGTTCACCGTGAAACGCTCATGAGCAAAACATATGATCATGAAATATTTACAAGTAGTTTCCATATTAACATGCAGTGACGAATAGCCAGATTTATATGGGAGCACATAGCAGAACGTGGCAAAGATATGTATGCTTACAACTGACATTAAAAATCCCTTTGACTTTATGAAAAAGCTTTGACCGTATTTCGCCAACATGGCTGAGATTAAGCTTGTTCAAGAAATGCCAAGTAGAAGATTTGACTAAAACAATACAATGAAGTCAAATAAAGAGTGAAGTTTTCCTCTTTATCCTCGTCTCGATTATGAAGCCATCAGTTTTTATCCCCCCCCAATCAGTAATTTAGACGTCTCCATGTTCGGGTATAAAAGCCGTGAGGCAGATATGAACAGTTGTGAAATTTCTCGGCCTTTCAGGCAGAAATCGCGCCGCCTGTGGTTTTGATGAGGTTGTTTCATTCAGGCTTGGGAGCGTATGTGTGTGTAACATTTCTGCTCCAACATATTAAAGAAAGTCTCTGCAGCTCTTATGCAATATCAAATTACACCCATTGGGTAGCCATTATTTATACTGTGATCCTGTATTAATATTGTACTAAGCTGCAGGTCTTTATTTCTTTAAACCCTCTGTGGTGCAGCGATGGTTCGGAAAACGCGGGTATTGACGCTAAAATTCATTTTTAATACCCGTATAAACCTACTTTTGTTCCCATTTGTCCCGTTTTCGGAACAGAATTATCCCCGTTTACAATATAATATCCACCTATTATGTTGGAGCGTGCTGCAGCGGGAGATGTATAAATAACAGCACGTTTTTGTGCGTCTCCATCTAATTAGTCAGCTTCTGCCTGCTTTTGTGCAATTACAGCTCAAGAGCTGTTTCGGCGAGAGCGACGCGAACAGCCAAGTACCGGCCTGCTTTTGGATCGACGACAAGCCCAGCAGGAGAGAGGGGAAGGCCAAAAGAGATTTAAAAAAAAACGAATTTGATAAACAGAACAGACAGTCGCAACCAATTCCAGTTTTAGCGCCAGCAAACACAACGTTGCTGTAGATGGTCCAATATATGTAATCCGGCGTTCAGCGACTCTGAACCTGGAACTGCAAACTGTTGCTGAGCAGGAAGAAGGATCTGCAGACAAAACACAAAACACGGCTTCCCGATGACACGTGACAGGAAGAGGTTCAAAGGAAAAAAAAAAAAAAAGAAAGCTGAGTGAGCTTTTACACCGACAATATCTGTTCGATTCACGGAGCGTCGTGTGACACAGGAAATGCAGTTGCTTGCGGATGGCGTGAAAATAAGTTCTACTTCCCCCAGCGGCGCTCCGGCCAATAAAGCACTACCGCTGCAAGGCGGGAAATTAATGAATGGTGGAAACTTGAGCTGTGGGGCGAAAATGAACAGCTTTCTATTTTTGCCGACAGATCTGCGCTCCATCCGCAGCGGCTCCTCCTCAGTTTAACTCTGGATCCAGCCAGAAAGCATCGATCTCTGCGTTTCGCAGCGCCACGCCGGAGCATAAATCAGACGACTGCGATGGAGCGGGACGATGAATGGAAAACGGGGGTGACAACCTTTCAGTGAAAAATAGTTTTATTCACTGAAAATTTGACTGCTTCCCCCTACCTTAAAAATCCTGAAAACAATTCATGTCTTTAAGCAAAGCCTAGCACATGGGGCAGGTCAGGGGGCAAAGGGCAAAATCTTTTACATTTATGAAAAAGTACAGTGAGACCGCTGTTATTTTAAATAAAATTACAGTCATTGTAATTATATGTATTCTCTTTTTTTCACAGCTGCAATTGTTATTCACCGGGATTAGAGACCAGAACCGAAAAGCTGAAATGGAAAAACAACTGAGATCCCATCTAGAAACACTTTTAACTGTTTTTAAATAGTTCACTCACCAAACATACACTATTACGCTCATAAATAATAATAATAATAATAATAATAATAATATTACAGGGAGTGGCATCAACAACGCTCATCAACATCACTTCCATTGTCCTGAAGTCTGTAAACGACGAGGTAAAATGTGTTGGAAGCTGCGCAAATGTCTTTATCCAAACAGCTCAACATGTGGGGAAAATGGTTTATCGACAGGAAAGCTGACATGATCTTTACTCAGAAACTGAGCTGACAGGATGAACAACGCAGAGAAGCACAGACCAGAAAGGTGGAGGTGCTTCGTCAGGTAATGACTGGGAATGTTTGTCCTGAGGGCACTGAAAGTGCTCGACGTGAGCCGAGCTAAATGCTGCTCAATGCAACGGATAACAACGGCAGATCGACTGAATTAATGTCGCAATTAAATATGGTGCTAATATACTCCGGCCCTAATTTAAAACAGTGCCAAGTAATTCATCTACTGCTTTTGTAAAGGTCAGTGTGATGCATCAGGGGAGATTTTTAAAACTTCGTGTATAAGGTCTTAAGTAAACAAATCAATTTATGGTGCAAAGTGCATCAAAGTCGTTAAACTCATTGACTGCACCCATATATTAATAAATAATATAAAAAAATATATATAATAAGTTAGTATATTTTCAGCAGGCAGCAATGAAAAACTTTTATATTCTTTATAAACAAAATGAACCTCTGCGAGGAACAAAAAGGCTGAAAAGCTATTTTTTTGAAAAACCGGTAGGAAGCTGTCATGCCGTGAAATAATAACCTTGAATTTTCGCTCTTCCATTCAGACTTAACACCCAAGAGTTAACGTTTGTCAAAATATGACGACAAACGTGAAAGAAAAACACTAAAAGCAGCATGCACAGCTGCCAGACTGCAGTCAAAAAAAGCAGAGAAACACGTCGGTGCACTCTTGCACTCAGGACGCCGTAAAGGAAGCATGAGAGAAAGTTAACCCACAAAGAAAATCATCAGAGGATGTGAAAGTTAAACCGTATGAGAAGAAAGTGGGACAAAGAGGCAGCACGTATTGGAACAGAAATTTAAATCATTCCTAGCCAGACATGAGTAAGAGCAATCGGTGGAAAGGTTTGATGTTTCCTCAGATTTGGTACGAACTGGAGCCTGGGTGGGTGGGGAGGGCAGAACTCGCTCTGATACCACAAGTGCCGCCTTGTGCTGCAGCTCAGAGCCCTCTACTTCACAGAGCGACTCCCCTGTTCCTTCAGCTCCCTCGGCTGTGGTCAACTGGGCAGAAAAGCTGCTTATTGTGGTTCTTCCAGCCTGCAGTCATACAGGACATTACACTCCTCGGCCGTGCAGCGAGTGGGTCTGTGTGGGTGGGTGTGTGAAAATACGAGGGGAGGTGCGCATCACGGAGCTGGAGACGCTCCAAGTTGTCCCTACAGGACTGTTGCCACTTATGTAACAACTCCTCTGTTTTTTGTTTCTTCCTTTTTCTTACTCTCTTCCTTCCTTCCTTCTTTTCTTACTTCCACGTTTTGTGCTGGCCCGGCGGCAGATTTATTTCAAGCACGCCATCATGCTTGTTAACAGCGAACGCACAAAGGCTTCGTGCTTAACTGTCGCAGCAGCGCGCGACAAATGCCAAAGCAGGGGAAAAAAAAGAAGAAAAAAAAAAAAAGAGGCTCTGACAGTTACTCTGTGGTTTTGAGAAATAGCATTAGCCCAGAGAGGCAAAAGGGAGCACAGCTATGAGGAGGCTTGCCTCGCAAGGCATGCTGCTGAAATCAACCACATCCTTTGTCAACAAGGCAAACAAAAGCCAGACGGCAGAAAGTAGGCTTACCGATGCAAATAGGGAGGTCATATGACTGTGGTGCCTACAGAGCATACGGCCCAGGACCAATGTTTGCTTGGCACAATCGATGGCTTTGAGCGACACGTTGGAGTTATTGTTTCCTCCACCACAATCCGTCTTTTATTAGGAGGAAGAATAGTAAACAGCAGCTGATGACGCCCCAGAGATGTTCCCCTCAATAAAATTGAAACAGGACGAGACAGTGTTGCGTGTTTTCCTGGTCATATTTTATGGCACACTCAAGTCGCTAAGTTAACTTAAGTTAATTAAAAAAGTGCTACATATATCAAATATGACTTAAAATAAATTTGACTATGTAGTTTAACGCCTTAAAATTGGGCCTCTGTCGCTTTAAAAACTCCTTTCTGAAACTCCGCCTTCAGGAAGTCATCGCTCCATTTAACAAGGTTTTCACCAGATTTGAACAGAGTCTTAGTTCGTACAATGAGCTCAGCAGACGAGCAGTTCCTCCGGGTGTTTGCTAATTGCTGCTGGCTAGTCTGAAGGAGCTGAGAGGGGAAGTGGAGGAGGGCTGCTCTGTGAGGCAGAATCTTGAAATCTGCAGCTCAAAGGAGGCGGGGCTAGGTCCACCGAGGCGTTTTGCGCAGTCGATGGAAACACGGCTAATTTGAATTTTCTTCTTTTTGCGACATTTTAAGAGTTCACTCAAAATTACCACGTACAAAAGTCAAGGTCAAGAGCTAACGTGCTGAGCTCTGGGTGTCAAAGCATGTTCACTCTGAGAGCGGTCTGCAAGATGCTAAAAGAAGTCTGTAAAAATCCTGCAATGTCATCACTGCATCTACAGCGGGCTATTGCTTCTTTTGATTCCAAGGTATATGACTGACAGAATAAGGTCAGAGTTATTAGCCCCCAATGAAATCTACAAAAAAAAAAAAAAAAATCTTTAATATCTCCATGAAATGCTTGTACTGGTTCCAAAACAACCGAGACAAAATATCCAAAACATTTCATTGATACACTGAATTTTGCATTAGTCTGGAATATCAGCTTGAACCCGAATAATTTGGACACCAGACGAGAAGATGTCTGGTGCGCTCGTCAGAGGATTTCTCTGCCACCAAAACTGAGGCCGCTAAAAGACAGTCAGTGTCCGTCCACATCAGCCTCCGACTTCCTGTCGCAGAAAATAATAACCAGTAATGGGAGAGCAGGAAGGAGGGTATTTGTGCAAAGGAAGCAGTGACTGATTGCATGTCAGGAAGTGGGCGTGTTCCAGTTCATCTCCATAACAGCCAGCTGCCAGACGCCACAATGCCTCATTAAGTGATTGACATTAAAAGCAGATTAATCGAGACGTATCAGACCGTCGTTCACGTGCGACACAAAAACGGTAATTGACCGTGTTTTGAGTTCAGGTGGACGCCACACACACAAACACACACACTCACACACAAACGAATTAAAAGAATTACGCCCGCTCATCGGACGGCGAATTTGATGCTTCTGGTAGAGAGATGAGAATTGAGCGATTATGCAAATTAAACATCAGGAGGGGAAAGACTTTTGAAGGAGTGTGGAAACAATAGCGATTAAAATCCAGACGGCCCTGAGGCGTACAACAACACCACCTTACAAATCACTTCCAAAACACACCAAAAAGACCAGTTAATAGAACTGCTAATTATATATGCTAGAAAGAGATCGCTAACAACACCAAACGTAGACTTACAAGGAGGATTATGTGACTGAAAGATGGAAAGACAGAACAATAAGTCAGTAAAAATATTTGTTCCTTTTTTTGTTCCACATTAAACATGAAAGGAGAAACACTTCACTGCCACAATCATAGGCTGGCTCTAAAAACGTGTTAAAGTCAGACTATCAGACAGCAATTTAGGAGCAGAAACATGTGCACGTGCAAAGATGTGCTAAATAAAATGAGTTTGTGTCGCAATCATCACGACAGCAAAGGCTAAAATGCAAACGTTATGCGTTATTGAATGCCACCAGCCCTTAAGGCAGAACACGTTAAAAGTGGCCTCCAATGTTTCCATGAACAGCTTAGGATAGGTAAATGGGATATACAAAACATTTATTTTTTTTGCACAAAATCACTTAGATGGGGAGAATTTAGTTTGCTCAGTTCTGCCTATTTTGAACTCCTTTCAGAATGAGCTGTTTCAGGGTCTCCGTCACTTTAAATCCAAATAGGGCCACACACCCCTCCCCCCAACTCAACATTTACGCTCGCACGTGCAAACAGATTTGCAATTTTACAGCCGTAGATCTTTGAAAAGCAGAAGTGGAGCCTCCAGCACAACCAATGAGAATGCAACAAGTAGTATCTGGATGGAAAGTGAACAACAAAATATTTCTGCTGTCCAGCAGCCATTGTACAGCGCATACAGCGGCACAACCAGCTTGTCAAACATCCTGGAGCTCTATCGGGGTTGCTGGGTAACGGAGCTGTGCCCGTCAATTGTGACTGAACAAGTGGGAGGCTTTTGAAACGTCTCGTTTTCCAGACACCAAAAAGACGTCAACTAATTGCCAAAAAGCGGCTGGGTGTTTTGGGGTTTTTTTTAAAGTGCTCTGGCTGTTTTTAGAAGCAGTAGGAAACCAAACGCATGCAAGACAAGCTTGAACATGTGAATTTTGCATAACATAAGGCTCTCCTTGAGACAGCACATCGTACACATCACTATGTGTACGACATGAGTATTACAGTCTTGCAGTTTGCACACACAAATTATGCAGAACATTTATGAGTGACTTGATTCATGCCAATTTGCTGCTATGAATAACACACACGTATTAATTTAAAAACACAACCCTCTTCACCGCCGTCTGAGCCGCGTCAACCACCAGGCACGGGTTCACACCCACTGAGTTGTGCATCGTCGTCTAGCGACGTCGCACGGCCACTGAAAACACACCCCATCGCTATTTTTTTCCTCTCTTTTTTGAAGGTGTCACCCGTTAAGAGCCGACACAGAGGGAGGCGAGCCGCAGTAGCCAGTGTTAAATGGTGTGACGGAGGGAGGGCGGGCGGGGAGTGGGGTGGTGGGGGGGGGGGAGGAGAAAGATGAGGGCGATGATGCTAAAATTAGCACCCTGTGAGAAAGTGACAGATGACCTCATGGTGGTTTTCAACTCGCCTTGACACAGAAATCTGGTCGTCTGCTATCCCTCTCGGAGCTCGTCTGGCCTTCTTCCTGCCTTCATTAAATATTTATTTTTATTTTGCGGCTTCCAGAGGTCCTGATGAAAAAAAAAATACTCTGATATATTCCCCACCTCTTCTGGACTGCAAAGTGGACAACTACTTTGCTTCGAGGACCATCCACTGAAAAGAATAAAATATAAAAATAAAGCGTTTGTCACCAAAAGGCAGAGAAATAGAGGCTGATAATAGCGTTGAGGTTAGGCGATTCAACACTTACACACTCATTAAAGTTGGAGACTCACAGCCTATCTTTGCTTTTCTGTTATTTTCCCAACGATGCCACAAGCCCTCCCTTTTCTGACCACGTAGAAAAGAGGCACATCCTGAATGAGACTCTGCATGCTGACCTTATTCCTCTTTCCAGCGCCGCTCGCACACATAAACACACTGGTGGACAACGCATCATTATCTCCCTGACACTTCCCTGAACAAAGTTCATTTCACAGGGGAGAGAGAGAGAGTTGACAAATGTAGCAGGCACTTTCTTAGGCCGTTCCAGTGCCCCTTTCCTGTATCAAATGCCACACAGTGGCGTCCCTTGAGGCAAAATAAGCTCAATTACCGGGTTGTAGAAATCCGAGCGACACGCCGAGTAAAAGCAGACAGGCGGTGGTTGCAAGGGAAACGACAGGGAGCCGTCGGTGTGTGACGGTGACGCCGGAGCTCGTTATCTGCAACGGCAGCACAGACGAAGCATGTGTGGTCCGCGTTTACGTAAGGTGTGGGAGCGGGGGGACCTGACTGGGAGTGTAAAGTAAATAGGAGTGAAAGGTGCCCTTCTTAATGGAGGAGACCTTTCATTACAGCCTCATAGGGTGGCGGATGCAGTGCTTAGCGAAATATACAGTAGTCACACCCATTGCCACACATTTCCATACTGCAACTGAAACTTTGAAGCAGAGGTAACTTTTAGAAAATATATGGATTTTTTATTTTATTTTTATTTTTTTTTACAAATTTGTTCAAACTGTCACTATGTTGTGAAAGTTTAATATGAGACAGATAAAATGGAGAAACAACATAACAATTGCTAACAAAACTGCTTATCTGTGGTCATTGGTGGCTATGCTAACTAGCTTGTGCATTCACAGCAGGTTCCACTGATGGTGAGAAGCTGCAGCAACTGGGAGGGTAAGAGCTGCGTGTTCATGTGCATGATTGATAGCGCTAAACCCTCCCTGTGCTTCTGATTGGTTATTTCTGACAAAGAGCGGTGTATTCTGCAGATAGCCGTAGGACCACAGAGAGAAGGCTTTTTTTATTTTTAACTAATTAGACCATTTTAACAAATATGTAAACAAACAAAAAAAAGACACACTTTGTATTCCACAGCTAAATGTGTAGGGAACATAGTAAATATGTGGAGGAAGGTACTCTGGTCCAACAAAGCAAAAATGAAACGCACAGCACATCACACCGCAAATGCTCTGCTCATAATCAAAGCTTTCTACTGTGTTTCAGAGTGCTTTAACTCAATAATAGTAGCGCTCCAGCTCAAGACGGTGCCTCCAGCTCACTAACAGAGAAAATGCTGTGACTAATATTGTGCAATGGCCCTTTGAAATGAGCTCAGGGCTGGACCCTAAACACTAAGCACACATTCATTTGATGCACCAAATGAAGCCTGACTAGCAATTAATAGTGATTGCAGAAAGATTCACCACCTTTTGCTGCTAATTTGGGGTTTCGCAATTACCAACAGCGCTCCGTCCTTTTGTCTTTGGGATTGTTGTCGCCTACTTTTATCAGCAGCAGCGACGCCGGTCTGTGGTGAAGATGCTGCCAGACTAAACCCGCCGCCGCATCTCTTTAATAGGTCCCAAAGTTAGTCAAGAAGTGAACGTTAATGTTTTCGTCACGAGGAAGAAAACTGGGCCGAGTTAGCAGGAGAACATGCAAATTCGACAAGGGAGGAGATTTTAAAATAGCCACATATGGAAAACTAACAACAGGACAGGATTAACATAGTAACCCGTCAACGTATCCCTTAAGTATTTGAGTTCAAACAAAGACAAGAGTCTTTTTATCCCAAGCAAACACTACACATTTTCATTTGGCTAGCTGAAGGAGATTGTCACAGAGCCTAAACAGTCGGTATGTATCCTGCAGAGTGGGCTTTGCTGCACAGGGCAGTGATGAAGTGGTGACATATGGTGTGTAAGCCCAGCCGGCTGCAGGATTTAAACAGGAAAAAGCAATCAGTAAGAAAATGATTTTGTTTTCATAAACAGCGAAAAGAATCTGGACCACAAGCTAATCTACTTATTTTGTTTTGAAAGCAAATCACGTAATGAGGATGGCCATGTGATATGTAATGCTATATGTCCAGTTTGAAAAGTGATTCTTTCAGCCTGATGCTATGTCACATTAAAAATCACATTTACAACCAATCTATTGAGAAGCAAAGGCAACCGAACTGCTGATTGTGCTTCAGAGGACCCTGTCTCATTTTTTGTACTTAAAGTGGGGGTGTTATGTATTTACCAGTCACATGGTGCCATTTTATAGCACAGAGAAGTAACTTTGTTACCTTCAGTTACAAAAATGTTGTATATGTCAAATATAACTCAAAAAGACATTTGGGTTTGCAATCTGAAATGGACCTCTGTCTCTTTAAGAAGCTCCTACTCTTTCCTTAAATGGTTGCCATGGGAGATTAAAGGTTTGCTCAAGCATTCGTGAAAGAATCAAAGCGTCACTCCAGGTATGTTCTTTTATGAGGAAATAACATTATGACATGATGCAAAGCTGAAAAAGGTCAATTTAACCTTTAGGTTCGATAAAAGTACCTTTCAAGCAGGGCAACAAAAGATGTCCAGTTGAGCTCCCAGCAGAGTGCTTCACATTTTTGGGTTCATAAGTCGGGTTGCCAGCTCTATTTGCTGTTGGTCTTTTTAGGCCTGTGCCATTTCGTACCGTTGCGGTTTTGGGAAATGGCTCTATCTTCCATTCATACCCTCCAGCTGCTGCTCTGTGTTTTATCTGTCATCTTGCACCGATTTTCAAAACCAGACTGCAACAATGAAACGCGTTTTCTGCATCCCAAAGGTCCGAATCACATATCAGTCAAGAGATATCAAGATTTACCTGCAGAGCAGAATATGCTGAAGTAATGAAGTAAAAATGTCACAGTCATTTTTGACAAGTGCATTGTTTTTGTGGTGATCTTGAGCCTGAAATCAATTTGAATGATACAGTTGATTGATTGCACGAAGGAAAGACTGATGATTTAAAAGAGTGACTGATTATGTAAGCGAGTCTGAAGAACGGCGGGTCAGAAATCATAACAGCAACAGTCCATTCCTTCCTAGTCACACAGAAATCCAGCAATAAAGTTCAAAAACCTGCACGGAAATCTGCTGTTCCTTTGATAAAAAGCTTGGAGCAGGGTCGGCTTCCAGTGAATATTACTTGGAATGTTTTCCTTGGCTTGCTCATCCAAAATACCTTCAAACCCAGCTAACCCCTCGGATACAGTCAGAGATATTCTTCAAATCAATCAGTCAATCCAATTTTATTTGTACAGCACATTTCAGCTATTTAAAGAGCTTTACATCATAACACAAAGTCAAGCAACATAGAATCAACAATCAAAACTTTATATTAAGTCAAATGCCATCATTAAATTTGTTTCAAATACAACTCTGACCAGCTGGGTTTTTAGTCTAGATTTAAAGGCACTCAGTGTTTCAGCTGTTTTACAATTTTCTGGACGTTTGTTCCAGAAATGTGGTGCATAGAAGCTGAAAGCTGCTTCTCCTCGTTTGGTTCTGGTTCTGGGGATGCAGAGCAGACCAGAACCAGAACTTGAGAGGTCTGGAAGGTTGATACAACAACAGCAGATCTTTAATGTGTTGTGGTATTAACCCATTGAGTGATTAAATACAACAGTATTTTAAAGTCTATTCTTTGAGCTACAGGGAGCCAGTGTCGGGACTTTAAAACTGGTGTTGTGTGATCCATCTTCCTGGTTCTGGTGAGAACGCGAGCAGCAGCGTTCTGGATCAGCTGCAGCTGTTTGATTGATTTGTTGGACAGGCCTTTGAAGACGCTCACAACAAATCAAGCCATGTCCGACGCGTTCTAGGAAACGGCTCATCATCAACAGTACCTGTGCGGCTTGCGCCCTCAACCAGTCGCGCAATAATGTCTGTTTGGCAAACGGCTTTTCTCCGGCAAAAGATTTTTACTGAGGCCCAAACGATGTTGTCCTCCATTAGCCTAATCCTCAAAAGTGGGGGATTAAACACAGGGATTATACAGCCAAGCAGACAGTAAACAAAAGTGATGACAGGAGGCCGTGTGCTGAGCAAACAGACACACATGGCTGTCCAGGCTGTGCTGGAACCCGAGGAGTGAAACTCACTCTGACACACGTCGGCTGCATTTCTTACCTCAGTTATGACAGGAGCGGTCTCCGAGTTGAACAACCGGCTCCGACACCTTTTTTTTTTTTTTTTTTTTTTTTCCCCCACATACTGTATGTCCGTTATGATTCATTCCCAAAGGCTCGCTACCAAACACTGAGTCACAGGGTGGACAACAACAAGGGCCGTCATCGCACTTTAGGAGCCCGTTTCCTTTCCACTGATCCTGCAAGCAAAACTAAACAGCCTGCAGATTGAGAGTTATCTGATTGAAGGGAAACAGCCGCCTAGTCATTCAAAAAACGATTTTTTTATTTAGTTTTTTTAGTGATCAGTTATTGTTTTGGTCATTCTGATTAATCAAATAAAAATGGCAGATTCTGCAGATATTTTTTTTAACTACTAAATAATAGAAATCCATTAAAAGATTAAAACAAATCCTTTTTAAATAAGAAAAAAAAACATTTTATTGCTTGCGATGCAATGACTTCTGAGCAGAATATATTTATAGAGAAAGAAGAAGTTTGGTGAACACTTTTTGTCTCTAAGAGTGTCGTTCTTTCAGCAAATGGCATTTATTTGAGTCTGTAAACGGTTAATCGATTGATAAATTGTTGAAACAATCACCAAATAATCGAGCAAATCACAATTAATCGTGATTAATACGATCAATCACCACTAATCGTAATTAATACGATTAATGGTTTCAGCGCCCTTGTTTATTTGGTTTGGACGGCTTTAAAAGACGTGACAAATTATTAAACCGTAGTTGCACTGCACACTAAACACAGGAACTGTGTAAAGTGATTGTTTAAACAACAGGATGTTGTAAAATACTTCCATTCACTGATAAGTTGTCTCGTAAAACTTTTATAGGTTCTTTATATCTCGTCTGTAGACTACCTGTTTGTGTCTGTGGTGTTATTTTCTTTTCTTTCCTGCATGAGCACAAAGTGTTTTATAGGTTGTGGATCTCCTTAAAAAGACTGTTCAGAGACAATATTTGACATCTTTAAACTTTAGTCAAAAGCCCCTTGAACACTTTTGAGCCTGGATCTACGGACCAGTTCAACAGACCCTGAACTGGTCCTTCTGTGCGGAGACATGGATTCACAGAAAGGCAGGCCAATTACACGGTTCCGCGATCCTGCTGAGTGTTATAAAGACGGGGCATGTCCGGCTGAATCGGCCAATGACCGTCAGAACAGCGAAGGAAGGTTTGTGTAAATGGGTCTGCAGTAGCAGCGTTTTCTGAAACTACTACGACCTCAATCTGACAGGCAGCAGGTTCCAGCGTTCACTTAACACCGACACTAATTACAGTAATCTATAAGCATCATGAACAACATGCGCTCGTTAAAAAGGGAGTAGCGATCCGACCAGCTCATGAGGTGAGACAGTACACCGTACTGGGTTCACAACGAGACGGGACGCAGTACTGTAGAGACATTTTAGTGAAATGCCGTCATATTTCTATTTGTTTTCACAAACTTTAAGCAGCATTTTCAAGTATCAGAATATTCTAGCGCAGATTTAGCAAGATTATCCAATGGCATTTTAATGCTTGTCTAATTATAATTAATTAAGCAATTAATTAAGTATAATATTACGTCTTATTTTCATATTTTAACTGAGTTTGTCAAACTTGTGCTGCATCAGGCTGCAGCCAGGTATCATTTACTGTCAATAATTCCTGTGACGTTTCTGCTGCCAGCAAAACCGAGATGTTTTTGGAGACAAAAGGCCATCAAAGGATAATTAGGTTTCCGGCAGCTGAACTTTGCTCCCGGTGTTATTAGAAAGGCATGCTGTTCCATTGAAGTAAACCTTAAAGGGAGTAATCTATAATCAAAGGAAAAAGCACAACAAAAAAAAAATCAATGCTTCTGGTATAAAGCAATGGACCCATTAATCAAATGTTACAGTGGACTTTGGCTTTTGCTTTAATAATTAAACAAAGTGTCGTTTAAAACTAATCAATTGTCAACTATGGAATATTTCTAGCCAACATGTGGCCTTACATTTATTTATTTTTATTATTTGCTTTTATTGCTATGTGTAACCTCAGAGAATAGACAGTGAAATATTTTTGTTGGTTTATAAATTACTGAATGGCTCAGCATCAAAATATATATATAAAAAAAACAAAAAAACTTGTGGTTCTATCAACCTTGCAGATCTCTCAGGTCTTCTGGTTCTGGTCTGCTCTGCATCCCCAGAACCAGACCCAAACACAGACAAGCAGCATTCAAGCTTCTGTGCACCACAGATCTGGAAGAAACTTCCAGAAAACTACGAAACAGCAGAAACACTGAGTTCCTTCAAATCAAAGCTAAAACTTCACCTGTTCAGAGTTCTCTCTGATTAGTAGCAAGTGGAACATTGATCAATGTATTTGATGTGTATTTGCTTGATGATTTTGATGATGGCGTTTGACAAAATGTTACGTTTATTGCTCATTTCATGGTCCCCAGACACAGTGGTCCACGCCCCCCAGCTAGGAACTGGACCAAACTTTTGGAAACACTAAATGCTTAACAACGTTTTCCTAGATTATCTGAACAGTAAAGACCCAATTGGGCTTAAAAAAAATAAATAAATTAAAAAAATCGGTCCGTCTCAGGACTTTTGGTAATAATCTGTCTTTTTCAGTTAAACTCACCACATTGAAGTCCTTACCACTGATCTACTGACATTCACAAAACCACGGCAACAATTTAGTGGGGAAAGAAAGAAATTTGACATTTGAGCGGCAGGAAATGTCAGCACGAGGCGAGAGGAGTTTCGTGAAGAGGGCTTTGGCCAGAGTTGAACGACCAGATTCCTCAGATTTATGACTGCAGCTGAGATCAGAGCACAGTAGGCGACTTGCACATATACATGCGTTAAGTTTTTCACGTTGGCGTTCAAATGCTGGCCGAGATTCATTTGATCCAGTGAAACATTCCTCGGCAAACAAAAGTCTGATTACGTCGCGGTAAATGGAAGTCATTGTTCACTCGGAGTTCCTCCGACTTGAAAACAAAGCTGAACAGAAGTAGTGAAATGCTTGCATTGAACGTCCAAGCTACAACGTGCATGTGCAACGTCTGCGAGGCATCAAAAAGAACCTGCAGGCAACAACTGGAAAAGACAAAGCCTTACACTAAATCAGGGTATTTTACAGCTGAAAGCATCAAACAAGGGCTTTTTGTGTCATCAGGCTGGATAGAAAAAAGAAGAAAAAAAAAAAAAAAACATCCAACCAGCCTGGATAATCATCAGAAAGTGGGAGTCCCTCGTTTATGACCGAAGCTCTGCCTTTCCCATTTGTCTCGTCTTTTCTTCTTGATACAAAACCTTCTGCGGCTCTTCCATTAGATAATGCCATTATCACAACAAAACTCATGGCAATTAAACGCCGATTACGCCGGAATTCAGAGGCTGTGCATTAGTCCGTGTTCCATCACGGAGCCGTCTAATACACCTCTAATGCATTCAGATAGTAATATCTTTCTCTAATCTCTAGTGATGTTCAGCGGGGCGCCTCCCCACGGATTAACCAAACCCTCTCCACTTTAAAAGCATTCTGATCCCGCACCAAAGTAGCGAGCACCTCGAGAAGGTAAATCTTTTATTCCACTTCGCTTAGAAAAAAAAAGAAAAAAAAAACATTTTTCCTAAATGCATTTCTTTCATGGGAAGCTGAGTGGTCAGGCTCCACCAGGGTTCATTACTTCTTCCACAGTCGTTTGTGATCCTCGATTGGATCCACTCTGATTGAAACAACAGCACCAATCACGATTTGATCGAGAAGGACTGCCGTCTGTCGCTTTCGCCAATCTGATCATCTTTAGAAATAATGAACATCACCATCACCGGGAGTATCCTGCGTTCAGGACAAAGGGTAACTCAAATTGGGTTTTCGAAGTTTGGGATTCGGACGACAGGACAGAAAGCAATCAGCAAATGGCTGTTTCTTAGTAAATCTGCTGGAATCCAATGTGTCCTTGTGGGCCACCTCAACCACGCTTATTTTTTTAGGCATTGCATGAAATACTATTGATTTGTTACAAATTGGATTGAAAAAGGCACACGGGGGAAAGTCTATATTCATCTAGAAGATGCATCTCCATCTTATAGACGAGCAGTGGAGTCTCTAATGATCAAATTTAATGTAAAAGCGCTTTGGCTTTATGACCCTTAAGATCATATTTGACATACTTGAGGTGAAATCAGCTCTTTATTGGTGCCAAACATAAAGATAATTATTATTTTTCTTTTGTTGTATTGTGTGTTTCTCTAAAGCTAAAAACTACTTCGTGTTTGGTCTTGATCCAAGTTGGGTTTACCACAAAATGAAAGCTTCTGCAGCTCTGTGGGTGAGTTATAGTGTATTATAGCTCATGTGATATGAATGTGTAATGAAGTAAATGGGACCTAAAGATACAGGGGTTGTATATTTACATTCCTCTGCTACATGAGGCCTCGACTAGAACAAATAGGTGCTTGTGAGAAATAAAGAGATTGTCATCAATCGAAATCGATCAATGTAAATGACTGATGCTTTCAGCGACTGTAGTCGTTTCTGTCCCACTATCGCAAATGCAAACATTTCAAGCGGCGGGGTCTCTTCCAAATGTCCTGGGAATGTTGCCTAGGTACATAGCACCATGACTGTGAATGCTTTAAACACAGGAAAAGAAAACTAAATCCTGGGTGACTGTGCCTGTAAAATGAAAATACGTCATTGCTGGGACAAATCGCCATCTGGCACACTCAGAGCTGCACGAGGAATGAGATGTCAAAGATTGTTTGTCCAGAGATTCCCCAACAATGTTCCATAAATCTATAAGCAGTTCTCCAACTTTGGCCTTTTGAACTCCTGGCGTACGTTAAAACCGTAAGTACTGACGCCTCCAAAGCCGCCGTCAATTTAACTCTAATTTACGATACCTGTCCTTACAGACAATGGTGAGACATCGATAAGCCTTAAGCTTTAGAAAAAGCTGAGCAATCCTTCACCTTCTGTCAAGATGGAGTTACAGAGTCGCGTTCAGGAACTTTATAAATAGTCAAAACAAAAGACAAAAACCCATCGGAAATTCTCGTAGCGCAAAAGCATCCTACTTGGACTGATCAGAGGTGTGAATGTCAGTGTTGGTGTTAGCCATGTGATGATTTTGGGGTTATTTCCATGGCAACTGAGGAAGACTTCTGACTCCTTCCTTCCTCCTTCCTCCCACCACCAACCCACAGGATGAGGGAGGCGTCGAAAAAGATTTTGAAGTCAAGACTGAAACTAAATCGACTGGAGACTGATCAAAAAAAGAAAACATAAATTAATTAATAAATAAAAGGCAATTACAGTCTGAACTGTTTCCAGTATGAATAAAGTTAAGATTTCTTTCAATAACATCAAATAAGGCAAAACGGGAGTTACAAGTAATTAATTTTACAATACTGTATGTGTTCCTTTAAACTGCAACAAACTTCACCAGCAAAACTGGACAACAAAGCTTGTGTGTGTGCGTGTGTGTGTGTGTGTGTGTGTGTGTGTGTGTGTGTGTGTGTGTGTGTGTGTGGGGGTGTGTGTGCGTGTGTGTGTGGTGTCAAATCCACATTTTGTCATGCCAGGCTTAGAGATGCGGTTGTAACTACTGTTGAAGCCAGAGATGATGGAGCTCAGGGATAGTTATCGTCATCATCATCATCATCAGTAGGATTATTCAGCCGTCAGTAATCCACTGCTGCTGCAGCCAGTCGCAGCGAGATGGTAATTTTACCGCTTCGCTTTAGATTTGTATTTAATCTGCAATGATAACGACATAAAATGTACATGTTTACACAAAGGGATATGGTTATTGTTTCAGCGTTTCTCCTGAATTTAGGTTTTAATCCCTTCCTCACGGCTCACATGCTGAATTAAAAACCAACTTCAAAATCAATATGTTATCTATGAAGAGAAAACATTACAAAATCTCAAACTACTGTAGGGTTGCTCCATTTTCTGCCTTTCACAGCTGAGGGGACGGCCGTCGTTAATTAATCGTACGTCAACCTTTTGCGCAGCTGCAGATCCATCATAATATTAAAGACCAGATCTGATCAATAAACGATAAGAGTAATTGCTGCTGAGATGTTGACCTGTGGGCATTCCCATGAGCCAGTAGCCATCAGCTGAGAGCAGCACATTAAATCTGCATGTTTTAATAACATCAGAACGCGGTTCGCCATGTGCTGAGTGCCACGAACAAAAGAGGCTGGTATTAAGAACTACCAATCCCAGAATGCACTGCTGACTGTCTGCCACTCAAATCAGCAGGCAAAAAAAGGCAATGATCTTTAGTGAAGTAAGACAAGTTGCACTACGTGACGTTAAGAGTCATAAAATTTTAGCAAGTAAAAGAAAAATCTACATTTTTTTAAGTCTCAAAGAAGTCTAATTATTTAAAAACACCTTTAAACAAAGATTGCAATTACCAATCTGTTCAAATCTGAATATTTTTTATTTCCTGAAAAAGTCAGATTTATTTGAACAAAAGTTTGAAATTTGCAAGAAAAACACAAAGAACGCAACAGCAGACTTCCTCTGCTGTTTTCCTTCTCATCCAGTGCAAAACTGCTCAACCTTAAGCTTACGCAAAACCTTTATGTTCTTAATGCATGAAATGAAAAATCTCTTTAGAAGCTTAATGAACCCCATTTTCTCAGTTCTATACCACAGATGTCAAAAAAAACAAAAGCAGAAGGCTTTCGAAACCTAAATGTGAAACAGCAAAACAGCCACAACCAGTCGGTCTAAAAGCAAAGATTATAGTCTAATGGCAGAAGAAAACATGCAATCCATTACAAAATGGTGTTTGTGAAGATAATGGCAAAGCGATTATCCCAATATGTCATACAATTTGTCCTTTTTCACTTGTTTTCGTGCTGTTTTACAAGAACGTTGCATAAAAAGACTTCAAATCGCATGCGGCACTGTCAGCGGTAAGTGAGAAAAGTAATGAATGTGAAATCGGTGTAATGCCCTGAACTTCACAGGGATTTTAGTTAGGTTTTTTTTTTTTTTCATATTTTGAATGTTTCTGAACTAGTCACATTCTGACACCACTGACATCATTTACACACAGTTCCAGTGACGACTCTTTCCACAGCCGCCTCCTAAAATGAAAACAAGATTTATGTTGAACGGGTCCGTAACAAATCCCATCTGCCACAAACAACGTAGAAGAAACAACACAAGCAGGTGTTCTGGTCAGATGACATGAAACGTTATGGAGCACATGATGCGCAATACTAAACGCAGAGGAACACCAACACTGCGCATCACCCAACATACCAGTTCATTCGTAAAAGGAGGCGGTGGCAGCGTCATGCTGTGGGGAAGCTGCTAAGAGTTCATGGGAAGACGGACAGAAAAAAAATAAGAGTATGATACTGGACCCTTCACATGTGATCAAATCAGAATATTCATGTGTTCGAGTGGTCCAATCAAAGTTCAGACCTAAATGAAAAGATTTATAAAGTGCTATTTAAAGCAATCGAGTTTGAGATACTTCTTCTAAAAAGAAACAAAACTGTCAGTGAAGATATTCAAAACTGACGGAGAAATAACCTAAAGGACTTACAGCTGTAACTTTAAATTAAACTTCTGTTTAATTTAAAGTAAGTTGTAACAGCAGTTATTGTAACAGCAATGTGTGTCTGGGATATGTGATTGGTTGATTGATTTATTGTGTGGTTCGCTGTGCTTGTTATAATTTAATGTAGACTGGCACCTTACTTTCCTTCTTTTCTCAACAGGATAAGCTGGTAACTCCTCGACTTAGACTATAATAAGTAGATTATCACAACTTGATGTCATGCATTCTCGTTTGGCTTTCTCTGTGTAGGTCTATTAAACACACCACATAAGCCCTAAACCGACCCAACCACTAAGCAAATAATTTCGGCTCCAACGTCAGACCAGGCTCAGGTCATAAATTTGAACTAAAATCCATTTTTACCTGACCTTAAGTCCTACTGAAATGTCAAAAATGACTCAAAACAATCATCTCACTCAGGTTTGGACAAAATCAATTCAGATAATCATAATGACAAAAAAAATACCCGATGCACGTTTCATCTCCGTTTGCTGTCACAAGTAACAATAATACAACAGCTATTTCTATTGTCAAGTCTCATAAAGCTAACTCGCCACAATAAAAATAAAATACAACCCTTCTCCAGGGCCCAAAGTGCAAAGTGAGACTCTAACGCTTTGGCTCGCTGTGACGTACCTGGAGATTCTCAACTTCAACCCATAATGACCCCGCTGCCAGAAACATCCTCCTGCAGGAGCTCAAAATCAGCATAAACACAGAGCAGCCTCTGCAACATAAAGCTGCCGGTAGAACCTTTCCCCTTTCTCCACACTCCCTGCACACTGTCTATTTAAAAATAGATTTTGTTTCCCAGTTTACTTCTGCGAGTGTGAATCGGCGACGATGGAACTACGAAATCATCCAGCATTTGAGTAAACATGTAGTGATAAAACAAAATAAATAAATAAAAAGACCATAAACATCACATTCTGTGATGCTTATCTTTCTCTTCGATCATGACAAGCAGATCGGAAAATTGGGACGGCTCAGACGGGGTGTGGGATAAGCCCTTCGGCGGGGGAAGCAGGCGTCATCCCAGCCATGGCTGCTCAGCTGGTCCTTTTCCTGCTTCTGAAATCCCCTTATCAATCCACCAGGCAGATCTGTGCCACGATGTGACGGTACGCAATCAGGAACGGAACTCAGCTTTGGTCTATCACGAATTGCAGGGCGCAGCGGATGCAGTTCCTCTCGCGCGGAAAGCAGGAGACGGACAGATTTTAACCAGGTAGCGGTCCGGCTCTCAGCAGGAAGCCAATCTAATCTTGGTTTGAAAGCCAGGAACGATGCAGTGTGGCGTCAAAGAGACATAGATAACAACACGGATATATTTCTGCGGAACATGAGTTAAAAACTATTTGAGAATTACTTCTTAGTTTCTTCGAGGCCAACAGCTGGTACAAACATCACAGTTCGTCAATGGTAATATCATCTCGCATGCAGCACCAAATACACTTTAAATATGAGGTCCATTTTGAACCAGCGCAGCATTTAGCCCAAATGCATAGAGGGAATTAAGGTGATAAGTAATGCATGCTGTCATAATGGATTAGTCTAATCTTAATGCAGCTGCTCTGATTGATTGTTGTGAAACAGGAAGAGAGGGAAGAGGCTTTCAGAAAAAATGCTCAGAGATCTCACTTCTACGATGCCTTCACTGGTAACTAGAAACCAGTTAGAGTTAGAAAGCCTTGGTAAAATGTCTTTAAACAGAAATGTCTGATGATTTATGATTGTGTTCTAGCTTTTGATTTCTTTTTATTCATAACCTTTCTTTACGGTAATTAAAGTGATGTCATTTCACAGTGGAAACAAAGGTAAAGAGACACAACTAGACATGAACTTTCTGTCCCGCTCTGACCAGCTCCACGGCCGTTGAAATGTCCTCCATTTTCTCAACATCACCGTCTCTTTCACTTCTTATTACAAAGTGGAAGGGGTGGAGTCACAAGACTACAAAACACACCTAGCAGAGCATCTTAATCCTCCCGCAGTTTTAGCGCAACGCTCAGGCGGAGTGCAGCAAATGTCACGATTGGACAGCAGGGAAGCGGGGAAGTGGGAGATTTGTCCCGTCAGACTGTCAGTTCCCGAAACCACACCCACAAATAAACCTTTTAAACCGCACGCTGGGTCAATGCGACTGGCGGATTCTGCACGGTCCTCAAGACCACAGGACGGTTAAAGGGATATGAGCATGGCCAAATGAGACAAAAACCACTTTTTATTTTCTAAAACCGAAAATACAGACATGGACAAAATGCCATCGGTCAATGTCAGAAATTTCGGTTAATTTTTGGATTGTCGCCTAGGCTTACTAATGAGCATATTTCTTTGAAAGTGCCCAGAGAGTGAATGCATGGGGTGAACATTCAAACCCAGAAAACTCTAATCTGGGATTCAAACCCAGGGCCTCGTTTTATTTTCAACTTCTTACTTGCCCTACAAATCTCTGTTAGATAAAAGTATTTATCAAGAAATACAAGGTTTCTACAGTTTAGAATTAGAATGTTTTTGTTTTTTGTGGGGTTGTTTTAGCTGAATTAGGAGGCATTTAAGAAAAATAGGCTATTAAAGTCATTTCACAGGAAACCCAAACACAGAAAACAAACACTATGCGTATTGCACTCAACATAGCGTCCTCGGCGAAGTCGCTGATTTGATAGCATCTGCGGGGCATGTGCATCCCCAGATAATGCTCTTATGTAATCCAAATATGCCCATCTCCAGAGCTTGAACAAACGTCCTCCAATAAACAGAATGTTTGCAATGCGTAGCAGGAGCTATCTTCAGAGGACCAAGGATCTCCTCTAAATATAGCCGTCCCCCTCAGTGAACTCTGCGCCCGTCACTCTCCGTCTCATAAACATCCACTCAAAACATACACTTGAGTGACAAAAGGTCTCGTCATCCAAATCTTCATCTCCTGTCTGACTGTGGGCTTAAACGGTATTAGCAGTGTAGACATTTCAGAGTCCAGATGGCACAATGAGCCTTTTTCATAATGGAGCTTCCTGCAAAAGAACAAATACTTGACGAGCCAAACATATGTTTGTGCCGTTGCAAAAAGCACAGACATCGTTTGTCATCCCTATAGTGCACGGCAAAGGTCAGAGGTCGACTTCCTGTCAATAAAGAGCTCAAGAAACGGAAACGCTGAGTTGAGAGGGAAAGAAAGTTGCGTAACGTTGCGAGCTGCGTCCGATCGAAGCTCTTTGAAATGAATCGCTACCTCTGTGGCAAGAATACCGGAGCTTTGAAACAGATGGAAAAGAAAAAAACAGAGCACAGGAGTGAAAGCGTGGACAAAAGCGGGGTCAAGAAGGCAGCAAAGATAAAGCAACAGATGTTGCGGTGTGGGCATGGATTCATAACCCCGGCCGAAGCCTGGGGCTTACGACAATCCCAGGACGAAAGGGATTTTCTATCTCCACCGTAAACCATCCATCCATCCATCCATCCATCCATCCATCCATCCATCCATCCATCCATTTTCCGTCACCCTTCTCCCTAACGGGGTCGGGAGTTGCTGGTGCCTATCTCCAGCTGCGTTCCGGGCGAGAGGCGGGGTACACCCTGGACAGGTCGCCAGTCTGTCGCAGCCACCATAAACCACTTTCTTTTTTTTGTTTGTTTGTTTTTTTGTTCCTGGATTTTAGCCGCGGAACATCTACGCAGTTTTATCAAGAAAAACCCAATCTGCTCCCAAAATCTCCAAAAGAATAAGGAAGGTCCTTCAGCCTCAAGTTTACTTCTCTGCAATTACGGACCCATTGTGTTGAGAAAAACACACCTAGGAAAACAATGCAGCTTTGTCCTCATGTTTGAATAATTTTAGAAAACCCAGAGTGTGATTTTTTTTCATGAAAAATTAAAACGCTTTCAAATAACATGAATAAATTTAGTTTTCGCTTGAGATAAGAGCAGTTTTCATGCAATCTGAATCGAACTACTTTGACGTAATGGCCGCTTATTAAAACGAGGATCTTAATAGATCCAAAATCCAAAATTATCGCAATAATCTTTTTTTTTTTCAAGATTATGTAATCTAGTCTCTCACTTCTGATTTTATAGAAATTAGTCTTTCCAAAAATCTACGCAGTGCTCTCAGATATGGTTCAATAACATTATAATAGAAACATTGTTATGGTCGATAAATAACATTTATCAGTATTCTATATTTTTCTACCGCATCGCTGATTTCAAGCCGCTTCAGTTGAACTACCCACAATCCTGTGCTGCGTCACATGACCAACCAAATACTGCATGACAAAACCTCCTCCCCGTCCGGAACGAAACAGAAACAAGACAGAGATTAGTATCGGTTGTTGATATCGGACCGGTTTTATTATTTGGAGTGTTAAAAAAAAAATCACCAATATGTGTGTAGGTCTGGAAGCTCCTGTTTGGGATGATGGATTTATCTTTATTAAAGAATGGTTTACAAAACCAAGAGAACGCCTGACCTTGGCGCGTTGTTCTGCAGATGATAAACTATATCTAAAGTGAGCCCGACTGACTTTTATTGACGCGTCTGGCAGGCAGCTTTAAGGGCTTCTGCCGGAGTAGGAAAACATTAAAGCATTATATGATGTGGTTGAAAGACAAACCTGTGGCTAAACGTTTGTAGCTACAGGAAGATAAGGACTACTTTGCTCAGCATGTGCAAGGACATCAGAGAAAAAAAAAAGGAGTTTCATCAGACTACCGTTCATGCCGGGTAAAGAAACATAAACCGCACTTGTAGGTGAGTTTGCCTCACTATCAAAGCAGCAGAGAAACAAAAGGCCTGAACTGATCAACAAAACACCAGTTGTTATGGTAATGTCTTTTGCCAGTTTTGTTTCATTTGGAGCCTTTAAAATCCATCTTATTAGATGTTCAGCTGGTGTGTGATCCAGCAAGGTTATCAAAGTCAAACCCAGAGGAGGTTGGGTTCCTTCAAAACAGGAAAGCTCATTAGCCTCCACTAGCATCAGAGAAAGTGTGAACGTCTCCAGTGAATTTGGTCAAGAATAATTTGCCAGCAAACCACAGAGGAGAGCAAAGGTCATATTCCTGAAATCATACGACTGCAGCTCTACAAAGACAAATTATCTGCATTAACAGCAGTTTGCAGAGGTGAGAACGATGCTTCAGAGACCACAAAGAAGAAGCAAATCACTTTCCTGACCCCACGAGCATCTCAGTGGCCCACTGCTGCTCTCCACTTATGTTGCTTGCATTCAAAAGAGGAATCTTACAGAACCACAACCGCATTGATTTTGCAGTTATTGCCATTTCAGACTGAAACCAACAGGAGCGGATTGTTGCAAGAATTAAATAGAGAAAAAAGAAAAGATAGTCCAAAGCACAACTGCAGGGAAGATCGGTGCACAATCTACAAATGTTTTTGTTTTATTTTAAGCTTTAAGTGGCTGCAGTCAATTAGCCTGACATCTCCAGACACGCATGGAAATTAGTCCTGGACCTCTTCATTTTGCGGTTCATTCCCAGGGGGCTGTTATCAGCAGACAAAACAAAACACCTCACAGTACAGATGGGACAAAAAAAATAAATAACGTCTACTGAGAAGAGCACTGGAAAAAGGGGGGAAACTACAGTGAGTGCCAAGCAAATTAAACCATCATTAGGATGTAATTATGGCAGTAAATTAAGAAAATACACTTCCGACATATGATATCGTATTTTTTTAAAAAAAAATTTTTTTAAAGTTACAAAATAATTAGGGATATTTTTTCTAAAAGCACAAAAACATTTCTTTTCTTGTACATTTTTTTTTAGAAATAAAACATACCTAAAAAAAAAATTATAATAATAAAAACTTGCTCAGGAAGTGAATGCTCTCACGTATTATCTCAGTAAGTATAGACTACGGAAGCCCACAAGGAGAGCACTTGACCCAGCGAAAACTTGGGCCCAGCTGAACGCTGCAGCTTGCTTATGAATACATTTAGCTGACTGAATATGATTCAGGTCACAGAACAGGATTAACTCCAGTGGATTAAACTCTGATAAAACCAAGTAATAAAAACTAAATGGAAATCCCCTGCGTCGCCTTGTCCGGGTCCCCAAACAGCCCCAACTTCCAAGGTCTCCACAGTCGTGGCGTGATCTCAGCGAGATTTGAATGGTAAATCAGCTGAGTGACATGAGGACAAATTGCCGGGCCGTATTACATCATCGTCTAAATGGTGATTGGAGACATCCTGCCGCGCAAGCACAACAGGCCCGGCGCTTGAAACGAGACTCCGCTGCAAATGTTACGGCGGACGATCAGGGCGCAGATACGATCTCCAAACGCTTGTTTGTTTCCACAACAATGAATTCACTGCGACGTTTTTATTTTAAGAGTCATGTTGAAGAGTCAGGGAGCCGGCTGTACTTGTTGGCATCTCTGGCAAAGATCGGTAGAAAGCCTTAAAACCGAATCGCACAGAGATAATTCCAGAACTTACAGGCACCCTTCATTTCTCTAAAGAAAATGTAACTAAAGCATTTTCTTTATTAGCCTGAGCTTCTAAATTAGCAATCCATGATGTTCACTTTCTCCCGGTTGTGCAAATCACACGAAACAAAACTCATGGTAAAATCAGGACGTGTGTGCTTCTCTACACACGTCTTGGTTTATGGATTCCTCATTTCCCTGAGGGATCTAGAGAGATTATTGAAAGAGTTCCTCTCCGTCTGCTTGCTCAAACCTTGTGCTGTGACATACGGAGAAGACTAAGTGGTAATTTCTTGACAAAGTGGTTTGTACGAAGCTTCATGTGTGGATTATTGTGAGACTTTGTGTTTACTTTAAGGCTTTTCGCACATTTTTTGCCGGGGGTGTCGCTCATTTTAGAGCTTGTTGTTTATTATGCTGCCGTTTCTTTGCTTCTTGTGGTGTTGTAGTTGAACCAAGGCCCCCTTTTTTCTTCTTCTTTCCAACAGCATCATGACAGCCAGCGGCAGCTTAATCTACAACCACGTTACTGACGCCTCATTAAGGATGTTTACTTCCGTAAACAGTCCAGTTACTTTACGGATCAATTCGTTACAGTTTGCATGACATGTTACAGTCAGGTTCAACTTGATCACATGAACTTAAAAATGCCCAAAATAACATATGTAAAGTGTTTCTGCATTTCAAACCTCGGCATGTATTAGAATTGATAACTAGATTTTTTTCATACCAAAACTTTGATTTCTCGCTTTCTTTTCTAAAAAGTATTTTCAAAAAGTGACTTTTATGTCAATCCTCCCTTCTGTGATTAGTACAGCGGGGTATCAGTGTCAGACCATGACGGTTTTTATTAAATTATGAAGATATAGTCATAATATTGGCAGGAAAGAAGACGCAATCTTGCTAGAAAAAAACGTTTTTAAATTACGAGAAAGAAGTTAATTTATTGTAAATTTAAAAATTTTTACGCAAATAGACAGTTGTTTTCACAATCATTTAAACTGATAATAATTTGATACTCATTTCCTAAAAGATTGAGTAATACTATTTTTTTTTTTTGCTGTGGGAGTTCACACGACTTTATTCTTCTTTATTTGTGTAATAGTATGACTTTTTAATCTCATAATTTTGAAGAAAAGAAAAAAAATAAATAAAATAAAACTGGTCCCAACATTCGTCTAGAGCTGCCCTGAATTCAAAGTCCAGATAAGTGGCTGTAAAACACTCTTGTGAAACAAGATGGCCGCCCAGAAACTATGGTAACCAAGAGTTCACTGGTGGAAAAAAAACAGATTTTTCTTTAATTAAATCTTCAGAAACTAATAAATGAATAAGGACTCAGTCTTTATTTCCCGTTATTGAACCAAGAGATGAATTCATCGCTTCGGCATTTCTTTCAGAAGCGCCACATTCATTTAACTCCAGTGTAAAACTCACTGAATAGTGCATTACTGCTCACCTCGGCCTATTCTCGGGAAAGAGACATTTGCAAGGCTGAAAATTAAATGTCACTGTAGTTATAGAAATGCCACTCTCCGTCTCTCCGGTGTCACTTTGTCATTCAAGCGGTGACTAAGAGGCCGACTCTGCTGGAGAACCTGACCCTCGTTTTATGGGATCGTAAGTTTAATATTTGATAGCCCAGCACACGTTATAAAACAGGGACCTTTCTCTCTTCGAATAGCTTCAGTGTAACTAATCACCTTCATCTCGATAAGGCAGGATTATCATTTATGCAACAGGTCAGGGCATTGATTTATGATACGAGGGGGTAAGAGAGCGCGGAGAGGGAGGAAAAAGAGAGAGAAACGGTCATCGCTGGTGCATTCGTGCCGAAGGTAAAAGAAAAAGCATCTCTTGCGTCCGCTCCTTTAAAAAAACGGCATCCTTCCAGAAACTCTTTGTTTGCGGTGGCGAAAGCTGCGGTTGCGACGACGAGAACTAAGTGTGAAAGCAGAGGAGTGGGCTCAGTGCGCCGACGACAATGTCAGGTTGTTGAAAACATGCTGGTTTTATTGACTAAACACCTCAGACAGATTCATGACTGGTTGCAAGTGGAAGGTCGCTTCTCCGTTTCTGTGAGAGCGCTGATTGCGAATCGCTGGCGTCCAAAGTTTTTAATTTCGCTTTGTCTTCGAGAGAAAACGTTTTTTTAATGAAAGCATTCACGAATCATTCCATAGAGAGGTTGTTGCTGCACACTGCTGGTCAGCTGAATGACTTGAGACTATTTTGGCCTTCCTTTCTTTCATAAGTTCAGCTTTTTGGAAGCTGAATTCATGACAGTCGGGGTGTAGAAGTGAAAGGATTGCTTTAGAACCATGAATAGGAAATATGTTGTTATTTGTGCAATGTTTTGCCTTTAATTTTGTAATATTTAGTAAGTAAGGTTAATATTAGTTCAGTTCAGCTTTATTGTGAAATTTTCTTCTTTTTTTTTCATTTTGAAAAGCATACTTCCTGTTGAGCCTGAAAATGTAACTATACTCACTATAATGTTGTTGGGTTTTTTGTAAAAGGATAAAATATTGACTAGTAATCTTTATGGATGAGAAAAATGACAGATGTTACTGATTTAATATTGCATGCTCATTCCTCTCAACTAAAATTATTTATAAGTACAGTAAGTGATTCAGCTGGGAACACTTCCAGGCAGACTCTGATTTTGGCGAGCCTACGGATTTCCACATTAGACAAATACTTCTGAGGTTTAGCGTACTGATATAAAACCCAGCTCTAAAGACAGCGGGTGGCGGTGAGGAAACTTTCCAGCTTTACTGTATTTCTTCCATCCATTTCGCTTTTTCCGTCCCACTGTTTTAATGAAACCGTCTCATCTTTTGGGTTTCTTTGCCGAAACAAAACACCCATTTCTTCCCTTTGATAAAGATTTCTTCAGAAATAAATGACTGTTTTGATGAAGGCTCCCTTCTGCATGACACTCCTGGTTTATTTCAAAACTAATTCAATTCCAATTCCTCTTGTGATCAGCCAAACGCAGCTCAACAAAATACAAGCAAATGCACGAGTTCTCAAAGGTCACATGACTAATATCTGACTGAAAACAATCAGCATCTGGATCTTAGTGCGGTGCTGGGAAATCTGACTGAAATAGGCCCAATTCAGCTTTGACCCCATTCTTCTTCTTTTCTGTTTTTTAACAAGGTAACAACAAAGAAAAACAAACTCACATTCACATTACCACCAGATATTCACACTTCCTTTTGCCAAAGTAGCTTGAAACAAAGTGGAAAACCAATCAAAAAGAACAAGTCCAAATGTATGGCCGAGGAGCCTGATTTTCAAAACAGACAGCAACACGTCCAAAGCCTAAATGTTTCACACACACACGCGCACACGCACACACGCCCACGCACACACGCATGCGCGAGATACAAATAGTTAGTTTTTACCTTGGCACTGGAATCCTTGCTTTCCAAACCCCCTGTGAAAAAGAGAAGAGACAGATTTGAATGGCTCTTACTATTTAAAACACACTGAATAACGTATTCATTCACACATGGACCCATTCACACCACATTCATTCCAAGGACACGGCTGTTAAATCATGAGCTTTGCAGAAGTTTGACATTTTTTTTTTTTTAAGGTTTCATCTTGAGAAATTTGGAAAAGTGAATAAAAACCTGTTTGTATGTATGTATTTATAGTGATGGCACATATACACACACACATATATACATATATATATATATATGTATATATATATATATATCTATCTATATATATATATATATATATATATATGTGATGGCACATATACGACATGTCACATAATGTATATGTGGCATATGTTGTATATATATATATATATATGGCATATATGCATATATATACATATATGTGTGTGTGTGTATATACACAGATATATTTATATTTTTTTATGATCGTGGTTAGTAATCACATTGTTAAAACAACAACTAAATGCAAATGACTTGTACTTCATTGTCCTACAATCACATAAAGACTTGTAGGTGCATGTCTGCACAGGCTTCCTGGCCCGCTTCTTCCCTCCGTTTGCGTGTGTGTAGGCGTGTGTGGGCGTGTGTGTGTGTGTGTGTGTGTGTAACGATGGGAGCTTTCCCTTTCAAAATAGAGTTGTTTGATTTCACATTTTGAATCATATCGCCGGCATGCTGAACTCAAAAGGAGTGGCACATGTATGCCTGCCAAGACACACTGCATTGAAGGCATGAGGTCACACACACACACACACACACACACACACACACACACACACACCTTAAAGAGCATAGTACTTTAAACGTGGGAGTGCCTTCAGCAACATTTTTTTTTTCTTCTTCTTTAAGTGCTTAACTGAGAACCCAAAGTGATTTGTCTAGTTCAAGTGTTCCACTAAAAAGGCAGGATTTTTATTTTTTTTTTTTAAATGTCCTGCCCTCTTGCAGAATGTGCAACATGAACACATGGAGTTCAAAAGGGGGAAAAAAAAAAAAAAACAATCATCTCCATTCAATATCAGCGGCTTCAGTGGTTGCACTGTGTGCAATGCACGCATGCAATGGCTGCAAGTCAGTCGTCCTAAATGCTTGACCGAGGCCAAAAATCACAGGAGCTGCGTTGAGGTTGTTTGTTCAAGAATGGAGATAAGGAGAGGAGTGAAGCCTAATGTAAAGGAGGCTTTCGTGAAGTCATGTTTGTTGCACGACTCCCGTAGAGGTGGAGAGAGGGAGAAGAAGAGAGCAACAACTCCTCCCATTCAATAGTAGGGCGAAAAACACATAAATGAAGAAATAGATCCCAAGCAATCCCCCAGCGCGTTGGAAAGTGTTTTGTTTGTTTGTTTGTTTGTTTGTTTGTTTGTTTGTTTGTTTGTTTTTTGGTGTCGCTAGCCGGCAGAAGTTGCATCGCACCGAGCGAGAAGTCGAGAAGGACTCGACCGAAGTTATTCGATATTCGTGCAACAGGCGGGATGGAGGTGGGAGACGGAGCGGAGGGGCTTACCAGATGAAGTCGGTGCAGTGGCTGCAGAAAGTCGGCTGCTTGAAGAACCTGGCGATGAATTTGTGGTCCTTCACTTCGTGGACGTTCTTTTGCCTCAGAGCACCTTTCCGAGCAAACCTGTTCGCTACGTCCGCGGTGGACGACTCGTTAAAACTTGCATCTGCCATCGCGTCCCTCCTCTCTGTCTCTCTCTCTCTGTGTCTATATATATATATGTATAAAAAAAAAAAACACAAATCAATGCAAAAGCTCCCTGCTGTATCGGTGCTCGTTCCTCGGTGCGAAGTGAGCGGTCTGCGCCTGTCAGTGCCGAGCCTGACTGGAGACTCTGGACCTACTGGGTCTGAGGGATTTCCCTGCCTCTCGCTGCTCTGCTGACACTGACAGCGCGGATCCGTCAAGGCGGCAGCAGTGAGACTTCCTGCTTCCTCCGAGTCCTTTCAAATCAAAAGGACTTTTTTTTTTTTAAGTTACAAGAAACAAATTGGTTTCCTCCAACCGGTTCCAACAAGATCGGATAAATGTAACCCTTTTACATTTCCTGCTGTCTGTTATGGATCACATCATTTTACACTGACAACTGTAAATACAGAAAATGTTAATAGAAGCATTTATTTATTTATTTATTTATTTATTTATTTATTTATTTATTTATTTATTTACCATATTGTTGCGCCCCCATGCGTGGCAAATAGTACTGCACACATTTTTTGCAAGTACACTCAAGTACACTTCGCTGCAGCCCAAGTACACTTGCAGCAAACCAGAACGGGTCTGGGACGGACCACTTTATTTGGAAATGGGACCATTGCAGTCCGGAAATGAAGGTGGCGCTATTTCCTGTTTTATCCGCGGCCCCCCGTTTTTATTTTCTTTTGAAAGCTGTGATATATCTTCGCCTTTAGGAAGGATTTTCACTCTCAGCGTGGATTTGAACTTCTCTCTCGCTTATTTACTTCAGCGCAGCTCACAGTTTTGAACAAATTCTGTAGTTTTCGGTGAACTTCTAAATCTGCTCCTTGGCCGCGTCTTTTTGGCCCTGCTACTGCCTCCTAGTGGCGTGGGGGTGGTAACACAACTAATCTAATTCCGTTACTAAATCAGAATACCACAAAATCTTTATTATTTATTATTAATTCTAGCATTACTGAAACCACAAAATATACATTCCCTCACAAAAGACACCTTTTCATTTTCTTAAGAAAGTAGAGCTAATTAAATTAGATAAACGAGACCTGAAAGTGATTCCAGTTTCACTTGATGGCCAGCCTGTTGAAACTGTGGCAAATTTTAAATCGCTTGTGTCATTCCTGGACAGTCAGCTCAACTTTGCTGAAAACGCTGTATCTTTAAGAACTGTTAAGCTCTATCTTTTAAGAAGACCTAACGACAACTAATAAACTACTTAACAACCTGTAGTTAGGTAGAGGTTGTTGAGTTAAAATGTTAAAACTTGCTCTAGTCACAAATTGTTGATCATGTAATTCCAAGAATATTATTTATTTTTATTGTTTTAGAGTCGAAGGAAAATGTCCATGTTGATAGACTAAATAGTTTCATCTTATTTTTTCATGTATATGAGACTCTACCAACAAAAAGTCTCTCAGAATAACATACATGGCACCGGAAAAACAAAAATGTGAATTTTTGCTTGTATCTGTTTAACAAACCTGATTATAACAACCTGGGTTGTTATTTTTCTGTACCCCATTCATCTGTTTATTAATTACTTTTGCTCATTAAATTTCTTACGTATACATTGCAAATCGTGTTTTTATTATAATTGATCATGTTGTTTGTCATGCCTCCTTATTTCCTTTGTTCCTCCTATAATTGATGGAGATATATAGATATTATTTGCAATGTATAAAAGTACATTAGCTCTTAAGAAAATGAAAAAAAAATATGTGTTTAATAAGAAATAATTTCTCAGTTATTTGTGCCTAAATTTTTGCTGGAACCTCATTAAGGGAGGAACTCGGATGGTTCAACTGATAAATTTGATCGTGTGAAAATGCTTTATTTAATCAGGTGTTAAAATCTAACGCAGCACAGTGGGTTTCAATGGATCCATATTTAAACACCTTTGAGGTCCATGTTTGTGCGTCAGCCTTCATCTCTGCAGCTTTTAATCTCCCTGCTTTGATAAAAATAAATAAATAAATGTAAAAATCCTCTGAAATACAAAACATGAAAAGCACAACAAAGCAACCTTTGAACTCTAATCTAAATAAACATGTAAATAGGTGAAAATCCACCTATTTACATGTGAACTGAGCAACTTCAGCTGTTTTCTTGCCCTCTCTCAATTTTCACAAACGTTGTTTTCTTTAGTTGTTTTTTTTTCTCTCTCTCTCTCTCGCTTTTCGTTTTATTTTGAAAAACCAATTTCCGCTCGTGGACTTGTCCGCTTCTGCGTAACTTGACTCTTCCCCGCTGCTCTTCCTCCTTTTCTCGCTCCGGCTGATGTCACGCAACAGGATCCGCCGTGGGAGGGGAGGAGGCCCTGGGTCCGGCGGGACGAACCGAGGCTGGAAGCGTCACCGTGCGGGGAAAACACGGCGTTGCATGTCCTGACACGCGTGACGTCAGTAAGAAATACATCGAAGTTATCGCGCGCCGGCTTCTTCCACCTGTCCTGTGGATAAGAACGCATTTTGCTTTTCCCATAACAGGAAATAGAACCCACCTCTTCCTTTTTTCTTTTTTTTTATTTTATTTATTTATTTATTTCATTATTATTATTATCGTGTGAAAAAGTGTTTGGAATATTTTTCACTGCTTCTTTTGTTTTTTAGGGAAATATGCTGAATCCCTGAGCGTCATGCAGTTCTACCACAACTACATGTCAGTCAAGTTACAGCAGGGCTTTGAGCTGAGGCCAAATGAAAGGAAGGAAACCGTGAGCTTTGACTTTAAAGTAAACAGATCCAACGTACTTCACTGAAGTGGAGTTCATGGTTCAGGCTTCGGCTGTGAAGAGAGAGCCTGGATGTCTGTTTCCCTTAAACCTGGAGCTTTGCAACAAAACAAAAACAACATTCAACTAATGTTTCTGATTGGAAATTATATGGGAAAATCTTTCAAAAGATGATACAACTATGTTAAAGTAAGGCGCTTCCGTTACACATCGCATACATTTACACAAATAGCTGTTAAGGTACAGAAAATGCTGACTAGGAAGAATTTTTACACTCTGGATTCGGCGCCCCCTCGAGCAAAGCGCCCCTGTAGGCGTTTCTTATCGTCCACACCCAATTTTATTTTGCTTTTGCTTCACTGGTTAAATTTGCATCTTGGTATACATAACCCAAGTTTAGTAACGCTTCTACAAATAATTTGGGATTTTTTAAAATAAATATAAGTGCATTCAGGGTTTTTTTTTCTCTCTCTCTCTTTCTCCTTTTTGCTAACAAGGTCAAATTTGCATTTCCCAAGTGAACAAAAGCAGAAGCAAGAGAAGAAGTGCATTGTCTATCGGATTGATAAGTCGATCAATATTTTATACACAACCCCTGGAGTGAGTTTCATAACACCAGAAACATGATCTTTGTACCATACTGTTAACAGAGTTTTAACCTTAATTCAAATCGGTTTTGCACAGCTTTTTTCTAAGCTTTATTTATTTATTTTATTTTTTTCTTCAACGTGCTGCACCAATAAACTCAGTTTGTGTTTGTGTTTCGTTTACTGACTCGGATCCCACAAAGTTGACCGACATGGAGAGTCCTCTCCCTCGTTTCACAAATATTTAGAAACGACACACAGAGCGACACGGGGACAGTCCATCAACTTTTAGAAACTGACAGGGACACAAGTCAAATAAAATGGCACCAGATTCTATTTATTTTTTTTATTCTTTTCTAAGTTGCAGATCAGAGACTACACGGGCTGCAACCAATAACAAACAGCTCATGAAACAAGCACAAGTTAAAGAGATACCAAAAAAAAAAAAAATTTAAATCCTTTTTTTGTTTGCCATTTCTGCCATGGAGTTTTTCTTCTCTTGCACTTGATAAAGATTTCACATAATTTTGTCTGTCTGCTTTCTGCTCCTCTTCCAGATCGTGATTATCTATCAACGTTTAGTCAAATACGTTCTGGATGCACGTGTTTGATTAGGCGCGTGAACTTTGTGCCTGATGAATAGCGGTGGGAGGGTTGCATCTGATTGGAGGAGGCCATCTCTTCAGCCAGAATCCAAAAAGGCTCCCCCATCCAGCGGCTGCCGTGGGGAACGCAGAGCGGATTTCACCTCCAAAGAAGATGGCTCCCACTTTGCTGCTTCTCAGCCTGGCAGCCGCACTTACGACCGTCACACCTGCAAAAGGTGCATTTGCAAACGTGCAACTCGAGCTCAAGTTAAAACTTCTTCTGCTCGGCGTCACTCTCTTCCCTTCTTCTCCCGCCAGTTTGTGGCCGGCCTCGCGTCTCCGATGGCGTCGACGTTTCCTCCCCGAAGCGCGTGTTTGAGATCGGAGAAGACCTGACCCTCTCGTGCGAGCAGGGCTACTCGCCTTCAACGGCGACGCCTCCCAGGATAACTTGCACGGCGACGGGGGAATGGACGCCGGCAAACCTGGCGTGTTCCCGTGAGTCGAGGCCGCGGCTCCTGGTTTGGTTTTGTTTTTAAATCCCGTGGCTGGCATCGGACAGAGCTTCAAAACAGCGAGCGGGAAGAGAATTGATGAAGTCCAAACGCCCTCTTTTGTAACAAACCACAAAAGCAATCATGATGGAATTCCAAAAACTTGATGATCTTGCACGATAAGGTATTGTTAAGTCATGAAGACGTCTAATAGAGGTGGTGGTTTTCTTTTCTGCAGCCAGGATGTGCCAGATACCCAGGCCTTTGCAGCCATTTGCCAAAGGCAGGACAGAGGCTCCTTTTAAGAGCGTGCTCAACTTCTCATGTGATGACGGGTAAGAACAAAAAATATATATAAATCCTCCCACGTTGCGATTGCAGATTATTACGGAAATGCGTGTTTGTTATTATTCAGGTACGTGATGTTGGGGTCTAATGAAAGCAGGTGCTTGCACGATGGCACCTGGAGTCACCCACCTCCTCTCTGCAAAGGTAAAACGGGTTGACGGGACCCTGCCGACTTTGTTTGAAAAAGGCCCGGATCGAACAAAGCGGCTTAATGCGTTCCTATAAAATGAGATCGAGTGTAACGGAGGAGCAGGGTTCAGTTTTTAAATAGACCACAAATCCGGGACCAACTTCCAGAAAACTGCATGACTGCTGAAAAACTGAGTTCCTTTAAATCGAGGCTAAAAACCACCCGCCTTCTTAGAGGTGACTTTGATTCCAAATAAGTGGAAAACTGAGCAACATTTTTGATGATGATTTTGACGTCGACGTTTGACAAAATGTAGCGTTTATTGCTCGTCGAATAATTGGACCCTGTATCATGTTTTTATGGTTTAAAGCACTATGAAATGCCCTGTGGCTGAAATGTGTTACACAAACTTGACTAACGACAAATTAATCAACTAATACTTTTTTTTTTTTTTTATCCCCATTTAACAGTTTGAAGGATATTTACAAAGGCGTGAAAGTTATACTGGAGTCAATGATTCTGAAGACAGAACACCCACAGACGTTTCAAAGACATGGACTACAACTATTTGGTTTCTTGTGATAGGCCACTCTTTATCTACTGATTTTCTTTGACTCATTGCAAAGGGTCTGTACATTTGCGAATCCCCTGCTTGAAAATTGATGCCAATATGAACATATTTCAAAATTGGTCAAGAGAGAACAGAGCAGCCCCAACGACTGAGCCCTGAGGAACACCACGGCAACAAAAGGCCAAACAGATTTCAAATTATCAGAACTTATTTCTATGTTTTTCACTCATGACATGGATGTCGCCGTATCGAGTTCTGATTGTGATCCCGCAGGCGTGAACTGTCCTCTGCCCAAGCCACCAAGAGACGGAAGGATTGTCCACGACAAGGCCGTTACAGGAACGTCTACAATTTATGGACAAGGCTGGACGTACGAGTGCAACCCACCCAAAGCACCGAGTCACGAGAGAGGCTCCTGCATGGCTGATGGCACCGCGACCGAACCTCCGGTTTGTCGAGGTAAATCTAGACTTAGGATGTATGAATATGGCATTGCATGCAAGATTTATTTTCTTCTTCATCGCCTTTATTTACGTGTCAGAGTTGCATCGTTTAAAGGCAGCAGTATTATGTAAAATCAACTTTTTTTAGCATTACATTGTGTTCTAATGTTATTCCCTCATCCAAAACATACCTGGAGTGCTGCTTTGATTCTTTCACACATGTTTGAGAAATCGTTTAATCACCCATGGCAACCATTCAGATGGTTGGCGGACCTAGCCCCGCCTTTGAGGATGAAGCTTCTTCTCCGAGCCTCAGTTTACAAGTCTCAGATTTTCCGCTTCACAGAGCTCCTTCAGACTAGCCAGCAGCAATTAGCAAACACCTGGTGGCGCTGCGCATCTGCTGAGCTCATTATACGAGCTACTTCTCAGTGCGATGCTTGAAAAGCGTGTTGTTTGAGGATTCGTAAAGGAATGATGTGACGGCTTCCTGAAGGCAGAACTTCACAAAGAGCAGGAGTTCTTAAAGAGACAGAGGCATTGAGGCATTTCAAGGCATTGAATTCAAATTTCTTTCAACTTGGCTTAATCTTGCACTTGATTGTGCTGTAAAATGTCACAATAGGCCTGGAAAATACAAAATACCTTGTTATTGTCGTTACAGATGTGAGCTGCTCCATTCCTCCAAGCATACCAAATGGCGTCATCACGTTCGCCGTGATGAGGCCACACGGGTACAAGGAGAAGGTTAAGTATTCCTGCAATGAGCATTATACCCTGGAGGGTGAGGCTGAGATCCAGTGCCAAAACACTGGAAACTGGTCATCAAAGCCAGTCTGCAGGGGTGAGTCATGAGAAAATTAGATCTCACTTCAGGCCTCCAGTCTATATTTATCAAACTCTGCTCGAAAGAGATTCCTACGCTAGAATGTCTCGGATGTTTTTGTGTGTAGAAAATACATTCACCTGCAAAACAATGCTGTTTTTTTTTTGTTGTTGTTGTTGTTTTTTAAATAAATCTCATAAAAATGAGAGTTTTCTCTGTCAGGTGAAAATATTGAACTTCTTTTTTTTGTTTGTTTTCAACCCAGCTCCCTGCGAAGTTGGAATCAAAAGAGGGCGCATCTTCTACAACGCCAGAAAGATCTGGATCGAAGACCTGAGGCCGAACAGAGTGCTCCATGGCGAGCATGTTGCCTTCTATTGTAAGAACAAAGCTGAAAAGTGTGGCTACCCCGTGGCCAGCACCTGTAACGACGGAAACCTCCCCATCCCGGACTGCTACGAACGTGAGTCAATGCCAGCTGGATGAGCAACCACTTCAAACTGGTCCAGTCGACTGGCAGTGGAACCAGTGGAAACAGCTTCTTCGAATGTCCTAGAGATGTTTCATCCCCTTGTGTTTGTCTTGCGTTTCTTCTCTTTGACTTATAGAACCGGGCAAAATCGAGTACAACCTAAGGTCTAAGAACCTTCCATCAGAAATCAGATCGTGCGTGGCACCACCCGCTGCAAACCCAACAAGACCCCCAAGCCCTGCATGAGCAACTCACGGCGCCACCGACCGGGGAAGACATGAATGCCTTCTTAACGTTCCCTGCTTTTGTTTTCTGTTCAGTTACACTGGCAATAAATAAATAAATGCAAGATGACTAAAACAAACCAAGAAAATGTGCGTTAATCAAACGTTGAAAGAAATGGAAGCTGTGAACGTCTAATGCGAAGTGGTTGTAAAGTACATTTCAGTTCAATGCACACACACACAGGCTTGTTTCCAAATAATCCAGTTCATTTATGTTTTTCATTAGCGTGCACCGAGACAAATTCATACCAAAATGAAAGCTGCAAGCAGCCTCGAACGGCCCTCGCAGCTCAGCGACGCTCCGGCCTCCCGGCGACCGCGGGAGCTCTGGCGACGCCAGCCATTGCAGCTTTCAAAGAATAATGATAGACTTTCCCACCCTGAAATGGACAAAATGAATGGTGTGGCCCATGGACTAATTAGCACAACTATTCCAGACAGGACTGTCATTAACAGGAAAGATGAAGAAATGCCCTGGCTTACCCGATACTGAATTCTATTAAACATAGAAACAAACTGTGATTATTAAGATTTTAATAAGTGATTTTAATAATAGTATGTATCACTTGTATAAAAACAAATTGACATGAATAATAAGAAAGAGCAAATGTAATTATTATGCTAATCATATAAGTAGCTTTTCAAAACCTTTTACGAGTTGCTTGTGTTTTTCAGGAGTGAATAAACTGAAAATTATGCAGATTTCTGAAGCAATTCACTGCATATCACACATTGCCAAACTCTTTCTGCAGGCAACTCTCTGGACAGCTTACTGGCAGTACAAAGGTGTTTACATGCAATTGAAGATATCTTAAATTACCACTCCAGATAGCTTTGTCAAGTGAAAATGCATTTTTAGATGCCTAGGATGTTACTACTGAGAGTCAGACAAAATCGGATTTCAGGTGAAACTGCCTGCCATATTTATCTATGTATTCATGTCTATGCTGTGGCCTTTAAAGATGGCGCCTAGCGAGCGTGCCGGGGATGAGCTCTTGGAAACAGCAGGATAGTCTCTGATGCATGACAACAAAAGCATTTGACTGGAATTGAATTCTTTCACATGAAACAGGGTGGTCAGAGCTTTTGACTTTAAATTCAATTCACAATTTAACATCAGTCTGACATGAAAAAGTTTAAAAAAAGGAAGGAAAAATTGAAACAAAAACAAAAAAGCCACAAAGACAGGGGGGCGGAGGCGTTGCTTCAGTTTTTGTTGGAATTTCAACATCTGGGATTTTTTTTTTTTTTTTTTTCTGTGACTTCCTGGAAACATTTGAAAGGATTCCAAACTCTTATTGAAGGAGTTGCTTCACGCTGCTCTGTCTGTTTACCTTGAGAGAAACACAAACAGCTGAAAGTGGGGCAAAGAGTCCGAAGCCCCAGGCAGGCTGCAGGTGAGAAGGAGATTGTCCGTCCGCCTCTTCAGAAGATGGAGCGCTTGTTTCTGCTGTGCTCTGGTCTGCTTGCGACGACAGTGACGTCCCAGAATGGTATGACTTCTTTTCATTTCACGCATCCTAGAATGAAAAGTTTGTCTTTAAGGATTTCAACTTTTGTCGTGGATCTTTGTTGAAACATTTCATCGCTTGTGTTTATCGATGGCTATTTTTCTCAACACTGCGTTGAAGTCAGTGACAACATTTTGTGGTCAAACAGTTGTTTTGTTCTGTCAATAGTAATTTGAGGGGGTAAAAAGTTTGACATAATAACATTTAATATTGCTTTGTATATAAAGAGTTTTGGACATCTGTTAATCTCTATTGATATTGTTGGAAAATGTCAACATATTGGGTTGTTTCTCACCTAAGCTTACAAGATTAGGCGGATGTGCAACTGTCATTGAAATAATCGACTAATTCCAGTTTGCTCCCGACCTCAACTGAGCGGGAACATTGAGACATCTGGGATCCAGAGGTTCTCCAGTCCTGGTGAGGAGTTGGCCCTGTCCTGTAAAGAGGGACATACTCCTGTGTTGGGCCCACGCAAGATTGTTTGCACCATCAGCGGCACGTGGACAAGCACCAAGCTGAAGTGCATACGTGTGTGTCTTACTGTCTTTCTATTAGTTATGGCAGAAATGTCTTGTAATAATTCTTGTAACTGCCAGTGAAATAAAATTCACAGACATTTTGAAGTAAACAGATGAAATATTCCATAGTGTTAGTATACTCAATAGTTTTCACTTGGACATATGCAAATTAGGAACTGCAAGTTTGCAAATGTCGAGGAAAATATGAAATATTTACTTATAGTGCTATGAAGAAACATTTAAAAACTCCTTTTTCTCATGTTGTTGTCTCAAAACCCAGAGTTTTAGTGTTTTGGACCAAGATATATCTAACAATTTTACAATTTTTTTTTAAAAAAAGAAAAGAATAACTCAATTTAAGACAGATTCAATGATCAATCTATGTGGTCATCATTTCACCAAGTCTTGCCGCAGATTATCAATAAGATTTAGGTCTGGACTTTGACTAGACCACTCCAAGAAATCAGCATGCTTTGATCTGAACCACTTAAATATTCGTGTTGTTTTAGTTCACATGAAATCCCAATAAAATCACAGCAGTCTGTGCTCGTAATGTGACAAAAAGTGGGAAGGTTTAAATATTAGAGTGGGTTCATTACGCAAACAGGATTGTAAGTCACTACTTGCAACTTACATTTAGCTGTTTCCATCAATAATAACTGACCGCTGAGTAGAACATAACCTCCTTTCATCTTTTCTCCTGCAGCAAAACAATGTCCATATCCTGAACTAATCACTAATGGTGAACTGTTTTATGAGGACACAGTGTACCAGAGTACAATCAACTACACCTGCCATGAAGGGTGAACAAAAAGAAAAACATGTTGTATGTTGTGTGTGTGCAAATAACCTATGTTGTATATCATAAACTGTACATGAAAAAAAGCTTTATTTTTTATTTTTTTTTAAATACTTTTACCCTGTTGATTAAATATCACGTTGAACAGGCACATAATGACTGGGGAGAGTTCAGCAGTGTGCCAATCCAGCGGGACATGGAGTTCTCCTGCACCAGAGTGCATACGTATGTAATTATTTAAAGTCATTCCACTTCATCTAATGCATTTAGGGGTGTGGTGAGGATTTGAATGCAGAAAATAAACTACAGTATCACACTGTAGGTCTTTTTTGAGATGTTTTTAAATGACAAAAAGCAACATATGCCTGTTTTATAGCATTAAATCAGAAGAATTTTGCGTATGACTGAAGAAGATTTGGAACAATCTTAATTGGAAAGAAAGAAAATTAATTGAACACTGAAAAGGTTAATCTAAAAAAAAAAAAAAAAGAGGTTAGTTTTGTGAAATAATCAGTGTATCTCAAAAACAGAGTAAAATTTTGGAATATGTGAACCAAATTTGTAAATGTTCTCCAAAGATGTTTTACCAAAGCAAATGCACTATTGTTCCCCTGTCTTTCAGTCACACAACAGACATTAATGTAACCTTTAGGACTGTAGTTATAGGAAGAGACAAGGTGCAGCATGTCGAAGGAATTTCATTTGAAACTTTTATCTCATTCACAGAAACAGTTATTGTGATAGTACACAGACTCGGTCCCAATAAATGCCTTCAACGCCAGCAAACGAATACAGTTGAGAGAAAGGTGAATAAGTATCTCGCAACAAAAAACTCCCCTCTGTGATATTTTCAAAATGGCCGTTATTATCTGTGCAAATTACCCAACAAATTTGCTACAAGGACAGGTTTAGAGGCTAAAGAGCCACTAATACTAATGCTCCCACAACTCCCAATGTGACTCACCTTTTCTTTCTTTTTTTTTTTTTTTTTTTTTTTTTTTTTCATAGATTTTGACTGTATATCAATATAAAATTTGTTGAAATGTTTTATTCAAAAGATGTAAAGAATGTGAAACTGATGGTGTTTTGCTGTTGCTTTTGTCTTGGTAGCTGTACGCTGCAGTCTCGCTCCAGTCCCACCGTATGGAATGGTCATTTACGACAAGGTGATCAAAGGAAACGGGGTCAATTACGGCCTCACGGCGACGTATCTCTGCAATCCCCCGTACGCACTTTTCGGCAACCCGGTTGCAGAGTGCACCGCCAGCGGTACCTGGACCAAGACACCAGAGTGTCAAGGTAGGAGAAGGTGGTAAAATGTGGCTCAGCTTGGTTGATTTTAGTACAACCCAATTGCATTCAAAGATTATGAAAGTTTATTTACGTTTATGAGAGTAATCGAATGTGTTTCTTCCCAGTGGTGACCTGCCCTCCGCCAGAGAGCATTGAAAGAGGCTACATGTCAAACAATGAGAAGAGGGAGTTTTTCTACAGGGAAAAAGTCAAGTATGGCTGCGAGAGTCCATATGCGCTGGAAGGAAATATGGAGGTGGTCTGCCAGGAGAATGGAAGGTGGTCTGAGAAGCCATCTTGCAAAGGTAATTCAGCAGGGAATCACAAAATATAAAACATTAAAATACAAATGTGCAGAATAAAAATAGCTGTTTTCTTTTTCAGAGTCTACTCAAGTTTTCTTTGCGTTTGCATCTTTACTGCAATCATAAACTTTAGCAATTTTATTTCAAACTCGGCTTAGTACTTTAATTATTTTTGATCAATTAATAACACAAAGATGACCAATCTTTACTTTTACCTCCAAACGTGTTTTCCTCCAGCTCCGTGTTCTGTTAACATACAAAGAGCAAGAATTTTGCACAACGGGAAGAAAATCTGGATCGAAAACTTCCAGCCGAACCGTGTCTTACACCATGACATCATCTCTGTGTACTGCATGAACGAAGCCATGAAATGTGGTTATGCCGTGCCGACCCAGTGCATCGATGGAACGCTAAACATCCCTGACTGTTTTGAAGGTACGAGCCATTTTATTCCAAAAAAACAAAAAACAAAAAAAGATTTAAAAAAATTAATTGAACAAAAGCTATTGTTGAGCTATAATGTTTTGACTCAAACTGAAGAACACTTGTCTCCAAAATGTTTTCTCAGTAACACAGTCAGAGGTTTGGCAGATATCAAATAGGACGCTACTGTTAGTATTAATCTATAAAATCCAGCATCTTATTTGTGCAGAGTCTGAATTTATAGCATGACAACACTCTGCAGGACCTAATGTTAAAGTGAAAACCTAAATCAATATCTACCTGTCTATTTGAAGTGTAATTACATGATATTGGCAAACTTCCTCTGTGCATTTGTTACGTGTGCTGTTTCAGAACCCAGTGGGCTGGCGTATACCGTGAACCCAAATTCACTTCCATCAGAGATCGACCAGTGCTGAAGTGGCAGATATTTTCTTTCCGGAGGCGGTCATAAATTTCCACTGCCTTTCAAAGTAAAGAAGATGATTTAAATCTGTTTGAGACTTCATTGTTTTTTTTCTTTTTTATTATTATTTTTAATTTATGTCATATAACTTCAAATGTAATATGCAGAACTTCATTTCATTTGAGTGGTGTGTCAGCAAGGTGACATTCTGGCCACATGCCTTTGAGATTTCTGTTGTAACTGTCACAGCTGAAATGTGGTACGGTCTGAGGGCAAGAAAATATCCAATAAATACTTTATTGCTTAATAAAAAATATAATCTGCAATCTCACACACAGTGTGAGACAAAATTCACCAGGCTGGGGGGCCAAGGGATGGCGACAGTGCTTTTTTTTTTTTTTTTATGGTGGCACAGACAAAAAAAGATCCATTAAAATAACTGGAATATTTTATCATTTAATGTACATCTCGTCTCATTCGCTTTGATACATTTATAGCAATTAAAGGTGCATATAAAGCACACTCTCATTTTCTTATAACATCATCACTTGCTTTTGCTATGTCAGTCAAGATGAACTATACTCTCACTGGTGACATTGTTTACACTGCGCTCAGCTTTTCCTAAGATAAAGCAATCCCCCCGCCCATTCTTGTGGTTTAAAATGTTGCGTTCCAGTTACACGCGGAGCTGGGAAATTCCGACTTCCTGGTAGGGAAGATCAGATGGAACGCCCTCGGAAGTCGGAAAATTTACTCGTGCAAAGCAAAGCTTAAAATTATGATTGTAAAAACTATTACAAAACAACGTTTACGGGCGACACCATGTTGATATTCCAACTTCTCAACTAGAACGCTGTTACTTCCTGTTTCCATAGGCAACAATAAAGATTTTTATCTTCATTACCGCGTATCTGAGTTCCCACTTCCCAGGTGACTGGAATGCAGCAATACCAGATTGCCCCATGACCCTTCGTGTGCTCTCGCGAGATTCCGCGAGCTCCACTCTCTTGTGGTCCAACATGGCAGCGCTGTGTGAGGGGTACACGTTGTGCGGACTTGTTCCAGCTGTAAATCGGCGAAGCTCTGAAATTAAGGGCATCGAGGAGGAGCGGGACAGCGACCATATGATCGTCACTGACTCCAGCAGATCTGTGACTCTCTACAAGGTGAAGTTTAGACTTTGCAGGAGGTTGGGGGCCAGCTGATCGGTGCCGACTCGTGTTAGCATCCCGTGGTGCTTTCAATAACAGAACCAGGACCGCTTACCTCCAGGCTGGTTCGATCGCTACCGCTTTTACACGGGGATGCAAACGTGAAAACAAGCTAATCCCCTCTAACATCAAGTTCTGAGAAAGTCTCACTAATGACAAGGAGATGGATGTTGGCTAATGTTAGCCGCTCTCAGCATGAAAGCTCGTTTCTCCTGTCAATAACACAGCTGCAGTTGTGTTTTAAAGTCGACTGTAATCTTTCAGATTGTGCTACATTTGGCAAAGTCAAAGTGTGTGATTATGGGCGTTTTCTTTCTGTGCTGGTAACGCATGTTGCTGCAGGTGTCGGACCAGAAGCCTTTGGGCAGCTGGGCAGTGAAACAGGGTCAAGTTCTGACCTGTGCAGCCGTCTTCAACAAGCAGACCAACGAGTATGTGGCCGTCTCGGACAACAAGGTACCACAGTTCACTGTTTTTGTCATCTGCCAACTTTTGCTGCTTAAGCGATGCGTCACACAACCTCAGCCAATCAGGATTAGAAATATTTTTCTTCTTTTTTTTTTTTTGGTTTTCAGGTGATAAGAATCTGGAAAGAAGACGACATCATTTTAGACAAGGCATTCAAAGCAACAGTAAGCTTGACTTTCTTCACTCTTTTCAAGATCATGATCGTACGAATTATAAGGGGAGTTTTTGTTTTAAGTGTTTTTCTAGATTGGAAACACTCAATTTGACCAGTGTGTCGTTTTGTTTACACCTGGGAAGTTCACATTTACTGTCAAATTAATGCATGCCATTGCTGCTTTCACCGGAGTTGCAAAGCCATTTCTAGTCACTTCGGAGTAATTATATAGTAAAAAAAAAAAAACTAAACACAGAAAAACTTTATTATCAATATGCACTCCAAAATCAGACCATGCAAAACCACAAAAAAGATCAACTTAAAACTTTACATGCCTTGTATGACAGTTTGTCACAATATGTTTAGCTGTAGACTCCACAAAGGTTTGTTTGCAAGGGTTGCCAAGGGAAACCATTTTCTCTATTATAAGAATATGGCATCCAAATGAAGCGCAATAATTCTGCTAAAGTGTGACATTACTTTCCATTTTCCATACCCCTGACCACAAAAACGATTTTGTTCACAGAGTTACAGTGTCAGAAAGTCTTTATGTGTTTTTAGTGTGGACAAATCTAAACACATCCTAACCTCTGGCTCTGTTCTTTTCCGACTTCTCTCAGGTGTCAGCAGATGTCTGGTCGGTGCACTGCGCGCACGGAGCCGAGCCTGCCGTCTTGTTTCAGAGAGGAGCTGTGAGACTTCTGGACTCCCTGCTTTCTGCTCCCCAGCAGCCCATAGAGGAAGTCCTGGTTCAGGATGAAGCCATCAGGTCCAGAACTCCTGTCGTTGTCACACTTGTTGCACAAAAAGAAGAGACTGCTTTAAAAAAGCACTTTTTATTCATGAAACAGCTGCTTCGCAAATCTTTCAGACTGTCCTGTGTTTTATTTTTATTTTTTTTTTTTTTTTTTTTTTTTTACATTTTCAGTGATTAAATTCAAAATTAGCATGACTTTTTATTATTATTTTTTTCATTTTTACTTTTTTTTTAACAATGCAGATCATCTGGATCAGATCTAGAAAAAAACTAACAAACAAAAAAAGAAAACAGGCACATCTTCCTGTGAAATTTTGCCTTTCTAAAAGCAATCTCTCTTTCTGTTGGTAGGTGGAGCACCAACATAGTGACAGAAACACAACAGCTGGTCATCTTCACAACTGAACTGGTAAAGATTGTTTAAGGACTGTCGTCCTGCAGAGCGACCCCCATGTTCTCTGTAAACATTCACATTGCACTCCTATGCAATGCGTCGCAAAAACAATCACGCAAAATCCAGATAAAAACGCTTGGGGTGTGCTTGTAATGTGACAAATATAGGTAGTCTCAAGGGATGTGAATACGTTTTTGTGCTTTTTGATGTTTATTATTTTTCATTGTAGGATTTTCCATGTGTGTCCACAGAAAGGAGATCATTTCCTCTACCTGCAGAGGCTGAAGCCCAACTCTGTCCAGAAGTACCGGCTGGAGCCGGAGGAGCCTGGCCTCTCCCCGCTCAGCTTCTGGGCCTCTTACAGGGATAAAAACATCTGCCTGCTTTATCTCTGTAAGTCTTCATTTCCTGTAACGAGCCGCTTGTTTGATAGGACACATTAGCTCCTGGATTAAACTGTTGACATACATAGCCCTCAACATTGGTTGCTACTTATGCACAGTCATGTTAGAAAGTTTGGAGACCCAACCGAATATGCTGTTGTTTTTATTATGACACGTTTTGATGTCACTGTTTAGTTTTTTCATCTACTTTTGGAAATGAGATTGAAATGCAGCCAAATGAGTGTTATTTATTAAACAAGAATATCAACAATGTATATTTCAGTAAAATCTTTTACATGCGGATACAACAACCTGTCATAGAACTGATGTTACCCAAGGCTTACTTGTTTTGAAAAAAAATAAAAAAAAACTTTATCCACTGAAAATTCAAAATGGCAGGAAATAAATTTTTGCTCAATTACTCATTACAGATGAATACTTTTTGTGTCAGATTATACATAATTAGACTCACAGACATGATGTTTACTGATAATGTTTAGATTTTATTTTTTCGATGGACAATCATGGCCAACATATTTTGAACCACAGAAATCATTCTGTTGGACATTTGTGAAGATGGCCGCCATGGTCGCAATAGAGAATATATTTTTGCACTAAAATTGGCTGTCGTTATTGACAGTGTCAGACACAGATAACCAAAAGTTAAGTTCACTAACCACTAGTTTGCTAAGCAAGAATTCTAGCTATGCTAACACTAAACAGCTAAAGAAATTAGCATGATCTCACTTTCCACTACTAAACACATCAAATAATTTGCGGAAGCTAATGCTAAACACATGCAATTTTTTTTGCAGAAGCTAATGCTAAACCACTAAAACGTAAATTTTTTTTGTAGAAGCTCATGCCAAACTACTAAAACGTACATTTTTTTTTTTTGTAGAAGCTAATGCTGAACCGCCAAAACCATAAAAGAATTAGCAGGTGCTAATGCTAACCATTAAGACAACTTGTTCTGCTTCCACATTTTCCTCGCTTTCAGATCCTAACGGCCACGTGTACCAGAGTTTGGTGTCTGTTCGGGGCCCGGCGGCTGATGATGGAGCTCAGGTCGTTCCGCTGCCTCGTGATCAGCTGCTGAGTCTCCCTGTGGGGGAGGAGCTGCTGGAAGCGGCGTCGGCCATCTTCCTGGATGACGCCCACGTAGCTGTGGTCGGGGTTCCACACCCTTCTGCTGGGCCCGGAAAAGGCAAGGAAAGCTTTCAAATTCCCGGTGAAATTACGAAGATGTTGCCTTTTAAAAATGTTAACATATTTTTATTTATCTATTTATTTCATTTTTTTAAAATTGTTTAATTATGTCCATTTTTAGAGATATCGCAAAAGAAAGAGCTTATTAATTACTTGTCTGAAAACTAGAGCAGTAATAGAAAACAAAAATACATGACTAAATGCTTGTCTGAAATTATTTGACCTGGAAACGGATCCTGTTGTCAGAACCGGAGCGTGGAATTGATTATGCAGCTTCTCTCTCATGTCCGGTTTCTGAATTTGCGTCTCTGAACTTTCAGACTTTCTCTGCATCTGGAACACGAATTTTCAGACTCTTCAGGCTGCGAAAGAGATGGCGGGTAAACTCTACGGACAGGTAGGCGCCTGGGTGGTGTTTTTAAAAATACTAACAGAGACTGTTTTTGTTTGTTTGGTTTTTTTTGCCAAGGTTCCCTGTCCTTCCAGCTGCTGGGTGCTGATGGAGGACTGTATGTCTTTGGTAGATCATTGTGTCTGCTCTCCACTGTGAGGGGACTCACTGTCCCTTTTCACAACTACACAGCAGTTTACAACCCCAGACCTGCTGTTTATGTGTACTTCTTGTTTTTGGACATCAATTTGATTCTTCTTTTTTTTTTTTTTTTCTCATGTAGCTTTGGAGTTTTTCAAGCAAGCTGTTTATTCCCCATGGCAAAACCCTCTCTGTCATACCGTTTGCCTGTCCCAGATCCTCTCTGGCCTCGGCTCTGGGGAAACTAAAGCAGGTCAAGACCGAGGGTGAGAGACAGAAAGCAGCGCTTCCTGTAGATTTGCCTGAGCGCAAAAATAAAGTTCTGTTCTTTTGTGTGTACACACCATTAATAATAATAGTAATAATAATTATTATTATTATGATGATCATAATCATGATGATAATGAAATATTTTCATGTTTCAGCATTCACTTACCGCAGTGTTTTTCTCCAACTATGACAGAGACTAAGACTTCAGCTGTGGTACCGCCGTGGAATACCATCTTACATGGAGAAGAAGCTGCTCCTCCTAAAACAGTGGAGGCGAGGAAGACGGTAAGTTTCAGGATATAGGCTCCTTCGTAGTTAAATGCTTGCAAATGTCGCCAACCTGTGTGGAACTGTGTCGATGCGTGCCTCTATGGCAAGCTGTTCTAACATTAATAGCCAGAGAGGATCATCAAACCAGCCATCCATTAGTTAATTCTTTCCTACAGTGGCCCAGAAGGGTCAAGAAAATGTAAAAGCTACAATAAAAGTTATGCTTAAATGGAAATTGTGCTACCAAATTTAACGTAACTTTTGTTGTGGCTTTTTGATGTTGACTTTTTGATGACTCTTTTGATGACTCTTCTAAGCCAATAAAAAAAATAAAAAAAATTCCAGGATAAGTAAGGGATTTTGAGATATCTTTAAATCCTCAACTTCTTATTACTACAACAATAATTCTATTTAATAATCATCTTTAATATTAGTTTTTAGCTAGAAAAATGATTAGACTAATTCAGTGGGTTTATTTTATAGATTTCTTTTGATTGTCATACATTTGTAAATAACCTACTGTTTTATCTAGCATGAAGATTAAAATTATAAAGTGTTTTTTTTCCCCCCTTAAATAAATGTATTGTAAAGGCAGTAAGTTGTTGCTTTTTTTACTCACTGATGAGTCAATCATTTTATTACAGCTGAGCTGTTTATAAGTCTGGACTAATTCTAAATGTTTTGCATATGACGGTAACACCACCTCAACTCACTTTCTCTGCTTTTCATCACGCAGCGAACCTCTCGTAAGACGCAGTCAAGCCTCAGTTTAACAATTGATCAAGTCCAAGACCTAATTAAGGTAACACTTCTCTCTTTTCCAATTGAAAAGAGAGACTTAACTCAGTTACTCAGTTGCACTTAACTCAGTTAAACATTATTATTCAAAGTTTCTCCGATTGTATCCATTGCCAAATGCAGACGGAACCGGTAGAAGTGGTGGAAAAAGAGGTCCAGGGACTGCTGTCCAGGCAGGACCCCAAGGACCCGCAGCCTTTGTTGGGACAGCTGGCGTTGGCACTTGTGTCCCGGAGCCTGGCTGATCCAAAGTTTTACTCTTCCAGAGCTCTGACACAACTTGTGCCCACCCGGTGCCTCTCCCACAGGTCAGTTAAGGGACAGAAGTAAGAGTGGTCTGATACCGAACCTTTTGTACAGACTGAGTTTGTACGAAACTCAGTCTGTTGAGTTTGTATTGATTTGCATTTTTTTTTTCTTCTTTCTTTTTAAATCTGTTGTTTGGAAATTTTGTCTGTGACTGAATGCTGTCTCTTTGAGATATTCTCTATCGATCAGGGTTCGTGATCACTCATTGTAGTATGAGGGGATTGCCAAAGTAAAATGAAGTTAAATTGAAACGATTAATCGCGAAGAATCGATTAGCGAAATACCGGTCAACTAATTTAGAAATCGATTAATTGTTAACTGGCGTATGCGCTCAAATAAAGGCCATTTGCTGAAAAGTCAACAAATTCAGACCAGCAATTACACTAAAACTGTGCAAAATATAAATATATTTGGCTTTTAACATGAAAACACCTTTGATGTTAAATATGTTACCCAAAACTCCTCAAGTAGCATAATTTTAGTTTTAGCTTCACTTGGTTCAAATTCGCTAAAAGGCTTCAAATGTTTCTGCACTTTAGGCAACACAAAGTTTATTTTCATATTTAATAGAGGAATTTAATTATTCCCTTTCATCTTCTATTGTATTTCTTCTATTGCATAGAAAAGGTTTAAATGGTTAAATGAAACATCCGCAGATGTTTGCCCACTTTTTTTATCCGATTAATCGTCAGAATAATCGATTAATAAATATCTAAAATAATTGTTAGTCGCAGCTGTAATTGTATGTGAAATTTGCGCTTTTCTCTTTCAAATACATCCAAGTACTTCCCATCAGGAACAAACGGAAACTTTTTGTAATGGGACGCTGCCTTCTCTCTCAACAGTGTCTGTCCTGACCTCCTGCCTCTGGCCCTTGAGAAGAGGGATTATTTTCTCTGTCAGCTCTGCTTACTGTTCTTCCATGACATCCCAGAAGCCGTGACCTGCACCTGCCTCAAGACGTTCATCAGGTAGAGCGGATCTCTTCTCAGTGAGCAAATCAAATTGCACAATTCGATATTTTTATTGGAAGATTACAGTGTCCAAAAATATAAAAGAGTCTCCACGTTTTGGTTGAATCAAGCCCGTTTCATCCAGTTTACCTAGTATTAGAAATAATTAGCCATAGCCAGACTCTGTACTGTAAGACGTGTAGAAACCGAAGGTGTTTACTTCCAGTTTATCAGACGCCGACGCGGAGAAGTTGAGCCTGGAGCCAGACAGTGTCTCTTTCATGGAGATGCTGACCTCAAACGAGCGTGCTCAGACCGGCCTGCAGAACGGATTCAGCCCTGCTTTCTGCGAGGAGGACCGCACAGACACCGTCGACAACCCCAAGGCCAAAGCAAAAGAAAAAAAGAAGGCGCCGCCACAACAGACGTGTCCAGTGGGAAAACACAAAGCTGCTCTGATGTATCCTTACAGCTGATTGTCACTTTATTGATTTTTTCCCCCCTCCTTTTATCACTTTGTTTTATGCTTTCATGATTATTTTTGCTTATACTAACATGTCGTATAAAGAACTGGATCTTAACTCAAGCGGTGCAGAAACGAGGTCCTGCAGACGGCGTACAGTGAAGCTCTGCTCCTCCCACATCTAAAGGATTTTTCCTCTGATCAAGTTGTTGTGAGTAACATCTTGTCACTTTTCAATCTCCAATATACAGGTCCATCTTGACGAGTGTGATTTACAGTTTCTATTTATTTCAACTTTGAATTCAGGTCAACTTGCAGAAGGAATGATTGAAATAACCTTTTTTTAAGATACTTTCTTTCATTATAATTTTTGTTTTTATGGAAAAAAACTAAATTCAGTTACTAAAAACGGCTTTTTTCAATGACATTCTAATATTTTAAGAACCCCCTGTAGATTGCGACTAAATGTATGTCCTAAATCAGCTGTTTTTTTCTGCCTGTTTTTTTTTTTTTTTCTTTTTCCCAATAAGCTTTTCCTCCGGTACCTGGAGTTTCTTTACCTGCGATATTCCACAGACGGTTTCTCACAAACGCACGGCTACAGATCACCCAGTTTGAATCAGGTATGTAAGATACTCTTGAGCAGACTGAAAGTTTGCACCCGATATCCATCAATTATTTTGCTGTCTGTGCATTGCAAACCAAAATAAAGGTGTAAGCAAATCAGATGTTATAGCTTTTCTTTTCTTTCTTTTTTGTCTTTTTTCCTTTCCTGTTGAATGCAGGTCATGGATTGGGTATGCATGTTGTTGGACGCCCATTTCACTGTGTTGGTAATGTCTCCAGTGGCCAAAGGCTTGCTGCTGAACCTTCAGTCTTTTGTTAGATCTCAGGTAAACATCCATTTTTTGCTACAATAACCAGCTGATTGTTTCTGGAGAGTTTATTGGAACACATTGCACCTTATTTTTTTTTTTTATTAACTTTCTTTTTCTTTTTTTTTTTGGTCTTTTAGGTAAGACTGTTTTCTGAGCTCGGGAAGATCGAGGGCAGCCTCCAGGAGCTCACTAAGATGAAGATGAAGAAAGACGTGGGGGCATACGCTATTGAAGTCATTGAGCTGTACTAGAGGGTGTGGCTTTATAAAACACCTACTGTTGCTGCATGTATTGTCTTTAAATGTTTTTTTTTTTTTGCCTCAGCTGCTTCCTTAGGTTTTACTGTGAAAGAAAAGGAAATGTACGTCTGGCATAATTATTTCTTTAGTTGCATGTGTCTAAAAAAATCTTTTGTACATTTATTTTAGATGGTGGGATTGTGACTTTACTGAATTTGCATGTTTAATTCAAAGTCGTACGTTTGATGGTTTTATAGACAAGTGGAGGTGAAGTCTCTCCATGGAACATTATGGTAAAGTTTTTATATATATACATATATATGAGTCGAACTTTAATAATGCCCACAGAATTCAGTATTTTTGTTTTCTTTGAGTGTCATAATACAGCTAACTTTTTTTTTTTGTAAATCTATTAATTGCTTTTGTATTTTACACATTAAAAAAAGTCTTGATTCTAAATGTCTATGAAAAAATTTATCTATTTGTGTCATTTTGTCCTTTGTGGAACTACAAGTTAGTTAGCCTTTTAAAAACCTGCCCCATTGTTCTTCACTATGCTTCACAGAGGCTCTGAAGACACTGAAGTTTTAAATTCTACCAAATTAATGTAAAAGCATCGGTCCTACGCTATGAAGCTAACCGGAAGTTGCCTGCATTGTCAATGACCATTCTCCACTGCAAAGAGAGAAGTGTCCAGCTAAACATTTCTCTCAGGTGTTAATATTAATGCACTTGAAGGCATGGCCAACATGTACACTTCCTCCGCCGCCATTGCTAAAACTACTATTTTAAAGCAGCGCAGGAAATTATGGAAGCCCATTACTATGGAAGCCCATTTCCCAGAGAAATGGGCTTCTATAGGAAATAGGCTTCCATACCATAGAAATCGATGTCATCGTTCACAATTTTTTTTTTCTGTTCGCCAAGTGGCTCGCGGTTGAAATTCAACAGGAGAAATCCAAGTCAACGGGAGAAATTGAGCACGTAAGTAGATTAAAATCGAGTGGAATTGCGTGGGAAGGCTACAGGTCAGTAAATCAGTGTATTTTTCATACTTAATGTTCAAAATGTTAAGAAGGACGTCTGTAAACGCGGGAGGGGAAAAAATGGCGACGATTTAACTCTTTTTTTCCTGCCATTTCACCTGAAGGGCTGTGTAAAATAAAACAAATAAAAGCTACTTGAGACTTAAGTCAATGAATACAGGGAAGTACAAAAAGAGTAATAAAAACACAAGCGTGGATTCTCCGAGTTCAACAAGCCCATACAATCCTAGGGATAAAATCTTTAATACTCTTGTAATGAAGGTTTTTGCTGCTGAATAACAGAACTTTAGCCGAAACAAGCTAGCTGACCTGTACACCAAGTAAAAAGACATTTTTATGGAAGGGGAGATTCGTTCATGTCTGTCAGAATCACCTAAATTGTTTCTTTTTGCTAAACGATACAGTTATGAGAGGGAGAATAAATAAGACTGTTTGTTAACGTCTTCAACATCGGAAGTTTACGTAAACTTCTCGCATTTCTGCAAAGACTTTTTCGCCCACATTGTCGTAACCGGGTGTTAGAATTTTGAGGAAAACTAATAATTTCATACAGTTTGGAATAAGGCTGATATAAAATGCGTTAAGTCGTCGACTGCACCCAATTTCGACTCAAACGGTCCATTGTTTTAACTTAGGGCGGTTTTAAACGTTGGGTTGGTTTCCGTTGCTTCGTTTGCATTTTTTAGGCCAACTCTCCCCGCTGACTGACCGCAACCAGTGCAGACCGACGCCGACAACCGCCATTTACAGGCGTGTGTGGGAGTCTTGAGAAGACCAACTGCATTGGCAGCTTTGTGCCACTTGTTGTTGAAACGCTTAACAATATGAGACTATCAAAAACAGCACCACATCTCACATGTTGAAATGCAACCAGTAATGATGGAAGGAAAAATCCTTTTATATTTTTATATGCTGTTGTGTTCTATTATTGCACAGAACGAACTGGCTTAGTTGGAGATCAATTTAAAGGACTGACATGTCTGACTAAAGATATTTTCATAAATTCTGTAGTTTTGTTCGTGCAGTTCATCCAAGACTTTTTATTTGTTTTCTTTCAGTATGTTTCGAAATACCTTGTCAGATTTTTATGTTGCAACGGGAAAATAATTGTATTTTTCATTCGTTTTCGATTGCAGTTGGTAGGTAGATTACTTGCACACAAGAGGGCAGTGTGGTGTTAGAGGAGACTGGTGTGGGTAGAGAGAGAGGTTTGATTAATTTTATCCACTCACCTGTATGTTTTGCTTTTAGCTTCAATTTGTTTGGCAATTGTGTATTTGCTTTACATAATTTTTGTGAGTTAGGGAGACAAATATGAATTTATTTGATTGATTTGATGTCTTCTTTTCCTTCCACAAAATTATATGTACAAATATTTGTTATATAGGTACACTTTTTTAAAATTTACTGTTAAAATCTTAATGCATTTAATATTTCTGTTTAAAGATTGTTAGATTTATCAAGATTTATAATAAATGTTTATTGTTTAAAAATATCAATTTGTAACTCATCAACCAAAGAAAGAAAGTGTTGTTTAGCGCCATCTGCTCGGGTGCCACGCCTTGCAAAGTTTAGGAAGAGAAGAAATAACTCGACACATTGAATTAAAAGTCCTTAGACTTTTTATTCTTGTAGTTTTAAACACCACAAATCAGATGGAGGAAGATAAGAAAATCAAGTTGTGAAATAAGTGCGTACCATCATAAGTTGATACTTTAGCGTGATTCAGACAAGACAGCAGCATTGGGCCAGTGAAGAGAGAGGGGACACAGAGGATGAGGGAAAATCCTGTTGAAATTCTAGTTTATTAATGACGTAGAGCTTCCAGGCATAGGGACGCCTAAAGACGGGACACAGAATCAAGTGACTGAAAACAGGAGCCACATGGCTCAGTTGGAGAGCAGGCGCACCATATGCAGAGCTGCACTTGTCCCTGGTTCAGATTTCTTATCTGTTTTTCATTTTTAGCCAAGGTAACGAGCCACTGTTGAAGGTCCAAAGTACTCAACAAAGCATTACACTGGGTGTGATTGTAAATGTTTGACTGAATTGGATTTTAATGAATTTAGAATTGGATTCAAATGGGATGTCTATAAATAGAAGTTGTATGAGAAGTGTAGTGAAATGGCATAATGTGGTATAATTGTGGGCAAAACAAGTCGATTTCTTTATTAGCTGCGATCGTCAAAGGAAAAAATGTCGTTGTCGGCAGGATTCGAACCTGCGCGGGGAGACCCCAATGGATTTCTAGTCCATCGCCTTAACCACTCGGCCACGACAACTGCTATCATACGTCATCAGACATGCTTTGATAAACCAGATGTTACCGCGTGTTTGATCTTTATATGGACTATGTATTTATTCATTTGTAAAAGCAGCGTTATTGATATTACGCTGTGAGAAAGCTAACTTTAGTCAGCTTGTCTGTTGAGCTGCTATTTGGAAAGGATAAGAAATACATTGTCAAAATGTAATTTATCTATGTATATTCAGTTGAAAATATAAAGGGATAATGCATCTGTGGAAAGAAAAATATTTACTTTGACATGTGAAAGTGTGAATGGGATAAACTTTAATAAGTTCTTGTAAGTCCAGCTCAGTGTCGTTCGCTGCGCCGAATGTGACGGTAATGGCGTCGGGGCTGAAAACATACTATACGAGGTTATTGCAGCGCATAATCCACAATATATCTGGCCCACCTGCGTTTGCATCTGTTCATACACGCAGTAAACGGCGAGTTAGGTGCACTTAGCTTTAGCATGGATAAGTAATTTTATGAACTACGGCTATTGCGTCTGTTGTAGAATAGAGTCACGTGACCGCGAATTAACTCAGGTTTGGCAGCGTCAAGCTGGAAGTGACAATCACGTCTCCGGAAGAGCGCCAGTAAACATGTTGAAACTTCATAGTTTCAGTCTTCTCCCGATATTGATTTTAATTAGTAGGAGGCGTAATAAGTTGTTCAAATTAATTCAGTTAATGATTTTTACCTTACTGTACTATTTTCATGACTATTACCAGTTCTTAAACGGGAATGGGAAAGAGGCTTACTTCCGGTTTCAACGTTACTGCTCGAGTGTAACTTTACGCAGCTTTGAGGCCTGCTGTGTTTTCAACGGAGGGAGAGTCGAGAAGAAAAATGGCGTCTGCAGGCGACTCGGAGCGGGACACCGGCCATTCAGTTTAAGCTTTCCTCCTGTAAACTGAGACCGGGCTCTGTGGGGACCTATTGGGAACCGTCGCCGGACCCGCTATCTTCGTCCTCCCCGTTTTTCTCCGGAGTGTGCGCTTCTTTCGAGCACCGAGATTGAAGCGGAACATAGTAGCTTCTCTCCTACAATGAGGGGGAGAAGAGGAAGGCCGCCCAAACAAGCAGCCGTGATGCGGGAAAGCTCACCGGGGCCAGTCCGGGGCTCTCGGGGCGGCAGGACCAGAGGGATGCGTGGACGGGGAAGAGGCAGAGCACGGGGCCGGGGACGAGGAGGAAGTGGCGGTGTTTGCAGCATCGGTTCCGTGGAGGTGGATACGGAGATCTCTGGCCGAGAGAACTTTCATTCGTCGCGGGGCCGTAGGAAAGTTGGAGCCTCCATAGCAGCGGCTGCAGCGGCATCGCGGGGCAGAGGAAGGGGTAGGGGGTCCAGAGGTGGCCGCGGCAGTAGAGGCGGAGTGAGGCGACCTCAAACCAAGGTGGTCTACGACGACAACAGCGACGAGGAGGACGATAATTTAAGCTACCGTTCTGACGAAGACGAATTGAACGACAATCCGTCGTCGGATCTAGAAGATGAGGAGGCCTTGGGAAACGAGTCAGACTATCTGGAGGACCTACCAGATGATGAGGATGCCAGCTACTGTACTGAGAGTAGTTTCAGAAGCCACAGCACGCTCGGGAGCACCCCAGGTACGTCGGTCTGCAAGTGCACGCAGTTAAGCAGAGCACGTTTGCAGCACTTAAAGTGTAAATTTTATTTTTAGCTCAAAACAGAAACGAAGCCGCATTGTTCAAAATGGAGCTGGCACTCAGAAACGGGCCTTTGTTTACCGTGCGCTCTACGGTCCGCTGCTATCCTACAGATCTGACCCCGCGCTCCGAGGAGCTTCGGTATTTTTAACTTTTGTCAAATCAGCACATGTTTTGTTTTTGTTTTGAAAGTGAACGTGCTCTTGCTTGATTTTACTTCGCGCTCGCTCGCGCCTCGTCTTTAATTTGTTTACATAAGCGTGGAGAGACAGGATGTATGAACTCTCTCGTACACTTTATATGAGATCCATAGACTTATATACAGTATATATTGTTTATTGAAATTTCTAGTTTTGCGCTGTAGTATTCTTTGGGCGTTGTTTCTAGGTTCAGCTCACATTTTTAAATGCATTCTGCTCTTAAAAAAACTTAATTACACTTTGCAAAACAGGTATTACAGGTAGAACAATTTTCCACTATATTTTAATTTTCACGATACGTAAAACTGTTACGAAGTCTGTTTTAGATTCCAGTACTCACTTTTACCGACTACTTGATTCCATGCACGATATTTAAAGCAGGGCATCATTCCCCCCCCCCCACACACACACACATGTGGCAAACCTCTAATTTCTAACGCCGCGCGCCGTAACCATAGTGACCGTGTGAAAGCTTGCCTTTTTCACGTGGACGGTTATGGACATTTACGTTGATGAAGGCGCAGCTCAATTAAGACTATTTTACGTAATAAGGTATTTGCTAACGGGACTACGGCAAGTAATTACAAACGAGTTTTCTGTGACCTAAGTCTTTTTTTTATTATTTTTCAGCGACGCACGTGATTTCTGTTTTCTTTCTGTCACACTTCACCACAGGTTTAGATGCATTTGGAATGGTTCAGGGATTACACACATTTCTCCCAGTTCCAGCGACCAGGATATCTGATTTCTTTATGTATATATATATATGTGTGTGTGTGTTTACATACAGTTGTCATAGGCCTGTCAGAATAACAAATTTTGATGGACAATAAATTGTCCCAGAAGTTATTGTGATAAACGATAATATTGTTGTTTAGAGATCATTTTCAAATAATGTAACGGTAATGGCATAAAAATGCAAGAACACATTATTAAAGGTCAATAAACTTTAAATTCTAACACCGGACCTCGGATATTTAAAATGGAAATTTTAAATTAGAATATCCAAAACGAGTAAACAAAACAACAGAAACAACCAATAATTAAAATGGAACTTGAAGTCTCTATGAACAAAGCACCAGATTGAAAACTTTCATCATCTGGTTTTTAGTAGAAAGTGAAATGATAAATCATGCAAATAGAAATTATTGAGCTTGCTTTAATTTAGCAAGCGATTAATTGATTTATTGTTTATCGTGACAGGCCTTGTGTTACTGAAGTATTATGACTTTATGAGAATATTATTTAAACCACAGTGGTTATTGAAAAGGAATTACCTTCGTCAGCAGTGAGGCCACAAAAGTTGGTTTTGGGCACTTTTTTTATTACATTCAAATATCTAATGAAGGGCATATTGACAGGCAGGCGTAAATTATTCATACCCCTTGTTAGATTCAGATTTGAAGAAATGTTTTATTTTGACTAGCATATTACTTTTGGCTGAAATTTTTGTTATGAAGAATCAAAAGTATCAGTGGAGACACACAACAGTCTTATTAGTAATTTGCTTTTCCAACCATTATTAAGAAGAATACTATGTTTTTTTCTATATGCCATATTTTGAACATAAATATAAACATGGAATCATTTTAGCTTTGTACATGATTATTATAATTATTTTTGGGGGAAAATAAGTAAATTCTTCCAAAATTAAGAATAATTCAGAACCTAACTGCTATTATCTTTTGGCCGAGACTGAGTCTAGAATTAGAAACAAAGGCAGGATGATAAACCATGTTGCTGTTGCAAGTTTTATTGATATTTCAGCTATATATTGTCTAACGGCAACGAAAAAATAAAAATAACAATCGGCTTGCTCTTTTATTTTCTAAAACATTACAGCTCCACATTTATGCGAGTGAAGGATTAACTTGGTGATCACTCTAAATCAGGTGTTAGCTTTATCATGCATGTTTATAAAACACAAGGTGTCTAATCAAACCTCTTGTTGTTTTTTTTTGTTTTTTTTTTGAGACACATTTTACTTCCGGAAATTACAGAGAAGACGTGACATAGAAAATGATTGTTTTGCTCCGTCTTGTGTGGCATAAATGTTCCTGTTTTCTGTGAAGTCTCACCTGCAGCATATCACCTTTTCTGTTCTCATACATAAAACCCTAAAACACTCGGTGCCAGGTGGTGGGGGGGGTATTTTTAGCCCATCTCATGCTTAGGTGATAAATAAAATTAGGTGTTAAACTCATCTCAACTGTTTGGTAACAGGGCGCTGACTTGGAAATACCGAAATATATTAGTTTTTTAAAATTATTTTTAATGACAATTATGTTATTTTTGCTATATTTAGATAGCTGTTACTTCTTAGTTTGTCTCCCATAAGACACTGTGGAATATTTTCGTGACAACCAATTTTGCTGCTTGACAAATTGTCCCAGAGATGATTGTGATTTAAGTACATTTTCAAGTAATACTATAATAATGTCATAATAACGCAAGTACACCCTCGCAAATATCTACATACTTTAATTTTGTAAAGAACACTTGGCACTGAATCTGGAAGATATTTTAAATATTCAAAATAAATAAACAAAAAAACATAAATGGATAATGAAGGCTCTTTATTTATTTATTTATTTAATCACCAATTGATGCACAGAAAACAAACATTACAGTCCAACAAAAAGAAGTATTGATCTCTGTTAACAAAATTGCCTTTCAAAAAATATTAATCATCCAAATAAAAATTTTTATGTTCATTTTAATTTGTCATGCGGCTAATTTAGTTATTCCTTATTGTGAAAGGTTTTCTTCTTTCAGGATTTACTCGTTTATTAAAATGTAACTAAGGCAACTGCAAACACTCATTGATTTTTGCTGTATGTATGAAGAGGCTATCAGCATTCAGGTATTGCAGTGTATAAGAAACCTTTGGTATTGCATCCTACCATTCTTCCTCTTGACAACTTTTTTTTTTTACTTGTTACAGGTCGGAAAAGGAGTCGCGCTCCACAGCCTCGCTCTCCGCTTCCGGAGACGAAGGACATTCCTCTCCTGGAGCTTCCTAAGTCCTCTGAGGACCTCCTGGTTCCTACCTCGCAGCTCCTCAACGTGTCCGCCGTCTACGAGGTGCTTCGCAACTTCGGCACGGTGCTGCGTCTCTCCCCGTTCCGCTTCGAGGACTTCTGCATGGCATTGTCCAGCCAAGAGCAGTGCACGCTGCTGGCTGAGACCCACATCTCTTTGCTCAAAGCGATCCTCAGAGAGGAGGACACATCTAACACCACGTTCGGTCCCGCTGACGTCAAGGACTCGGTTAACTCCACCCTGTATTTCGTGGACGGCATGACCTGGCCGGAGGTGGTGCGGGCGTACTGCGAGAGTGACTCGGAATACCGTCACATCCTGCCCCTCCTGGAGAACGAGGATTACCCGTACGAGACTCTGGAGAGCAAAGTGAAAGTCCTCCAGTTTTTGGTGGACCATTTCTTGGCGACCAACATCGCCCGCGAGGAGCTGATGTCAGAAGGCGTGGTGGCGTACGACGACCACTGCAGGGTGTGCCATCGGCTCGGCGATCTGCTGTGCTGCGAGACGTGCTCGGCTGTTTATCACTTGGAGTGCGTGAAGCCTCCCTTGCAGGAAGTGCCGGAGGATGAGTGGCAATGCGAGGTCTGCGTGGCGCACAAGGTGCCTGGTGTGGCGGACTGCGTGCCTGAATTGCAAAAGACCAAGCCCTTTCTTCGTCAGTTACCGATTGGCTTTGACAGGCACCATCGTAAATACTGGTTCTTGAATCGCCGGATTGTTGTGTAAGTTCACAGTGTTCATAAGCAGCAATCTGTTTTCTAAATTCATGTAGGATTCAGAAGAGTCAGTGATTTCAATGTTGCACACGGTAAGCAGAACGTATCAAAGCACATGAAAGTTATACGTACTACGTGCAGAAATAAATTTGGTAAATACTCAAAACACAAAACTACACAGCTAATCCCAAAATTATTCGTACTCCTAGCAGATTCTTGATGGTAAGGCGATCTTGAGTGCCAAGAAAGACGTGGACAAATAACATTTAATTTAAAATTTTGATTTCAGATTACTTTCATTTTACCAGAAACTTTATTTTTGATAGAAAATCAGGTGGATCTCTGTCAAAACGATAGCAAAAGGACGACCAATATTGAAAAATAAATGATTTACATTTAATTTTTAAAATGCCACCTCAAAAATTATTTGATATGATCTGGTTTAACTCAACCCTTTGACTGAGCCATTCCAATGTTTTGGTTTTGCTGCATCCAGATGTGTGCAAGGCAAGAGTCTCCAAAACTTTCAGTGGTTCCCATAATTTTCTGGCTTATAGGACATCCGGTTTTCCTTAAGGTTGGATTTGTCCATTCCAAGATTTTCAGGGATGGTTGACAAATTAGAAATGATCTACTGCAGGTTATTATCTTGATGGGGTATCTTTAAACCAACAGAAAGACATTTAGACATTGAAGTAAAGATTCCTAACTTAAACAAATGTGGCTGTTGGTTGATGCTTCAATCGACAAATGGAAGTGAGAGTTTTTTGTTTTAGTGCATTTAGTAAATAAAATATCTTTTTCAGTATTTGGTCAATCCGGTCTAATAAATGGAAAATCATCTCATTCTGACCTCTTGTGACAACATTGTTAGTATGACCCCATCTTCTGAGGTATTGACAGTTTGTAAAATTTGGGAACAATATACGTTGTTTCATTTAAAACAGGTAAACAAGCTTCCTTACAAATATAAACTATTAATGATGTTCAGTGAACCACCGGTGCCGGACAATTCAAAGAAAAAAACAGCCTCTGGTTTTAAATACCAGCCTGGAGCCAAAGGAACACCTACAGATAGATGTCTGTGCAGCTGTCGGAGATCGCTTCTGTTCATATGACAGGAAAATATGACAAAAGTCCCTTAATTGCATTACAATACCCCAAAATATACAGTAGTCTGTTACATTACTTGTGAAATATTTCTTACAAGTGAAGTAGAAAACGTTCCCAGTCCAGGAAAGGATAAACTTGGTAATTAGTTGGTAGTTGTAGTTTTATATTTGGCTAATTAAATGAAGCTACTGTATTCCTTAATAGCTGCTGTAGGAGTGCAGTTCCAATGCAACTTTTTCACTTCCAGTACGATACCGTTTTTGCAGCTTTTAGAATTGGCCGATAACAATATTGACCCGATACGATACACGAACAAATCATACATGCTATTATGACTTTTTTTGTAATGTGGAATGCTAGAAAAAGCTCGATCAAGTGATATTACTCAGAGAACAATAGTCAACAACAACAGGTATGAGAACAACTGAGCCATTTATTACCAAGCAACGGGACTCCGTGTGGAGCGGACTAAACGCTGCAGTTGAACATTTCTGTAATTGTGCTTATATTGGAGATTGTTGACTGAATGTTTCATTGGGGATCCTCTAGACTTGATAAAGCTCTATACAAGTACAGGCCATTTACCATTTCACCATTCTAGTAACACACAAAGAAATATAAATGAAAAAATAATATTGTTTTAATCGAACTTTCATCTCCAGTGAGGAGGACGGTGAGCAAGAAGACAAAGCCATCTGGTACTACAGCACAAAGGTAGAGATTTGGGTTTTTTCCCCACGTAAAGAAGTACATATTTGTTTTTAGCGCATTTGTTCATGCTTAAGTCTCCCACACTCTGCGTTTGCCAGGTCCAGCTGGCTGAGCTGATAGACCGGCTGGATAAAGAGTACTGGGAGGCCGATCTGTACACAGCCCTCGAGGAGATAAGGGACGAGGTGCACACTCACATGGACATCACCGAAGATCTCACCAACAAGGCTCGCGGCAACAACAAGTGTTTCCTCACCGCTGCCAATGGTAAAGAACAGGAAATTCCATGAGCTCTTCTTCTTGTCTTTTGTTTTGATGACTTCATATATGGTATGTTCTCTCATTGCTATCAAATGAGTGCAAAAGATCTATTTTATTAATTTTTTTCTAATTATTTTCAGGTTTAAAAATAATGATGCACAGAAAACCTTTTTTTCCTTCCACTTTTTCTGTTTTTCTTTTGCTTTTTTTCCCCCCTTTTTAACCTAAATTTCCAAGAGGTGAAACTTCCTGTGTCCACCTCACCACAGACATAGCTTTGTTTTGACTAAAGAAAACAATAATTGAACACTTTATTGCCTCTAGCTTGTGGGCAATATTTCTGCACTAAATTAAAAAAAAAAAAAAAAACAAGCACACACAAAGCAATCCCCTTGGTCCCAAGCAGCGCTTTATTTCTGCAAACTGATATTACAACAATAACTGCAGATCACTTTTCCTGCTGGCTTTAGCATGGAAGCAGTTCCCTTAAGCAGCTGATTTAAAAATAATACTAGCCTTCACCTTCTTAGCAGATTTTCCTTTCTGGACTTTCAATTTGACCATTTCTTAATATTATATTTCCCTTCTCTGTTTCCACTCAGATGAAATCTTGGAGCGACTGCGAGCTAAGAAGGAGGAAGAGCTGGAGGAGGTGAAGAGACGGGCTGCCGAAGAGGCCCAGAGGGCGCGGCAGGAGAAGCAGAAGAAGGAGCAAGATTTGGAGAAGGGAGAAGAGGAGGCCAAGCCGAAGGATGAAGAACAGGAGGATGGCAAGGCCAAAGAGCAGTCGGCGGAAGACGAGTCAACAAAAGAGGAGGCAGCACAGGAAAAAAACGATGGCGAGAAGAACAGTGGTAGGTGTTATAGAAAAAAAATATGCTTGTAGGAGCAAAATTGTTTTAGTAACTGTCTGATAATTTGGCCACATTATACTTCGTCCATTGGTAGTTTTGTATTTGATTGCTCTTATGAAATCACATTTCACACTACTTCTGCTGCCGTTCTACAGTAAGTGAAGCTCCGCCCTCCAGCCAAGAAGACGGCGGCGGCGGCAGTGTCGGGGATGTATCATCGATCCCGTCGAATGCTTCTCCTTCACAAGCCTCCACCGGGAGCGGCGGCCTGTCCTCCACTGTGGAGGTTCGGCTAGAGCGATGCGTCTTCGAGTCGGCGTCGAACAAAACTGAAGGTACAGTTTAAGTTTAAGCAGGACTATTTTTTTTAGCGTATCCAGAAGGCTGCAAAGGAAATTAACTTCTGACTTTTTTCTTCTTTTTTTTTTTTAAATCATCTTTGAGTATTTTTTTGCTTTTAGCGACAACAGCTTGTTTTAGCTGTAATATTGCCAAAACAAATAAAATTCATTTTGAGCTTTTCTGAAAAATGTTTGACTTGCACAGTCAGTATGACGAGGAAGAGCTCAAATTCAAATTTCTTAGACCTTTTCACTCAATCCCCGTCTTCCCTTATTTGGTGTGATGCAATACTCAAAAGGCTTCAGCAGAGGGAGCCAAAGCCTAACTTAATTTTTACTGCCATGTGAAAGTTTCTTTTTCAGTGACAATACTCGTTTACTCTTTTATTGCATTTTTAATTTATTGATTCTCTTCTTAAATAGATGGATATATACACTCTATTTATCTTAACATGAAGACATTCAGCGTCACAGCAGCAATGAGCAACTCACAATAAAAAAAGAATCAAATAACAATGAAAAAGAATCTACACTATAACTAAAAGCTATAAACCATGTATAAAAATGTTTTTTGTTAAGAAAGAAACTGTGATATTTCACCTAAAAATATAAAATTAGGTGAAATATCACAGATATATAAGAAATTACTTATATATTTACTTATTATTAAAATGTGCACTACAAAAATGCCAGTGCAGAATTAGATATTATTCTGGGTAAACTGAGAAAAATCAAATCAAATCTGCTATCTGTTTAAACATGCAAACCATTTATCCATCAGTGATTATAACCTTTATTTCCCCCCCCTTCCTGCTGCGTGAAGGAAACCCAGCATCTGACGCAGTGCCTGTCAGTGGTGACGGTGTCCCCAGCCTGAGTCAGCTCTCCCAACCCTGTGAAGACAACAGCAACAGCAGCGTTGCCGGCGTCGCTGCCAGGGGCCCGGAGCCCCCAGACTTGGCTGATAGATCATCCCAGTCATCGCTGGCGAGCCTCGATGACGCAGGTCCGTCACTTATGAAGTCATGCTTAATAACAGGGCTGCAACTAACAGTTGTTTTAATCAGATATAAAGTATCGGCATGTTTTGCTGATTTTTGTTTTATTTAACCACTTAGACCTATTTACACAATATTACAAATACGCTAAAAGATGCAAATAAAAAATACATTCCTTTTTAAATAGTAATTTTTTAATAAGATTGAAGTGTGTAAAACTAAAACTACGCCACTCAATGAGTTTTGGGTAAACCATACTTCTATCCTAATTAAAATGTGTGTATATTTTGTACCATTTTTGCTTAATTATTGCCACAAATAACTATTTTTTTTCAGTCCATATACCCCAGTTAACAATTAATTGATGACTAAATTGGTTGATGATTATTTACAATTATCAATTAATTATGATTAATCCGATTAATCGTTTCATCCCTACATAATAACTGACAAAAAATTGCAATGAAAGCTTGTTACAGTCTGAATTTAGGTATTCACAATACAAAACGGTATGTTTTACTATATCGACCTTCTTATTTCTTTGACTAAAACTGCTCACTGCTTTTCTAGGGGACAGCAAAGACTCAACCAACAGCGAGACGGCGGGCGGCGGCAATAAGAGGTCTTCAGCGACGCGCATGGTGACACGCCTGAGGAACCCAGACAGCAAACTGAGTCAGCTGAAGAGTCAACAGGTCGCAGCTGCTGTTCACGAGGCAAACAGGGGCTTTAAAGAGGGCAAAGAGGTCAGACTCAAACATGGGAGCAATATCACTCGACATATTTTATGTAGAATGTTGTTGAAGTAGGACATCACGGTGAAAAAAAAAAATCTTGTTTAGAGTCATGAAAGGTGTGAGTTACAGTTGTGTTAGCGTTTTTAAGGTTGCGGTTGGTTCTGCAGGTGTTAGTGGTGAACGCCCAGGGCGACATCACCCGGGTCAGCACGCGGAGCAGCAAGGAGGTGGTGATGAAGGGAACCATCAGCCAGTTCTTCAAGCTGGGTCAGGAGGGGAAGTACCGAGTCTATCATAATCAGTACAGCGCCAACGCCTTGGCCCTCAACAAGCACCAGCATAGAGAGGTAAATAGCGTTTTCGTCATTTCAGCTGTTGTTTTCCGATCAAAGGGAAAAAAATTGTCAAATTTCTATTTGTGTCCAATTGATTAGTGCATCTCTAATTTAACATTTTTCTGTCTTTTTAAAATCTGGACAGGACCATGACAAGAGGCGACATCTCTCCCATAAGTTTTGTATGACGCCAGCAGGAGAGTTCAAGTGGAACGGGTCCATTCATGGCTCTAAGGTTCTGACTATCTCCACGTTAAGACTCACCATCATCCAGCTTGAGAACAACGTTCCGTCTCCTTTCATGCATCCAAACTGGGCCTCACACAGGTAAAAACAGGACAAATATCATTTTTCTTTCTTATTATTCTTTTTTTGTTTTAACAAAACAAGAGGCTTTCTGAGTATCAATCTAGTTCTTTAGTTTCCAAGTAAGGTACAAATGGAGGCAAAATCAAAAGCTGGATGTTTGTAGCCAAATTAAAATGTAGTTATAATTTCTCTTTGACTTTAGGATCATGTAATGGATCTTTGTTTCTTTTCGTAGGACCAACTGGATCAAAGCAGTTCAGATGTGCAGTAAGGCCAGAGAGTTTGCACTGGCTCTGGCCATCCTGGAGTGTGCCATCAAACCGGTGGCAATGCTGCCTGTCTGGAAAGACTCACTGGGTCATACCAGGTAAAGAAATACTACATATAGAATCGGCCTGGAATGAAGCTAAAAGTACCACAGTTTCAGGGAATTTTTCAGCAATGCGGGGTTTTGTTGTTGTTTTTGTTTGTTTTTTTGAGTCTGAATACTCTAGTTAACGATTAATCGATTATTAAATCATTTGACGATTGTTTCAAGAATTGATTAATCGTGATTAATCATTTCAACCCTACACAGAATATTGCACCTTTTCACTTTTTATAATGCAATATAAGCTAAACAGGTTGATATCAACTAATTAATCAGTAAGGCTGGTTGCTCAGATAGTTTTCTTTGTAAGTGAGGAAGTATCATAGTGCCCTCTTTCATGCAGCTGATCTGCAGTGCTCAACTGCATTTTTGTGGTCTACGCTCTTTTTTTCTGACGTCTTAATTCATATAAAATGTTTCTGGTTTTTAAATAACTTTGAAGATTTAATATGCTTCGTCACCAGTAGGGACCTCGAATCTAACAGCACTGCATGTGTTTGGGATGTGTGTAAATCTTTCATAAAACTATGACACAAAACTACATAAGGACAGCAGTTGAACGTGTAGAAAACAATATTTAATTTTTGCATCTTCTGAGTTTATGAAAAGCCTAATTTAGGAAGACATCCTCGTAACAACAACATTTATCCTCATCACTGAAGTCCCAACTATTTCTTAAATTAGCTGACCAAGCCTTCAGAAGGATACGTAAGCATTGAGTGTACGTACACAGGGTATGTTCACTGAGTTTAGAGGGCAAAGTCGACGGTAACCAGATCCGTTGGAAAAGCCCACCCTAGCTGAGAGGCATAATATTTTGACTGCACGTCCCCAACCAGCACCACCCAACACTAGGCCTCCTGCGACATAGGGCCCTTTCATAGAGGTGATTGTCTAGGCTCTCACTGGTTAGGACCAGGATGTGTTTATACATCGCAATCTGATTATCAAGATGGTAGTGAGAAAAACTGCACTTCATAAAAGGGATTTTAAACAGAAGACCAGGTTCTCATTTTAAATCAAAGTTGAACTCGTAGTCTGAGTTAAAGAGGGTTCCAACGCAGTCTAGAATGACTACTCGTCGTGATCAATTTTGCTTTGTTTTGAACCGGAGAAATCCACTTCCGGCTCTCCATCTGAATTTCGCGCGTCATCTCGATCACGTGACTGAAACCCAGCAGTTCCTTTGTCTACATTTCCTTTCCTTCTTTTTTCTTGTTTCCTTCCTTTTGATTTTTCTGTCCTTCCTTGTTTTATTCCTTGTATCCTTCATTGCTTCTTTGTTTTCCTTCTTGTCTTGTCATTCTTTCCTTCCCTCATCCCTCTTTCCTCTACTCGTTCATAGAGTAAATGTTATTGTGTTTCATGTTAGAATCAGCATACATGAATGGCGCCTTTGGAACTTAAATTGTTCAAATTAAAGTTGCTGTTTGCGCAGTGCAGCGCAACGTCAAATCTCATCATTTAACTTTCACATACTTGTCTTTTAAGAACTATTCATGCTTTCAATTCATAAGTAAAATATGAAATACTTTCAGGTTGAACCGCATGACGTCCATGGAGCGTGAAGAGAAAGAGAAGGTGAAGAAGAGAGAAAAGAAGCTGGAGGATGAGGAGACAATGCAACAAGCAACCTGGGTCAAGTACACCTTTCCAATCAAGCACCAGGTAGTTAACGTTGGGTTAATTTAAGGTGTACCGATAGTTGTTTGAATCCTTAATAATCTAATGCTTGTTACGATTCTGTGCTGTCAACTTACTCTTTTATTGGCGGTGAAGTCAGACCAGAACTTGTACGATGAAATATTCCACCCATGTCATCTCATCCGTTGTCTGAGTCAAAATATTTTGAAGTCTTTAACATGTTGAATGACTTTAAAATGAGTCAATCTGGTAGGAAATAATGTGGTTTATGGGACCATCAAGAGCTCTTTGATATAGAAGGTCAAACATTTCTGTGAGTCATTTCCCTGAGCAATTTGAACTAAATATACCACTAATCTCTGAACATTTAAGATTTTTGTACGAAAACTTGTTTTTCTTGCGTCACAATTTTCCTTACATTTTACTTGTTCAGTTCTTGTTCTTCCTGTTCTTCATTTTATTGATGTTTTTCACATTTAACATCCCATATGTAGGTGTGGAAGCAGAAGGGAGAGGAGTATCGTGTTACAGGCTACGGAGGTTGGAGTTTTATCAGTAAGACCTACGTACCTCGGTTTTCCCCAAAGCTTCCTGGAAACACCAACGCCAACTACCGCAAAGAACTGGAAGGTCTGAAAAAAGCCTTTCACCCTTGAGTCTTTGGTTTATGCAAAAATGGTTAACACTTATTTTAGCTGAATATGTTGCTCTTATTCTTTCTTTGTGCCTATGTGCATCATTAACAAAAGAGAGACATTAAAAAGGTTCTCATCTATATCAACTTTAAAAATTATTTTAAAGGATTCTTGCTTTTCTAGTTTGCAAAAGTATTCCCACCTCTTGGACTTGTCACTTTTGTTACGAACTTAATGGATTACATTGGGATTTTATGTGATGTTTTGAACTCGGGACATTGTTCTATAACCAGTTCCTGCTTTAAAGTAGTCCAGAACATTCCCTCTGCTGTTTTTTTTTTTTTTTTTGTTTTGTTTTTTTAATGTTTACTATTTTTTAGATTTTTTTTTTTTTTACTTCTGCATTACTTTATTGTAATGCCCAATACCACAGTGACACAATACCAATAACACACCATAAAGTTTGTGGTTGTTGTATGACAATATGTGGAAAGGCTCAAGAGCGATCAATGCTTCTGCAGAGCAACGTCTGGTGGTGTTACAACTCCTGTGACATATTTTGAAACGTTTTGTTTAAGTTGATTAACATACAGACTCTGCTGCTAAGCTGTTAAAGTTCAACCTTTAGAGTGATTCAGTTTTTTTAAAATAGGTTCTGGAACATGGTCTCTCATCCTCTGATATTTTTCTATAGATGCTAAACTGGGGAAGAGATGTACCTTGTTGGACTTGAGCCGACGACCCAGTTTAGTTGCATCGAGAGCTCAGGACGGTCCCGCGTCAAGCAGTGAAACCAAGGATCAAGACTCCACGGGTCTCTCCAGAAAACCTGCTGAAGATGCGGACTCTGCGGAAAGGATGGAGCAAGACGAGAACGAAGAACCAGAAGAAAAGAAGCCAACAAGTTCACCTGTAAAGATGGAAGGGGATCCCACAGATTCCACGTCAAAGGAACAAAGTATAGTATAGTTCTCCAAAGCTTCGCACTTTTTAAAACTACCGCAATGACAAGTACTAAAACAGCTACTTGCTAGCAGCAGCAATGGTAGCACATGGAATTTGTCATATGCATTATACTATACATATCTCCATCAGTTGAAACACTAGTTAATTAAAACCAGCACAAATTTGCCCCCAACATTGTTTTAAACACTGTAATGTGGAACCTCAAATCTCAAGTTTTTTCCATATATACATCAAACACAGATGAGTTGGGTTTTTTTTTTTTTTTTTCCAAAATTCCACTTTGGTCTGAGGTTTTATAAATGATCGTTTTTTTTATATTAAACTGAGTTTTGGTGTGGATGAAAGATTTTAACAGATAACCACCTATGTGTGGACTAAGTCTAAAACGTAAGCTGACGTGTGAATGCATTTGTCTCTTGCAGAATCCAGTATTCAGGAGAACAAAGCTGCCATAAAAGAGGAGCCTTCGGATCCTTCTCGGCGCCCCTTCAACTACGACGTTGTAGACGTCGGCAAGGGCTTCCTCACCCGTGTTGCTTACAAGAAGAAAGTGAAGACCTCCAAGCTGGATAGCCTGCTGGAGCGCAGAGTGAAGCAGCACACGATAGAAGAGAAGCAGAGACAGCAGGTTTCCACATCCAGATCGCTGGCACCAGCGCCGGTTTCTCCCAGCTCAGCCCCCATCCCAAGCACTCCGGTCCGGCCTCGGTCACCGCTCAAGCCGCAGAATCTCGCACAGACGCAACTTGTAAACAAGGAAGCTGTGAAAGTGGAAGAGAAACTTTCTACGTCACAAACGTTGGGGCCAACAAAAGCTGGAGGAAAAGAGGAAGGAGAGAGTGTGACTGAACTCTTGATCCCTTCTCCTTCCTCTGTGTCAAACCGCAGCCCCAAAAACACTTGCAATACAGGTACAAGTGAAGGTTCACCACAAAGTCACACTGCCTCTATGCTCCAGGAAAACTTGGAGGAAAGGACTACAGGGCACAAAGAAAACAGCTCTGAAGGTTCTGGACAAGAAGCTATTAAGCTGTCAGACGAGCAAGAGAAAAAAGTGAGGGGGTCTAATAGCTCTTTAGGGCAACAAACAGCCTGTGTTGCATCAGATGCAATCAAGGCTGAACATTCTTTAAATGCAGAGTCCAACTCTGTGATAACACTTCCACGTGTTGCCGACCAAAATACCAGCGAAAACGGATCTCCTGTTAAAACTTCAGACTCTCTTGATTCTGCTCACTCAGAGGAAAATGGCTTTGGGCCAGAGGAGAACCAAGGAAACTCGCAGGGCTTTGGACACAACGGAACCATAGGGGAAGACACTTCCAAGCTGGTTTCGCCCGTGCCTCAAGTGAACGGGAATGGCGGTTTGGTTGGCGAAAACGTACTGAGTAACTCTGTAACGAGCTTGAACAATGGTGTGCTTACTGACAGACCCCAGCCCAACATGAACAGCATCGGGAAGGCCGAGGAACAAAGGCTGGTGGTCTCGTCGAAAGATGGCGCACAACAGAAGCCTTTAGTGAACGGAGACTTGACCTCGGTAAACACTACGGTCAGTTTAAAAGAAAAAGAGGCCCATTCGGATTCTGAGGCAGAGGGAAAGATAACTACACTGGACCAGAATTACAGCCCTCCGCCAAAGATGGCAAAGCTTGAGAACAGTACAGACAAATTTGGAGGGGATGCCGGGAGCAATCTGGAGAACGACAGCACCTCAGCTTTTTATCCCGAGGAGACCAAAAGTGCTCCTGCCGTGAAGATCATCAGAATGGCTCCTTCTCCCATTCCTTCACCAGAGGAGTCCAGTCTGAGCGACGACTTTGCAGAGGAAAACAGCAACAGCGGAGCCGCGGATCCATTCAAGACCATCATCACTCAGGTAACCACAACCTCCACCACAACGACGGTGGTCTCCACGGAGACGAGAACGGCAAAAAGCCCAGCCGAATCCACGGTGTCTGTGGTGACGACGAAGAGCAGCGCAGTTTCGACCCTTTCTAGCATGACCAAAACGACAGTGACCAAAGTTTGCTGCTCTGGACTCGACGGTCTGTCTGAAGACAGCCAGAGCAAAACACTGATGCAGGAGCAGAGAACGACGCACTCGTCCTGCACCCGGGAATCTGGCGCAGGTGGTAAAACTACCATGTCGTCTGTCTTCATGAGCCACGAAGAGAGTTTGACAACGAAAGGACGCGTGCGCCTCCTCAAATTCTCGCGTACGAAGAAACTGCGCTCCGACACAGCTCTTCCTTCCTACCGCAAGTTCATCACCAAGAGCAGCCGGAGGAGTATCTTTGTTCTGCCGCATGACGATTTGAAGGTGCTGGCGAGGCGAGGAGGATTCCGCGAGGTGCCGGTGTTCAGTTACAACGCCAAGCCAGCCCAGGACATCTGGCCGTACCCTTCGCCCAGACCTACGTTTGGCATCACTTGGAGGTAGACCTGCTACTCTTTGTTGACCAAGAATCACTTACTGTTCTCTGTCTGAAGAACAAACACTAGGTCTAGCTTGTTTTTCCTGACATCCAAGTCCATTTCACACTCTGAAGGCATTTTTCAGTGAGGTTGAGGAACACATTGCGCACACAATGCATTTCTTTTGAAAATACATTTAAAACATACCTTTCTTTAGTATATTTTTTTCATGCAAAACATCTTACTAATAATGTGATGGTTTTACTTTTTTATATGATTAAATAATGCATATAATATCTTTGTAATTACATACAATACTTTATAGAAAAATTTATACCCCCTTATAAAGGGGTATAAATATCCTTTATGTGTGTGTTGAAAACACATGTGTGATGTTACAAGCACAAACTTTATTTCCTTAGGCTTTTTGACATTTTTATTTTCAGCCCCCTTTACTGTGACTCACCTTACATAAAATCCAGCCCAACTCCAAATGCGTTACCTGAACTGAACTAAGAATCTGTGACAAGATTTGGAAAAATGTGCGTTTACAGATGCTCTCCATTCAATCTCACTGAGCTTGTGCTACTTTGCAAACTGGAATGGGCATTGAATTCATTTTCCAAATCTGGTAATCATATCTGTAATTGCATTGACAGGTGGTCCTGTGAAGTGTTGGTTTGGGGATATTGAATGATTTTGCACTCTGCAGTTGTCAAGTTTTTTTGTATCATTTTCCTCACACTTTACACGTGTGCACTACTTTGTGTTGGTCAGTCGCAAAAAAAAACGTTTGCGGTTGTAATGTGACAAAATAGGAAAAACTTAATAGTCAGAATAATTTACTGCAGAACATTAAGAAAAAGTCTGTCATGTATAAATGGGAAACAGATGGATGTGGAACCACAAGACCAAAAACACAGGTTAACCTCACTTAGAGCACACTTTCAGGTCCAATGCCACCGAGTCCAGACCTGGTTGTCTGAAAATCTTCACAATGTTTTCTGTTTCAGCTCAACTTGATCTCCAACCTTGACAATTATAGTTAGATTGTCTGTGCAGTTGTCCAACAATATGACAGTCCTAGAGTGTAATGAATATGGTGTTGCAGCTTAATATTACTAATGTATCACAATTGTTGGATTTCCTAGACGCCATAAGAAAGGTGAAGCTGGCTTCACATCGCAGGATGAGACGTAAAAACGTCAGCTAGTTTCAGAAAGCATGTTTAACTATGTGATGCTGTATTCATTTGCGAAAGCTCAGGTCGTCCTAAACATGGCCAGCTTCACTGGTAACAAATGGCTGAGTTATACTGGACCGAGTAAGCGGTGTGACACGAACGTCGGTGTCGTATTCTCCGAAAATGAACAGTCTTAGGGGGATCGTATCAAATACGATCAAAGTTGCCTTCGCACTTTGATACGATCAAAGCGCGAATGCAACGCGCGGGGTGGGGCATTTAAGCTACGAGTTGAACCGAGCACATGGCTCCGCCCACACGTGTCGGCCTCGCGAGCTGTCACAGCTGCGAGTCGCGCGTGCCACCGTTCACGCAGACTGGACGATTTGAAAGGTGCTCCTGCAGACCAGGTACAGCTGTACTGATATTTATATAAAGTCTATTTCAAGGCTTATTTTATGGGAATGTGGCTCCAATTTACGCATTAATGATAAACGCAATACCCAGGCCCGGCGGCGTGGGCGGGCGTTTGACTGATTGCCCCCCCTGACTGGAAGCTGTTCTGTTGTTTTCTCCTTAGAATGGCCAACTTTTTGTTATTCCTATATCAATTTGATACGTTAGGAGCTTCCTAATTTCCCATATAGGTGTCACTAGCATTGTTTTCAGCAGTTAAAACTGTTTAATCAGTTGTTAACACGTCGTATTCTGTTTTTCCGAGTCGCCTTTAAACGCAACATGAGCGCTGGGACGCTCGCGCTGGGTTTACGCCTGGGCGGAGCTGCGCAGGTGCGTGTTGGAATCATGACAACAAAACGCAAAGAACTTGGCAAAGTTTTTCCCCCCAAACTAAACAACTAAGTCGAGTAAAGCGGTTGGATGCAGGTAATGTTAGCTAAATGATGACTAGCTGATAACAACGCAGCACCTTAAGCTTGTGTAAGCTCTTTAATTATAATCGCTTAGCATCACTTGTTAACAAGTAGCCGGTAGGCTACTGTTTTTGTTGTCTACGTTTAGCTACGTAGATTCATTTCCCACAAAATAAGTCGATGTCATCATTTGTTGAACTCCTCTGTATTCGCTTCAGGTTCAAGCTTCCTAAAGTGCAAATACAACTAGTGGTAGTTAACTTAGCAATGATTAATCGTTAACTGGGATATACAAGCTAAAGAAACGACTATTTGAAAAGGCTAAAACTTTACAAAATATACATATAAAGTTTGCATTTAGGATAACACCTTTGTCTGTAAATATTTCTCTCAAAACTCCTCAGGTGTCATAGTTGTAGCTATTACCAGTCCAAATTCACTAAAGGGATGCCCCCTTTGCTGCAATTAAATGCCTCAACCAAATAACCTAGCCAGTTTTACAAAAAATCAAGAAGTGCACAACCAAACATCGTATCAGTGTGCAGGTGAGATCCCTAGAGGTGTCCCTTTGTACCCAGTTCAATTCCTCAACTACAAACCCAGGTTTGGATCCTTAACCTGAGGATCCAAAGAGACTCTGTAGCTTTAGATCAGAAAACAAAGGACTCCTCTTGCACTCATTTAAAGGGCTCCCTCTTAAAAGTACCTGCTATACATACAGTAAATAAAGTGTTGTGTCAGAAAGGTGCATCTGCTGTCAGTTAATCATTTGTCTCTCCTCCCTCCCATCTGCTGTTTGTGGTTTTGGCCCGTATAGCCTGCTGCGGCTCCCAGTCTCGTGTCACACAGGCTCCTCTGGTTGTTTTGACCAAGCTTCAGAGTCTCGGAGCAGACATGAATCACCCGGTGGTCAGAGAGGTGTCACCACGTTCACTTTCTGCACCGACCAAACCCTGCAGCCTGTGCATACTTTTCCACTGGCGGTCACACATGGGAATGTGCAGATCTACCAAACCCCATCCGCACTCAAAGCTCTGAGATAATCATGTTTTTGTAGATGTTCAATATGTTTTTAATCACAGTGTCCAAGAGCCAAATTCATTGTCAGAACAGAATTCCTGGCCATAATGACCCAAGCAAGATTAATGCCTTCTTCTGGACATTATCTGTGGATGAACGGCATCCTGTCGTAAATTTTCGGTGACTAAGTGAACTGTGTGAAATAAGTGTTCTTTGATACGGTTTTTAGTGAGCAACCATCCTAAACTTCAACTAGAGCTTGAAAGTATTTATTAAAAATGAAAGCCACTGCTGTTGGTTTGGCAGAAATATAAATGGCAGCAACATTCCCAGAAGTCTGTTTATTTGGGGGGGGGTTTTATCTGCATCTTCCAGTTACATACGTGATTGTACAGCAGTTTGTTTTCTGTCTCTCCGAGGGAGGCATTACGACAGCGGCAAATAATGGAAACTGTCGTTGGTCAATTGGGCAACTGGAAATGTTTTCTCACATTTGTGGATGACTAACACTTCCTCTGGCCACTGGATCCAGGTACCGGCTGCAGACGGTGAAGTCCCTGGCTGGAGTGAGCCTCATGCTGAGGCTCCTGTGGGCCTGTTTGAGGTGGGACGACATGGCCGTGAAACCGTCTGCCGCCGTAGGCACGACGCGTACAGGTAGACCCTCAAACGTGTTCTCAGTTTTTGGAAAAAAAAAAAAGGAACAAACTTGTGAAGAATTGTAAATCCTTACTAATTACCTGTCATATATGTTGTAAGTACTTGATTTCTCCAACTTATACCTACTTTACCCTCAAAATTAGCAAAGTCATTCAGTTGACTGTTGTTTCTATGTTAGAGAGGATTTCCTCCAATTTTTTGTTTTTTTTGGGGCGGGGGTCTCGTCCTCATCATCATACCAACCAAAGCCCTATCCCCACTCATTGCAACAGAGACCTCGGATACCGAAATCACCACCACCGAGATCATAAAGCGGCGTGACGTGGGACCCTACGGGATCCGCTCAGAGTATTGCATCCGCAAAATCATCTGCCCTCTCGGAGTTCCCGAGACGCCAAAAGGTACATTACGTTTTCTGTTTTAGTCATTTACACGATTCCTACACAATCGTCTTGCAAGATCGTGAGTTGATGAGTCACTCATCAACTCATGGTATTTTGATAAACAAGTCTGGGTTTTTTTTTTTTTTTCTGAGATAGCAGGGCAAATATTGTGCAGATGTAAGTGATTTGTGGCTAAAACCAGTGAGTTTCTTCTTTTTTTCTGAAAAAAAAATTCTCTGGTTGTGAATTAAAATCTGTACTCTGATCATTCAGTGAAAGTCCCGCCAGTCGCTGACTTCACTCCCAAGACATCTGACCAAAGATGACTTGACCCAAATATCAAACTGTCAGAAATTTTGTGGAATAACAGTACATCAACTACTGAGACAAAGTTATAAAATATTGTCTTCTTTTGCCATGCTTCAGGCTCTCTTGCTTCAATTGAACTCCACTCCCATTTCCTAATAATAAACAAATTATTGACATACATTTTGCCTTTAGTTAATAACCAAAAACCCATTAGTACACTCATAATTAACTTTAAGTTTATTATGGGAGGCATTTTACGGTTACTACTACATTTTTGAGTCTTTTATTCTTTATATACACTAATACGTCAGGGTTACCCAGTTTGTATTATACGCCTGGCGGACCACCAGGCTTTACTTGCACTCCCACCAGGCTAAGCTTTGCTTGTCTTATTTATTTTAGGGGTTTTTAAGACTTTATAGTTGATGTTTGGTCATTGTAGATCATGTCTCCCAATAGCACATTATATTTTCAAATTCCTTCTCAACTTTAAACTTTTTTAACTCAAAAACACGGAAAGTTGCTGGATGACCGCCTTAGTTTCCCTACCACCAGGCTTTGCTAGTGTTGGGACACATACTTGCTTATTAAAAATTCCCCAGCGAAGAACTGATCTGTCACAGTATATGTGTGAGAGAATGTTTAGATGGATTTTACGTCCACATATTTGAAAAAGTTGCTTCCAGTAATCTTTTTTTTTTCTTCTCCCAACCTGTGCACTATTCCAGAAACACACACTCCTCAGAGGAAAGGCCTGCGCTCCAGTGCTTTGCGTCCCAAGAAGCCCGAGCCCACGAAGCAGACCGGCCCAGTGGTGATCGAGACATGGGTGCCTGAGGAGGAGCTGGACCTCTGGGAGATAAGGGCCTTTTCAGAAAGGTCAGGGGGACGGGAAGGGGCAATTATTCTTTCAGCAAAACAAAAACCAGTGCTGTGTGAGCAGAGTAGCCCCCAGGTTGTGTTGCTATGCTTTTAAATGAGATTTAAAGGCTTTAATCAAAACTGTTTCTTCTCCTTTTGGAGATGCAGCTGTTAATAAAATGCTTTTTTTTTTTTAAATTTAGCTATTCCAGGAAAACGAGTTGTTTTGATTCAAAATGGAGGAGCAACCCTGTACTTTTGCTATTATTTGAATAAAAAAAATCAAATCAGCCAGGCATAGAAAGTCTGCATGTTTTTATGTAGACAGCCAATGATTAAATATTCGAAAAAATCTCATTCAATTTTTACTGATTGTTTGTTCTAATGATTACTCAATTAATGGGATTTAAAAAGAAATCTGACCATTCTGCACATTTTTCCTTCAACTATTTAAACACTTATATACAATAATGAAAAAAGATTTTAAAAAATGCAAATAAATCTTTTAAGAATAAGGAAATAAATATTTTATTTCCTAAAATGCAATAGCAAAACATTCCTGTACTAAATTTGAAAGATTTTATTTTTTCTTAAATACAAATTTGTATGTATATTTTGTGCAGCTTTGATTTAAATACGACCCTAAATGTGTTTTATTTTTCACCAAATAGTCTTTTTTAGGGTCCGAATGCTCCAATTAGCAATTAAATGTACCTTCCTAGGTGTTTTGAATCTGAAATAAGTTCTGTGAAGTGCTTATTGTTTGTGAACACTTGTTTATTTTACAGGGTGGAGAAAGAAAAGGCCCAGGCTGCAGAGCAAGCCAAGGTAAGTTTGGTTTCCCCATCTGGCATGTTGGTTGATTTTTATCAAAGTTAATTAAAGAAACCCATGAACTGAAGCACAACTCATGTGGGTGGCATTAAAGGCTAAATATGTTTTCGGATGGGATCCAAACATAATTCTCAGATTAAAATCTCTGATTTGCGCGCTACATATTCTTTTCTATACGTTCTTGTGTTTCTCCTGCTGAGCGTTTGATCTCCCCGTTGCAGAAACGTCTCGAGCAGAAGTCCGGCTCCGTCACAGCCACGGCGGCCGGGACTCCCGCCGCGCCGGCCGCCACGCCCAAAGTCATTGTCGGCTCCATTTCCGGCCAGGGCACCCCCACTGCCAAGGTGGTGCTGTCCACCAAGATGGGCAGTCCTGTCACATTCCAGCAGAGCAAAAACTTCCAGCAATCCTTCGCCACCTGGGTCAAGCAGGGTCAAAGCACGCAAGGTAACTCGGAGGAAAAAACTCTCTGTTTATAAATGTCTTGAATCGATTTGAACACTTTGTGTGTTTTTAAATTCTCAGGATCAGGCGGCGAGACCCCTGTCGCCACTTCTGGTGGGCATACTTTACACATCACAGGGACCTCGGCCAGCGGAAAAGTCGTGACAGCGAAGCTGCCGCTCCCCGCAAACAGCAAGATCGTCACAGTCAACGTGCCAACGACGCAGGGAGGTATGACTTCGTTCCGGACGCACGTGTGTTTGTTTGTTTTCTTTGCTTTGCTACGGGCCCACACCTGAGACGTTTAGGACGCTCGTTAGATTCACCTTATTACCTGCCAGCTGCTGTAAACAGCTCAGTGTGCCAGAAACAGTCACAGATCTTTAAAAATGCTAAGCAGGTTTTCATTCTTTTTAAATGATGATGTTGCCACCAACCGCAAAGTGTAGATTTTTTGGTGCAACTTAAACATTTTTTAGTTTGTTGCCACTTTCAGTGAGGGAGTACATGGTATATTTTAAAAAATGTTTTAACCCCAAATGACTAGTATATTTTGAGACTCAAATTAGACTGAGACTGCTTGTTTTTAAAGCAGCAGCGCTTTATATATAGTGTATTTTTTATTTACCGTTTTTCCATGTTACAGCCACAAACTTAAATGAAATAGAGGAGTGCACATTAAACCACTATTGCTTTTGTAATAAATTATTCTGCCTACAGAATAATTAATTAATCAATTAGTCGGATATATTATTTGGCTCGTTCTACACATTTTCCATTTATCCTCTTAAGCTTTTTTATACAATACTATAAATTCATTAAAAGATAGAAATAAACAGTTTCTTTTTTAAAGTAAGAAAGGAAACATTTTATTGCTCTAATGCCATAATATAGCATTCCTTTAGTGAATTTGAACCAAGTGAAGCTAAATATGTTTTTAACTTAAATGCAAAAGAAAATTAAATAAATTGCACACACACACACACACACACCAGTATATGTTAACCAATAATAAATAACCAATAACAAAACTACAAATTGTTGCAGACATTTTTTTCGCTCCTCTTTCTAGCAGGGCGTTGGTAAATCAGCCCTGGTTTTTATTTTTGTGAATCTGCTCTGTCTGACGGACAGACCCACCCACCAAATCACATCTGCGTGTGTTCAGTAAACATTTGTCACCATTCTGTTGCCAACTCACCGACTTTGTCTTTATATTTAGCAGCTTCTCAGACGATAACATCAGTATCAGTATCGAAATCAGAATCTGCAGGTCCGGCTTTTTAAAGATCGGCTAGAAAACTGCAATTAGTGCTCAGTGAATCATTTCGCGATGACTCGGTCAAGACCGAACATTAATTTCCTTCCACTTTGCAGTTCTGCACTGTAATATACACTGCCTGGCCAAAATAAAAGTCACCACCTGGATTTAACTAAGCAAATAGGTACCAGCCTCCTATTGGATAATTACTGCATAGGCGATTATCTTTCAGCTCGCAACAAGTTATTTAACCCCAGCTGATGCAATGAGTAACTCCTCATTTCTCAAACAACCATGGCAAAAGACACATCCTGTGGTCGTGGAAAAGATGTTAGTCTGTTCAAGAAGGGTCAAATCATTGGCATGCATCAAGCAGAGAAAACATCGAAGGAAATTGCAGAAACTACTGGAATTGGGTTAAGAACTGTCCAACGCATCATAAAAACCTTGAAGGATGGTTGGGAACCATCGTCTTCCAGGAAGAAATGTGGTCGGAAAAAAATCCTGAATGATCGTGATCGGCGATTACTTAAACGTTTGGTCAAATCAAATCGAAGAAAAACAACAGCAGAACTCAGGAGTATGTTTAATTCTGAACCCAAAAGCATTTCCACACGCACAATGCGAAGGGAACTCAAGGGGTTGGGATTGAACAGCTGTGTAGCCGTAAGAAAACCTCTAATCAGTTAGGCTAACCAGAAAAAGCTTCAGTTTGCTAGGGAGCATAAAGATTGGACTCTAGAGGAATGGAAGAGGGTCATGTGGTCTGATGAGTCCAGATTTACCCTGTTCCAGAGTGACGGGCGCATCAGGATTAGAAGAGAGGCAGGTGAAGTGATGCACACATCATGCCTAGTGCCTACTGTACAAGCCTGTGGGGGCAGTATTATGATCTGGGGTTGCTGCAGTTGGTCAGGTCTTGGTTCAGCAACATTGTGTGCCCAAAGAATGAGGTCAGCTGACTACCTGAATATACTGAATGACCAGGTTATTCCATCAATGCATTCTTTCTTCCCAAATGGAACGGGCATATTCCAAGATGACAATGCCAGGATTCATCGGGCTCAAATTGTGAAAGAGTGGTTCAGGGAGCATGAGACATCTTTTTCACACATGGATTGGCCACCACAGAGTCCAGACCTTAACCCCAGTGAGAATCTTTGGGATGTGCTGGAAAAGGCTTTGCGCAGTGGTTAGACTCTCCCATCATCAATACAAGATCTTGGTGAAAAATTAATGTAACACTGGATGGAAATAAATCTTGTGACACTTCAGAAGCTTATTGAAACAATGCCACAGCGAATGTGGGCTGTAATCAAAGCTAAAGGCGGTCCAACAAAATATTAGAGAGTGTGACCATTTTTTGGTGGCGACTTTTTTTTTTGGCCAGGCAGTGTATTGTTTATCACAAGAAATCCAAATCCAAAAAATTTAAGCTTGTGATTTTATCATGACAAAATGTGGCTAAATACTTTTGCAGGACATCAGAAAATACTTTGAACAGAGAACTTTGGATCAAATTATGGGACGATAAAAGAAAATAATACTTTATATTATTTTTAATTGACTTCAAAGCTGTTTTTTTTTTAAACACAACTAACATTTGAAGGGAATTCTGTTAAAGAGTAATGCAGCACACGTGATATTTCTTACTTTTGAAGTCGTTGTGAAAGGGAATGTCGGCTCAGGTGGAGTGTGGCCGTTTAATAGATGTGTGTATTTATCCAGCATGACTGCTTGGTGCCCTGTTTGTTTTGGAACGGCTTAAGGAAGTAAGGCAGGGAAACAAGTTTACCCTGAGGTCTGCGTCCCAGACAGGTAGCCCTCTATAGTACATCTTTACTCCTCCCTTCCCCCTTCACACACACACATACTCGACTTTCGTGTATTTAAATAAGAGTTTACCTCTCCACTCACTGCGACCCAGACTTCTCGAGCTTTCATGTTTTTTTACCCTCCTCTCCAACAGAAGCGTGTTTTGATGTGCGACCGGAGCGACAGCTACCAGCATTACGAGGGAGAGCTTAAACATCTTTATTTGAAGAAGGAAGCCCTTGATGTATGGGCTTACCTCTCGGGTTAGAGTTGCAGAACCACAGAAAGAAGGCAGCAGAGAAGTCACACTCCTGGTTTCCAGTTCCTCCAGCAGTTTCACATGAGCTCATGAAGGCCAAGAGCAAATATGAAACGCGCTCTTTGTTAGATTAAGCTAAGAAGTGGGTTTTTGCCGGTCCATGCATAATTTATAAAGGAGTTCAGGTATGTTGGGGGAAACCCAACTAAGCTTTCAGTGAGCCTTTGATTTTATTTTTTTTCTTTAACCTACTCGACTAATATTTATAAAGATTGTGATCAAAAGTTGGCTCTTAAGCAAAGCGAGACACCCACAAGTAACGGATTGAGTTGTGCTACAGCGGGGCGACTGTGCAACTGCTTACTTGTGGCGTTGGTGATTAAATCATGGGCTTCTGGACATTTTGAAGCTGCTACCTGCCTAGAGTATGTGCATATAATTGATGATTTCTACAAAAGTGAACTTCTTTTTGACTAGTTATCGTAGCGCATCGCTGAAAGTCTTCAATATTCACACTTTCTTTACCGCTTTACTGTCTGACACCAGTTTAAAACGACGTTTTCAAGGCATTAGGAGCTTTTGTAATCCATCTTGGCTTTCTGTGCAGGTGTGGTTCAGCAGAAAGTGCTGGGGATCATCCCGTCCAGCACAGCAGGCGGCGCCCAAACCTTCACCCCATTCCAGCCCCGCACAACCACCCTCAATATCAAGCCCAGTACTCCCGGCTCCCACCAGCAGGTACAACTCTGGCTGTTATCTCTCCCAAATGCAACTCGGATTGTCTTTTCTTGTTGTGTTTATTTTCGTTTGTATTTTTATCCGGACACCATTTTCAATGTAAATGTTCAACAGAGGTTCACGTTGCTGGTTTTCATCCCCACCGTCCATTAAAACACTTTAAAATGTTTTTAATTTGCTGTATTTAAATTATTTAAAGCAAATTATTGACATGTCTGAAAGGAAAGAGTCTGCCAGCACATTTGACCACAGAATTACACACACAGGAAACTTTCTTTGTTTGTTTAAATCCTTTTTCACAAACATCAAAATTCCACTGAAGAAAATTGATCTGGAACAATGTGGAGTTCTCGCATGTTTTTGAACCCTCTGTAGAAAACTGGGTGCTATTCTAAAAATATTTATTAATAAACACCCCTCAGGTTCTTGGTGGTGGTGGTCAGATCCGTCCAGGAATGACAATGATCCGAACCCCAATCCAGCCGTCTGGAGCTGTTGGAAAGACGATTCTCCGCACGCCGCTTGTGCTCCAGCAAGGTAATGTCATTCTGAACCCATTTATTCTTTGAACTCCAAGAATAAATGTGCAGATTTTAGTATTAGTAAGCTAAACCACAGATGGAACAGTGACCCGCTCTGTGTACGTCACGGCTGCTTCCTGGTTTCTAATTGTGTCTTGTTGTTTTTCCTCCAGGTCAGGGCGGACAGCAGGTAGTGACACAGATCATCCGTGGCCAGCCGGTTTCCACAGCAATATCGGCTGCCGGCGCTGTCACTGCGGTAACGGCTCAGGGAGTGACCGGCCCCAGCGCTGCGGGACAGGCAGCTGGCCAAACACCGCCCGGCACCCCGCGGGCACCAGGCCAGGGCCAGGTTAAACTCACCATGGCCCAGCTCACACAGCTCACACAGGTTGGCATCCTGTGTTGCCTGCTGATCTCAAATTAACATTGGAAGTGTGTGTGTGTGTGTGAGTGTGTATGCTTGCATCTGTGAGTCAGCTAGAAATGGAACCAGTCTTAGTTCTATTCAATCAAGCTGTTAATCTTGATTGGATAGTTTTGTAATGCACAATTGTTTGATCTTTGCTAACCGCAGAAGCAACAAGCTGGGTCTGGTTTGGAGCGACCAGCTGGCGTTGGTGGTTCACAGGCCCTGACTGTGATGGTTCAGGGCCAGGGTCAGACTACCGGCCAGCTGCAGGTCATACCCCAGGGGGTCACGGTCATTCCAGGACCCGGCCAGCAACTCATGCAAGCAGCCCTGCCGAACGGCCAGGTGCAGCGCTTCCTCTTCACCCCGCTACCCTCCGCCGCCACGCCCACATCAAGCACAGGTTTGACAGCAGCACAACTCAAAAAGTGTAAGATGACTCGGTTTATCCTGCCATCTTGTATTCTCGGGCTCCGTTTCTTTGCTTTCCAGCCACTTCATCTCCCAACCAGCCCAACTCCACGTCGAGCAAAACCGCAACCCAAGCCGCGCAGCAGGCCGCCGCTCCGATCCAAGTCGGGGCAACCCCTCTCTCCACCACCGGCGGCGGCGCTCCGTCCACAACCCATCAGGGCCAGTTACCTCCTCAGACCCAGGCCCACATGCCTGTCCAGTCCCCAACTTCACTGCAGGTCAAAGGTCAGGGGGGAACCGCACAACTGCAGCAGACGCCCCAGCTCATCAGTGTGTCCGGACTCCCACAGCAGGTATAGAGGCATGTGGGGGGGGGTTCTGTGTGTGTTTTGTGTTTCTTTTATTTAATTTTTTTGCTTTTCTTATTATTTAGTAAAATACAGAACAGCTGACATTAACATTTTTTACATCTCATTTTAAAAGTCATCAATGAGTTTTTCGGGTGAATTTATGTTATGGAGCATCACCAGAAAGTTTAACAAAATGTTTTAAACATTAAAAAAAAAAAATCTGACAAAATTAGTGTACAAGAGGGGTACAACTACCGATTACTGTATTTATTTATTACTCTATCAATTATTCTGACGGTGAATCGGATAGAAAAACAATGTAGATTCTGTTGGATTTTTTTTTTTATTCAAGCCTTTTAATGCAACATTAAAAATGCATGAAAAGATTCAAATAAATAGCAAAATTACATGTTTAAATGAGAAAGTAAGCATTTTATTGCCTAAAATAATAAAAGCAATATTAATGTAGTGAGTGCTTGATTATTTGTAGCAACTGTGGCTTCTGCAGCAAAAAAACATTTGAAAAGCTCAGTCTATCTGCTTGAGTTACCATCAGTACAGTAATTGTTGGACAATAATTGGATAGCTGTCATTTAGTTTTTGAAGAATTTGAACCGGGTGATAAATTGTTTAGTCTAGATTTTAACCCAGAATCACTGCAACAGGATAGTGAAAGATGGATTATGAAAGCATCAACTCAGTGGCACAAATACACACCTAATATTTTTATTTGTAAATATTTTTTTAAAATCCTTGTCCTTACACCTTCCAATAACTGTACTAATAATTACTAAATAAATAAAAACCCCAATAAAATGCCACATTTTGTGGTTTTATTGTGACAAACTGTGGGCAAGTTCCAGGGACAGAAACACGGTTTTAGAGGATGTTACATTAATCATGTGAATATTTGTCGTCTTCAGGTTCTGGCACAGCTCCAGGCCCAGCAGGGTGGAGGCTCTCTGCCTCAACACATCAAGCTGCAGCTTCCCATCCAGATACAGCAGAGTGGGACCACCTCAGCCCAGGGAGGGCAGGTACCGGACCCAAACACACCACGCTTTTATTTACCTGTCGCCATGGAAACTAAACTGGCTTGAAATGACTCAGTTCAAACACAAACTGATTTCTGCCCAGATTGGAAACGTCGTTACCATCCAGACGGCCTCGGTCCAAGAACAGCTGCAGAGAATCCAGCAGCTCAGAGAGCAGCAGCAGCAGAAGAAGAGGCAGGCGGCAGATGCCAAGAGGGAGCTCGCCCTCAATGCAGCCAACCAGAGCGACATCATACAGAAGCAGGTGCGTTTCTGGAGGGAAATTACTGAAGCCAAGTCTTCACCCAGCCAGTGTCCTCAAAAACGGTCATGACCCACAACTCCTCTGAGATGGTGTTTACTTTACTGCCTCTGTTTAGAGAGCCTAGCTGGCCCAAAACTACCAGTAACGCTGCGCCCAAACTGAACGCGTCTCACACGTCAATGAATCAGGTTGGACACTTGATATCGAGCATCAGAACCGCTTTAGACACACTTTGGAAGGAGTCTCTTGCCTTTTTTTCCTCTCCCTGTCTCTTTGTACAATGGCAGATGAAATATTGAGAGAGCTTGGCTTTATTTACTGAAAGCATCGTCTTTGAATTCACCAGATAATTCAGTGGTCTTTAAGTTGGTGGAACCTGCAGCAACTCTGTACACAATATATAACTAATGTGTGTATTTTACATTCATTGCAGCCTGTTTATGTTTACAATACTAGATGGTTTTTGCTGACAACGTTCAACGTGTTTTCCAGGTGGTTATGAAACAAAACGCTGTGATCGAGCACCTTAAGCAGAAGAAGACCATGACACCTGCAGAAAGAGAAGAAAATCAGAGGTGTGTGTCCAGTGTTCTTTCTGTGTCTTCATCTGTGAAGATTTTGGAGAGTTTTATTTAGTAAGTAAGGTTTCATTTGGGGAGGTTAGAGGTTTATGTTGCGGCCCGTTGGGAATGTGAGTCAGCTCTCTGGTTGGTAGCAGCAGGTTTTGGATTCAATTCTTATACCAACACAGAAATTATGTGTCAACCATCTGGGGGAAAGAAAAAAAAAAAATCAGTTTTTCCTTGAAATTTCATCCATGTTTGTGTTTTAAGCTATTCTGGTATTGTCATGGGTTTTCTGTGCTAGTTTCTCCTCTGAGACTTCATAACATTAAATTATAATAACAGTATGTTCTTCCAGTGATCCTAAACCAAAGAACAAAATGCAACTTCAGTTATTAATAATAAGAATCACACGCAAAAAAATAAATCTGGCAGCACAATTCCAGCCCCTTCAGAGATGTACCCCGAAAAACAACTCTTTGTTGCTTTTTTCTGATTTTCTCCTGCCTAAAGATTGAACTCTGACCAATATTTCACCTTGACAACCATACGTTTATGTCTACAGACATTGTGTCAACACTGCCCATTCACACACACCTGAAACATCAAATCCAGACTACCTCTCAATCTCAAACACTTCTGTCTAGCTTCTACTACATGTCTGCCCGCATTTGTTCGCCTCCACGCCTCGCCGTAGCAACGCTGGCCTACCTCTGACCTCGGCAGCCATGTTGGTGTGTTTTTCACACTCAGAACGAGGCACAGGCTTTTGATCTCAGTTGTGAACACTAGCAAACACAAGTGAACACACTGAGAGCCGAGGGCCATAGATAACATGGATTTACAGTCATGAACACACATTTTGCTTTTAGAGTCGCTCACAATGCGGATTTTATCTGCGGATCTTTATTTCTGTCTTATTCATCACTAATATTTGTTTGAATAATTTAATTAGAAGCATCAATCACCATGAGCCTTGTAGCCCTGCACATAACCTTCTTTCTTTCTTTCTTTAAAATTTATTGAATGTTATATTTTTAAACTTGCGGCTCTTTGAAGATAAGAAAAACTTAAACCGCCTGTTTAATTTTTTTTTTCTTTTTCTGTTTCACTATTACCCTTTCGGAATGCCTACACTCCCTTATTGTTGAAGCTTTTCAAGTCTCAATTAAACATGTTAAAATGTTTAAAAAGAACCTGATGTTAAAAAACATTGAAGGGGAAGAATTTGAGCTTTACATCATGTTATAATGTTATTACCTCATCAAAAACATACCTTGAGTGTTGCTTTGATTCTTTCATGCATGTTTGAGAAATCCTCTCATCATGCTAACCATTCAGTTGGACCTAACCCCTCTGTAGGAGTTTCTGCCTTACAGAGCGGCCCTCCCCCACACTCATCTCCTTCAGACTAGCCAGCAGCAATTAGCAAAGACCTGGTGGAACTGCGCATCAGCTGAGCTTGTCATTCAAGTTACTTCTCAGTGAAACGCTGGTAAAAACGTTGTTAAAGGTTAATAGAGGAGCCATGTTGTGATGACTTCCTAACGGGCGGAGTTCCAGATAGAGCAGAACATTCTTAAAGAGACGGAGGCCCTTTTTCAAGGCGTTACAAACTATATAATTGTTAAAACAACTAAAGGTAACAGTTACTTGATTGTGTTTAAGAATGGCACTATGTGGCTGGAAGACAAATAACACTGCCCCTTTAAAAGTAGAAATGTAATGACAATTATGTCATTGGAAAATATTGTTGACAATCCTTAAGCACACTAATATAATCTTAAAAAAGACAAATACAAGTAAAATAGATGTTATAATTTTTGGCTAATTAAGCAATGGCCAGGACTCAGAACCTGCTTAGGGACTCCAAACCTTCAGGGGCCCTCATAAATATTTATTTATCACAGACCATAGATCTAGAATTTTTACATTTATTTGACAATAATACTATTAAGTTTGATTTAATGGTTTCAGCAGAGACAAATTGAAAGATCTTTCAAATTTCCATTCTGTTGATTTTTATGGACATTCTTACTTTCACCATCACTTTTGTCACAAATCATTTCTCTTTCATTTATTTTTCTTCCATCTCTATTCAGGATGATTGTTTGCAACCAGGTGATGAAGTTCATTCTGGACCGGATAGACAAAGATGAAAGACAGGCAGCTAAGAGGAAAAAGAAGGAAGAGGTTGTGGAGGCCAAGAGGAGGATGGCTAATGCTAGTAAGCTTTCTGCGCTCCTTTACCGACACAAGGAGAGCCTCAAGATGGAGATCCTGAAAAAACGAGCGCTTCTCGACAAGGAGCTGCAGCTGGAGGCTCAGGTAAGCGTCGACGTGCCGAAGAATTCCAGCGACAAAAAGTGTATCGAATTCAACAGAAATAGGCCTAGTTTTAAAACTCCATATTTCCCTGCGTTGGAATCGTCAGGAGGAACTAAAGAGGGATCTGCTGCGGATTCGGAGAGAGAAGGAAAAGGCTCAGGCTGCGGCCCAACAGGCGGCCCAGGCTGCCGCAGCAGCCGCCGCCCACAGTCAAAAGCAGCAAGCTGCGGTTCACAAACACGGCGTCTCCTCCCAGCATCACCTCGCCACCGCCGTCGCCTCGACGCACAAGAGGAAACGGGAGGAAGAGAGAGAGATGGTGTCGGCGGCAAAGTCCAAGAAGAAGAAAATGATCTCGACTACAAGCACAAAGGAGAGCAAGAAGGATACAAAGCTCTACTGTATCTGCAAGACGCCCTACGACGAGACTAAGTATGCAAGGATTCATCAAATATTGGGGCTGGGTGGTTAATCAATTTGATCAATTTTATATAATTGATTTTGGCTTTTGAAGATGGAAATGTGAAAATGTGAATTTTATTTCACCAGTTCACACCTTGGGTTTTCATAGTTGAGAGTGATGGCGGCCATCTTGTTTGACAAGCATGTTTTGCAGCTGCTGTTCATTTGGGCTTTGAATTCAGATCAACTCTACAGTGAAATATTAGGGGCCAGACTGAGAAAATAATGTTGTTTTTTAACACATTGGCATCCAATTATTATCAGTAGCAGGACTTTAAAATAATTGAACACATGACTGAGTCCTTTTCAAAGTAAGAATGACACAAACTGAGCTGGTCATGTCAGATTTTGATTATTCTCGAGTGACTTTTTTCCTCTTAATTTTAAGGCTTTCTTTTGTTAAATTGCATCTTTAACTTGTTAATATTTGGATTATTGTCTTCAACAAAAGTTCTTGCACTGTAACCCTAACACTTCATGGTGCAACTCACATAAGGGATGATTGAAATAAAAGCCAACATTTCAAAATATTGTCATTTTTAATTTCCTTTTTAGAAAAAAAATTATTAAAATCGGAAATCAAATCTGGTTTGAGAAAGTTTATTTTGAAGCCATATCACCCGGCCCTATTGAATATTTAGTGACTATACTGAGTTGAAGTGATAAAGTCCTGATGTGAAGATTAAGTACATTTAATTTCAACACATTATAAATATCTACACGGCATTAGATCTATTTGCTACAAATTGCAATCTTACTTTACAATTTCAGCCTTGAGATTTGGTTGTAGTTAGCTTTCAAATCTGCAAATATTTTAGAGGAGTACTCTAAAATAATCATTCTCCCCTCCATCCACAGGTTTTATATCGGCTGCGACCTTTGCACCAACTGGTATCACGGTGAGTGTGTGGGCATCACGGAGAAGGAGGCCAAAAAGATGGACGACTACATCTGTGTGGAGTGTAAGCGGGGCCAAGAGAGCAGCACAGAGGAGCTGTACTGCATCTGCCAGACGCCTTACGATGAGTCCCAGTAAGGAGGAGTGTGTGTATACATATGCGCGTGTGTGTGTGTGTGTCAACATGAGCCATCTGTTGACAGGTTTTGGTATTTGAAAATAACCAACCAGACAAAATATACACGTCTAAGGACCTATTACCCTGATGATTAGTCAACCATGGTGATTAATCGATCACTCTGACGATTAATCATTTTAATCAGATTTTTTTTATTTTATTGCTGTTTTCTGACGATTTTTCATTCAACCACTTAGACCTTTTTACACAATTGTAGAAATACGTTAATAGATGTAAATACACAAACAAATACCCTTTTTGAATAAAACAATAAAAACAGTTTAGTACTTAAAATGCCATACCAATAACTAGTCTTTTGGTGAAGTTGAACCAAGTGAGACTAAAATTATTTCACTTAGACTTTTGGGTAAAACATATTTCCAGACAAGAATACATTATTTTGATTTTGATATGATTACAGCTTTGAATATCTTCTTTTTTTTTTTTTCAGCTAATTACCATTTTTTTGAGTCTGTTAACTCGAGTTAACCATTATTCGATAACTAAATTAGTCGATTTAGTCAATTAATCACAATCAATCCAATTAATCGTTTTAGCCTTTCATGCATGTCATTTAGGAAAGAGTTTAAACATTAACTTTAAGTTTACACTCTGAAACATTCTCATGAATAACGTCGCAATAGACGGTACCTCACAAAAGTATTCACACCTTTTGAACTTTTCCATGTTTTCTTGTGTTAAAACCACAAATTTCAATGTAAATATGTACACATGTATATAAATTCACACAAAGTGATGCATAATTGTGAAAGAAGACATGTCTTAAGCACCAAGTTTTGTTTGTTTTTTGTTTTTTTACCTTCCCAGGTTCTACATCGGCTGCGACCGATGTCAGAACTGGTACCACGGTCGCTGCGTGGGCATCCTGCAGAGCGAGGCGAACCACATTGACGAGTACGTGTGTCCGCAGTGTCAATCCACCGAGGACGCCATGACGGTCTTCACCCCGCTTACCGACAAGGACTATGAAGGCCTGCGACGGATACTGCGCTCTTTACAGGTGAACAGAGTTGCTGCCTGGTGTTGGTGATTGGTCTGGTTATAGTCAAGCTGGATGAAGTAGATATACTCCACATTACCGACGCACAAAGACATCAGCTGCAGTTCAGCGATCAGCTGACCTACATTGACAGCTCCTCAAAGCCCCAGAGCAGAAAACAAAAGTCCTCATCTAATCTGAAGGGTCGGCCTCTTCTATTTGGACATGTGCCGAGCCTCTGTGTTTTCGTTTCTTCTTGTCGAATGTCCCGTTTTCCCCTGCCTGCTCTCCTTTTTGTCTCTGCGAAGGAGAAACTGGGAGAGAGAGAAAGAGAGGCTGGAGTAGAACATCTGTGTTGACCCACCTGCTTTCAGTGTAATTTTCACGGAGCTGTTTGTTTTTCTTTGGTTTCAGCTTTCTCAAGCATCTTCCCCTCTCCGTTTTTTTTTGTCTCTCGTTCCTCTGCAGGCACATAAAATGGCTTGGCCCTTCCTGGAACCAGTAGATACTAATGACGCCCCTGACTATTACAAGGTCATCAAGGAACCAATGGGTGAGTGTTGAAAACTTGGTCCAGATTAAGATTGTTTTGTGCCACTTAATTGAAATTACTCAAAATGTCTTTTTTGGTTTAAGCCAAAATCAGATTAGTCAAGTTAGGCTTTTTAAAGATCGTTGTCAACTAAAAACTGTAATCTTTGCCCATCAAACTCCTCAGAAATGTTTTTTTCACTGAAAACCATGTATAATTTTCCTTCTGCTTCACATTTACCAATAAAATGGACAATGCAGGTAGTTTGTTGTTGTAGCGAAAAGAAATTTGAGCAATTTAAATATTTCTGCAAATATTTCTTCAATCAAGAAATGTGAGGCGACACAATGAAAACCATTTAACAATTGTAATAAATCCTTCAATTAAGCTTAATTGAATGTTTGTAAGTAAAGTCGTGAAAGCTTGTGTCACTGTTTCCCGCTGCAAAATAAATCTTACAAATGAGTCAGTAGTGCTCCAAAAATTAAAAAAATTAATTCCTCCACTTTTTGAAATAGATTAAATTCTTGTGTTTGATGACGTGAATGTGGGAGCAGACGTTCATTACTCCTAAGATTCTTGAGCTGCTTCCACATTTTGTCTTCGGCGATCTCGTGTTTTTTATTTGCAAATGCATTGTGCATTTGTTTTACAGAAAGAAAAAAGCATCTTTCACCAAATTTCGACTACATGTTTATGAGAGCGGGTTGTTTGATGCAGCGGTTTCTGCTGTTTTTATTCCATAATTACTGTAATCTCTGGGAGCAACACCCACGCTCTATATCTGTAGCTTTCAGAGCGCCGGCCGTCTGAAGGAAGCCCTCCAACTCAGATCAAACCGACCATGTAAACGGTGACTTGCGTCAACGGCAGAGGGTTTTTTGTTTTTTGTTTTTTTGAACTTCCATCCAAACAAACTGTTAATGAGCGTCTCTCCGGGGCCCACCGCGGCCTCCCCGTGGAACCACACTCCGCTATGTGTCGGCCCAGTCCTGGAAAACTCCTGTCTGTCCGCTGCTTTCAAAACAAATACAACATAAAAGCGATCTTGTAGCCACTGCGGCTGAAGCTGTTGGTAGTTTATGGAGGGGTTTCAGCATGAAATAGACGACGGAGGGGGGGAAAAAAAGAAATAAAAGGAGGTCTTTGAAACGTTGCCAGTGGTCAGCTGAATGGAAGGGGCAGTTGGGGAAAAAGTTTGTTTGGACCCTTGTGTTGCAGATTACCTTAAGCATCATCTGCTTTCTGTTCTCCTTCCTTGTCGCTCTAAAAATTGATTAAACAAGCTTCCCAACACTGACAGCTTCTTTTTGGTGGAAGCTCTGGTAACTTCCTGCGTTTTCAAACATTCCTGCGGTTTGGTTTTGACGTTTTCTGCTGCAGAAACGACGCTCCCCTCAGGAATGATAAATAGGTAATATGTCAGCGACTCATCTGGACGCCCCGGAGATGTTCGAGGTCAGCTCTGGCAGAGGTTTAGCATTCTTCATCCACCGCCTAATCGGAGGATTCGAATCATAGCTCAACCTATTGCGAAACCTGACTATCAATCTGCTGCATCCGATTACAACATGACAGCTCTTCCCCGTCGTGAGCGTTCACTGTCTCAACTGTCCCCTCAGATCTGTCCACCATGGAGGAGAGGTTACACAAGCGGGAGTACGTCAAGCTGACCGAGTTCGTAGCAGACATGACCAAAATCTTCGACAACTGCCGGTACTACAACCCCAGCGACTCGCCGTTTTACCAGTGTGCCGAGGTTCTGGAGAACTTCTTCGTCCAGAAGCTCAAAGGCTTCAAAGCCAGCAGGTGAGAAAAGCCGGGCAGCAAGGAGGACTGATGAGGGCAGTGGAGTTATGCCAGTTAGAAGGATAACATTTCTTCTGAAACGATTTTAGCTCGTACTTCTTCTCCTTGATATCTTCAAATCATCTCTTTTGTTGTTTTTCTTTTCCTTTAAATTTGTTCATTTTCCCCTGGTTTATGACGTCACTGGAGGCGCATGCTCCCTCTGGACATTCCTGTGCGTCAGTGCTCCAAACCTCACCTCAGTTTTTAGGACTAATTTGTTTGCGCTGCTCAATCCTGCTTTGTCTCTTACCCAGAACAGGGTTTCACTCAATTAGCTTTTTTTTTTAAGGCTTCAGTGAGGTTTTCATTACTTATTCCTAACAACCTTCAGCTTTTACTATGTAATGATGCTGCATTTTCTTCTTTATATTATTTTGTGGTCTTCAAAGCAAGTGAGCACTCAGTTTTCACCTTTCAAGCCTGACTGTCGGCTTCTTTGACTAAAGAAAAACATGTCAGTGGAGATGTCCGATATTTGGTATCGATACAATACCAAGGAAATACATGGCCAGTATCCGCAATACCAATATGATACTTAAGTTTGATATTTTATCAAATATGTGACTTTTACGGGGTTTGTGTTGTTGTTGTTGTTTTTTTGTCTTCTTAATTATTTTCTTAAAACCCAGGACAGAATTTTATCAGTGTCTGCAAAAGAGTTTTCCTCTTGCACTGTGCACTAACACATTTGAGGGTCCATTTAACTCCTGTCCACTCAGTGCAGCAGATACTACCATCACTTCATTCACATCACTTGGGTTTTGTCCCTTTATTTTAGTTTTTTGTTTTCATTCTGCTTCTCTGTGCTCTAAATGCTGATGTACTTCACCCGCATGTATTGACTCCCATCCATTCTTTCTCTCTCTTTTTTGCAGATTGTGATGTCAGACTCCTGGGTGCCGGGGGTCACTCTTAAACAAAATATTTTAATTTTCTATCCTGGATGTTGCTGTTTTTACCTGTTTAAAACGGCATTAAAACGTTGTTTTGTTGTTTTTCTTTTAAAAAGAAAAATGCTTATAATAAGCCGCGCATTAGGTGTGGGTCTTTTTTTTTCTTATTTTAAAAGTAAATAAAAGCAAAAGTAAGAATTTTCTAAGGTTTAATAGCTGCAGCCATGTTGGTAGCACAGAGCCTCCAAAGGAAAATGTATTTTTTTACACTCTCACAACAGAAGACTTTTTTTTTTTTAATTATGTTTAGCTGGAAACGAGGCAAAAATGTAAAAGCAACGTTTTCTTTCTTCATAACTTCATGCTTGGAAGAAAAAAAAATTCAGGTCTCGGTTGTGAAATCAGACGTATAATTTATATTTTTAATTTGACAGCAACGGAACATGTTTACCTCATTTAACAACAAGAAAACAAAAGCATGCAGTTAGTTTCTTTTTATTGGCTGTTCTCATGTATTATTTTATGTTTATAATGTATCTTTTTGTGAAGGACTATTTTTATGTTCTAATGAAAATAATGATAGAAAGTGTAAAAAACAAAAAAAATAGGACAGAGAAAAGCCTAGGTTAGCGTTCCTATTCTGAATAAGCTCGGCTTGGTGTTCTCGGCGAGGGGGTTAGAAATCGTAAAAAGTTGTACATAAATCAGTTGGGCAGACATCTTGTCGTACATTTCAGTGATTTTTTACCAACATGGCTGCCTGGTCTGTCAAAATGTCTGACCCACTGGCATCCGATACTTTGCTTTTTTTTTTGTTTTGTTTTGTTTTTTCTTTTTGTTTTGTATCCTACTCTAGTCATATTTTTGTCATATATTGTAAAGCTTTTAATAAAAAAAAAAAAAGAAGAAAAAAACAGAAGTTTTCCAACCGTTTTCTTCCTCCTGTTTCTTCAGGTCACATAACAACAAGCTACAGTCAGCCGCATCTTAGCTTCTGCTTAAAATCCCAGTGTCAAAAGTCGCATCTCTGATTGGTTAGGACGTGTTGTCAGCGGACCCCCCTCCCCCGCCTATCGCTGTCGCCCCGGCCCCACCGTCCACCACCTGACGCCGTTTCATACATCCACACCAGTCATTCCCTCCAGCGAACGAGAAGGAAGATGGGAACGAAGGAGACGAGATGACGGATGAAATTAAGATAATTGGATGTGGAATGGCCGCCTAACCTCACAGATTCCTTCTGGATGATTCAGCTTTACGTGCTGAAAGTCGGTCGGATGGGTTCACGGTGTCGGATCGCGATACATTTAGCTCAAGTTCGTTTTAGCAGAGCCTACCAAAAGCATTCCTACCCCCCTTTTTGAGTGTTTGGTCACATCTACAGACTTCAGTGAATTCTGTTGGGATTTTACGCAACAGACCAACATAGGGAAGCACATCGTCGTGGTGGGAAACCAAACTGTTGAGAAAGTCATTCAGTAGGTTTGGGTTTAAAGCGATCATCTCATTTTGCAAACATGTTTATTTTGGCTGGAAGTAATTTAGCAGTTTTCGCCACCAAAGACCTTCAGACATACAAAAACCTGGTCAGCAATTATAATAAGTGTCTTCATTTTTAATCCCATTAAAATGAGCTCCACTGATAACATTATGAAAAAGTGAACAAAAACCAAGTTTCAATATATTTTTTCCATTGATTTACATTTTCAAATATGCTGGTTGCATTTCCTTTTTTTGTTTTCCTACAAATTTTCAGTTGGCTTTAGGTCTGGACTTTGACTAGGCCGCTCTAGCACATATAGCTGTGAGTTAAGAGTTGTTCTACCTCAAGGTGAACCTTAACACTCTAAAGTTTTCTGCAGTTCTTTTTTAACTTGGTTGTCCCTCTAAAGAAAGCCATAAAGAACACAGCATCATGGTGCCACCACTGTGTTATCATAGGGATGGTAGGACCGGGCGATGGATTTTATCAGTAAACTAAAAGTTTTTGTTTTTGGAGATTCTATTTTGGGATATTTTTTTTTTTTTTTTTTTTGTAATTCCAACTAGTCACTCCTTTAGTTTCCAGGGATGTAAGCCCACACAAGAATTACAGTCTCTTTTTACAAGTCTGCTTTACAGATTCTATTTACTTAGACTTTTAATTGAAATCATCTAACAGATTGAATGATAGAAAATATGAAAACTGTTTTATTTCAGTCATCTGTAAAAGAAAATGTTAACCCACCTTCAGCTTTAAGATATGGAGTCATTTACTCTGTCCAGCAGGGTCGCAGTGTAGTTTCGGGAACTGACGGTCTGACGGGACAACCCGCCCAGCTTCACGCTGTCTGACCGTGACATTTGCTGCGCTCATCCTGAGCGCTGCGTCAAGATCACAAGAGGGAACAAAATTGATCAAAATTGAATTTGGTATAAAAAAAAAAAAAAAGATTTCATTTTTAGTCCACATCGCCGAGCCCTAGGTTAGGGTATGTGCAGTTATTTTGTTCTTTTTCGCCACACATAGTGTTTCATGAACCATTAGCAGTTGAGAGGTCCAAAGTAAGTTGGGTAAAAAAATAAAATAAAAAAAAAACTAAAAATGGGGCATGACAATTATCAAGTTGGTCTGTTCAAAGAAATCCGGATAAAACACACTGAGGTTTGGTTTTGTAATGTAGCAAAAGCTGAAAAAGGGAGTATAAATACTGTTGCAAGGCATTGCGTAGTTTCACAACTATGCAATGATTATGCTGTTATTTCTTCAAGTGTTTTAGTTTGACCTTGGCACAGGTGTGCAGGTTTGCATCGAGCATGAACCCGATGCAAATGTTTAACAGCACAGCCCCCATCAGAGCCGTCTGATGGACGAAGCGTGTGTTTTGTCAGAAGGCTGAAATGCTTTCATGTTACTGTCCAGAGGGAAACGACACCGGACAGATCATCCCACCCACCGCATCCGGCCTCTTTTTTTCTTTTTTCTTTTTGACCTTTTTTCCATGTGCGATGCGCTGAAATGCAAGTCAAAAACTGTCTGTGTTTGAAAGGAGGAGGCCATTTAGAGAAAATGAATTGTGTGAAAGGCTGAGAGTACTGTAGCTCCCTCCATTATGAGTCTGAACAAATCTGTGTGTTTGAAGCTGACAGGTTGGCTCACATGCATCTCTCAACTCGCTCTTTCTCTCTGTGTGTGTGTGTGTGTGTGTGTGTGTCTGGTTAAAGTAATTGGATAATGAACTTCCCCACTCAGCATCAGCTCAGTTATGTCGCGGTCTGCGGCAGCGCGACTGGGAGTCAAACCTCAAACGACGACCGACTGTGGAGTCTTTGTATGAAAATTTTATAGCTGCGTTTTTTCAAGCATATCTGGGAACTTTTTTTGTGTGTGTGTGTGATTTGTCTGTTTTCTGTTTTTTTTGTTTTTTGTTTTTTTTAAAGAGAAGAAAGTTGTGCAGCGGTGATGTGTTAAAGAACGGAAACTATTTTTCTCTCTCTGTTTTGTTTTTCTTCAGCATTTTTTGTGTGTGGCAGCAGAGTTGAGAGATGATGTAGCTTCTGTCTCCTTTTCTTGTCTTTCAACCGAATGTTTGTTACTTTGTTATAAGATGATGATGTGCTTTATTTTCTGTTTGTAATCGCTATTGTATATTATTGCTGTCTAAATATGTAGAGAGAGAAGATTTTTAGAGCAGTACAACTTTTATTTTTGACTATTTGAACCAGCAACCAAGTCCTGTAAATTTAAACTGTACTTTTTTTCCCTCTTTTATTTGAAGTGGACTCTGTTCTTAAGGTGAAATTGCCCTTTATATAAGAAGTGCTGCACATTGTGAGCACATCGGTTCTGATCCAGTCGAGTGGCACGATAACTTGTACAGATTTTTCTTTCTCTTCTTTTTTGTAAAACAAAAAGTCGGCATAACTTCTATATTGACGTTGCATTTCTTGTTTTATTTATTCAGACTGACGGAAAAGTTATCCATTTTTTTAAAAAAAAACAGGGAAAAAAAAGGAGTATCTCGAGGAAACGTAACTGCAGATAAAAAGCACTCTATGTTTTTAACAGACTGGCCACTCTGAAGAGACTCTCTTTTGTACTTGATAGGACATTTCATCCTGGATAATAATAAAAGTCAACTTTTTTCGAGATGTTTCTGTCTTTGCGTGTGTGAGAGTACGTGAAACATGCATGCTTTGATCTTTCTTTGTAGAAAGAAAAAAAAAAGTTGAAATGAAACTCAGGTTGATTGCTCACAGAGCCAGATACCATTTATTGCTGGTCTTCAAGGTAGTTATTACTGAAGGCCATCATAAAACCAAGACATTGTTTTTTTATATATATATTTATGTTACTATAATCAAATTTTATAGCATAAATAAATGCCCTGATTGAGTAAAAGTCAATTCCATCAACTAGCCAGAAACTAGTGATGAGGCCCAAAATCTGGGTGTAGTGATGGACTCAGACCTGAACCTTCAGAGGCATATAAAGGTCATTGCAAAGTCTGACTTTTATCACCTGAAAAACCAAACGTGTAGAAGCAGCAATCGGGTTTTTGTGCCACAGACATCTGGAGGAAACTTCCAGAAAACTGCAAAACAGCCAAAACAACGACTTCCTTTAAATCAAGGCTCAGTATCTGTATAGAGCTTCCTTTGATTGGTAACTGGCACATTGATTCGTATAATTGATATGTATTCTGGCTGATGGTTTTGATGATGGCATTTGACAAAATGTAGTGTTTAGTTGTTTCATAATTGGTAACTATTGCCTTGCTGATGGAATGCGCAGTACAAGTGAGTTTGACTTGACAAAAAAAAATCTTAAAATTGATCAGGGTTTTGGAATAGTTTTGGGACTTATATATCAACAACAAATGCCTTCTTAAGACATTGTGATTTATAAACAGGAATATACAGAAGAAAAAGGGAAAAATCTGCAGTACAACAAACATATTCAATGCTAATGATTCCAAGTCAATCCTATGAAGTTATAATCCAAGTCATTCTTCTGTTCAAGAAATCTCAGCAGCTTGCCCCACCTGAAGGATGTTACCCCCACAGGACCATGCAGCCACTGCCATGTATTGGAGTGTGTGTTCAGGGAGATGTGAGCTGCCAGTTTCCCGATAAGACGACACCAATTTACTAATCTGACAGAGGAAGTTGGGAGTTTCATAGTAAGACACGTCAAATTAAAGATCCTTTCAGACTTTTATTTGTAAAAAGTTTGCAAAAACCATGTTATCACATTCCCGCAACTTCGCAACTCTACACTGGTATGTTACATAAAGTCCTGAACAACAAAAAGCTCAATAAAGTCATATATAAAGTTGCAACATGACAAAACGGGGAAAAGATTCAAGCGGTGTGAGCGCTTTTGTCGGCCGCCGCACCAGAAGGTCAGAGGCCTTTGTGTGTGTGTGTGTGTGTGTGTGTGTGTGTGTGTGTCTGACTCAACCTCTTCTTAACTCATCCGTGGTGCCAAACGGAGAAGTGGGCCCCCGGGGACGATGAGGTCACGACCTGTTTACAACCATTCCTGTGATCAAGTTAACCTGAGTGACACATCCAGCCATCACCGACTCCCAGAGCTCCCTCTCCTCTCGTCTCCTCTCCCTCTCCTCTCCCTGACCTCCACCTCGTTATCTCCTCCACTCAAACCACTAAATGGATCCAGAGGCTCTCATGGACGCCGGGTGCGCCACAGATGACCACAAGCCCACAGTTTTTATTTTTTTGCTGCGCAGTCTTCACACAGGAAGCATCTACCAGATATTCCCACCTACCCCCCACCCCCTCACACACACACACACACACACACACACACACACACCCCTCCTTCACATCATGCTCTGTGATGAGGAATGTCCTCCCGCTGCGATAGTGGCCACAGTGTGGATCAGGCTCCCGTTTCCTGCCCGCCTCATGCGCCTGTTCCCTCCGGCGCTGATCGCTGATAGAGGCTGCGTGGAGCCTGGGAACTGACCAGAGATGACGGACATGCGGGGGGCGAGGAGGAGGAGGAGGAGGAGGAGGAGGAGGAGGAGGAGAGGTTCTGCACAGCAGAATTTGGTTGTTAAACTTTAATTTCCGCGCCCTCTTTTGAGGGACGGCACTTCTTGTAAGTTGCATGTAATGATGCGAATAATAATAATATTATTATTATTATAATTAATATATGTTTAAAAGGGTTTTTTTTTTTTTTTTTTCCAGTTCTAGTGGCCTTTATTTTGACGGCAGTGAAACAGGAAGCTGTGGGAGAAGGCCGGGACTCGAACCCGTGACGGCCAAGGCCTCCGTATGAGACTCGCGCGCGCTCCTCCGTCCCCAGGCTTAATGACGCGTGTTTCTCACCTAGGCAGCGCGTGGTTTTTTTCAAGACAGGGCGAGAGTTTTTTTACGTTACTTTTTTTTTTTCCCCACACACACAAGCTCATTCGACAAAACTCGACGCTGCCTCGGTCTCTCTCGGGTTTATATTTTTTCCGTCGCGCTCACTTGCGGCCTCTCCAGCGCCCCCGGGTGCGTGGAGGATCACATTCCCCCGATCCGGGTTCGCGGCCCGGCCCCAGCCGTGAAGCCAGCGACTCCTCCTCGTCGCTGTGTTTGGACCTCCACCTTTTTGGGCCCACTTATCACCGCGGACACGTAATTAAAAGTTACAGGAAGCGGAGCCTCTCTCAGAGCCTCGGCTCCTCTGTCCGCCATGATTTTGTCGCCTCGTTATTTGTCTGGACCTCAGATTCCTCCCGTCCAAAGATCTACTGGCCCGTTTTGTTGTTGTTTTAAGTCAGTCGCAGCACAGTTCTTTGAAGTCACGGCAACTGAAAAGAGTAATAACGACGGAAAATAATGATATTCTGAAAATTTGCAACAATTCCTAAACCTTGCCCTCTGGATTTACTGTCCAGGAAGTCGAAGCATCGCTGAACCGTCCCAGCATCCCACGCTGCGTCGGTTATTGTGGAAAACAGTCGGAGTCTTTTCCCAATGCCAAATTTCGAAGCGGATTCAACAAACGGGTCGTTTGTGCCATGCTTTGGAGCGGCGTCGCGTCTCTTCGGGGAAAGTGATACCCATTCAGCTCTGGTACTTCGTGTACCAGCCATGAACGCGTGAAGAGTTGGATTCGAGTTGAGCTCAGGAGACAGCGTGAGAGAGGAGCGCTTGAGTCCCAAGCCAGCACGAGGAGGAGTCCAGTTAGTCAAAGTCGCCTGCATCCATTGGCGCAAAAAGAAGTGGGTATGTGCTAAAATTCGACACCCGGGTGGGCGCCAGGCTAGATTGGGCGCCAAAAGCAATGGCAGAATAATTATTTCTTGTCAGTATTTTCTGTTTGACAGCTGTTTGTGCATTGAAAGCCCCCTAGAAAGTAGTTTGCTGCATCCCGCTTGCATCAAAGAGGCCCCAGCTCAGTTCAGTTCTTTGGGAACTTCATAGATAAAGCCGATATGACGATACATGGTAGCGGTCCATATGAGAGCACATCCACTTCCGCTCCGCATCCTCCCCTCGCGCACAGTGCCACAGGGTTGGGTAAGATCGGCTGCGAAGTCTCTTCCCCCGCAGCAGGGGGCGGTATTCTCGTCGGCGGTTCACCTACACCTGGAGCTGACGGCCTCCAGCGCTTTCTGGTGTCTCCGTTTGTTGAACCTTTTGACGTAGTTGTTGCTGCGCAGGAGGCCGTCCCCGGGCTTTAGTTTGCCAGCCAGCAGGGTCAGGAGGTCACTGGGAAGATGGCGCCTCCGGTGGTAGATCTGACCCATTACAATGTATCTGGCCCCTGTGGGACAAAGCAGGCAGCAGGTTGAGTTGATCTACATCTCATGTTTTCAATGAGGTAGAAAGAAAATTCATAACCACAGCAAAAAAAAATAAAAAAATAAAAATTCTGTGTTCAGACACAATTTTTTTCCGCTCAGTTCAAAAGCAAATTTCTTAAACTCACCCAGCTTGATATCAGGACAGGGCTTGCTGCACTTGAAGGTGTCCAGGACCAGGAGGCGAACCTTGAAGAAGAAGCTGTCTGGGGTCACGTAGAGACGACTCATCTTATAGAAGCCGTCAGCGCTCACCATCAACGTGATCAGTCTGACTCCTTTCCTCAAAACATCGATGTCGTGGACAATCCCATTGACAGCTGTCCAGAAGACGAGAGACGTTTGGTCAGACAATTTGAAAACGCTGTTATGGTGTCCAGGAGAATGGAAGATGCGTTGAGTCATGATTGGAAAAGCAGTCGAGCGCCAGGAGGAAACCTCACGTTTTTAACGTCTGTGAGGCTGGTTAAGTTTAGATCACTGTACTGACATGAGTCAAGGCGAAACCATCCGGATGTGACAAAAGAAAAAAAACAAACTCTTTTTATTTTCAAGTTTAGTTTATTTCGGCACATTGGATTTAGGATTTAAGCAGTTTCCCATCAAGAAAATAATCTTTAGTTAACCTCCTTCGTCTTTTCGTTGGAGACCACGAAAAGCAGTCTGAAATCCTATTTTATTCATTCGTTGTAATAAAAAAAAAAAAAAAAATATATATATATCCAAAGCAAGAAGGCGCTATGTGAAAATGGTCTTTGGAATGTCGAGTTTAATTTTACAACTCACACCTCACTAAATCATTTTAAGAGAATCTGCCTGTCAGAATGAAGTACAATGATTGACCAACCAAAACTTATCCTAGAGAGTGTTTGAGACTCTTCCATAAGGTAAAAAAAAAAAAAGAACAAGAAAAAAAGGACTACATGCTGGACTTGCTTTATTTAGGATCAGAGTTTATAATTAAAGAATAGGAAAAAGATTCAGATTGAGCAAATCTAGCTTCCATTGAACAGTTCCAACCTTATGACTTGTTCACTCGGAAATGTATGATTGCAGTTTTTTTTTTCTTCCCCAAATTAAGCCGTCACTTGGAAAACTCAATTGTGTGTATTTACTCAGGTTATCTTTGATTTTGAAATTGCTTTGATGATCTGAAACAATGAAGCTCGACAAAAACGCAAAATCAGAAGAAACCCGTAAGAGGGTGAAAAGTTCTTTGCGTGTCTGGATGGGTTGAACGTAATTCAAGCAACGCAAACAAACAAACGTCAAGGAAATAACAACAAAATGCATTCTGAATATGGTCACATTTCTTCTATGTGTCTTTGTATTACATACCAAACTCACTGAAGCAGTAATATTCCCTCTCATCCTTCTCCTTCCTGCACTCGCTCATGCAGAAGGCATCGTGTGTGTAGTCAGACTCTGTGGAGACGAGAAAGGCAGCTTGAGAGGAAAGTTTGAGAGGAAGAGTCTGTGCTGCTTTCTCAAGGTAGCAGGGAAGACTCATGACTGCTGTGACTGTTAATACATCTTCACTCACTAACGCTTTAGACTTTTTAAGAGAGGAAGAGTCTTTGACTTTGAACTTCCAAGTCTTACTTTTATTGTCATTTTAAAATGTTGCCTCTAAAACGTCTCATTTGTCTGTTTTTTCTTATGTTTAGGGCAGGAAACTTCTAATGTGTATCGGAATATTCCACTATAAATGCTCTAAGAGTGGAATTGTTTTGATTAAGATATTCCCATGTGGGAGATTTAGTTCAGGGACTCTGGTAGAAGATATGTGGATCCCCCTGTCACAGCACAGGGAAACAGCCCCCGCCTCTCCTACCTCGCCTCAGGACGTCAAACTGGTAGAGCAGGCTGGAGGGCCGCCGGGTGAAAAACATCGGCGGGCGGCTGTTGTTCCAGGCCACGGAGCTGATTCCAGACTGGAAGAGGCCGGACCTCCCGGGCCGGTTCTCCTCTGGGTCCTGGCGTCGGTTGGGGGAGTCTCTGCGAGGTGAAGAAGCTGTTTGATGCGGCTGGACGGGTGTTTGTGTCTGAGCTGGGGTCTTGGGTTTGGAGTTGGGCTGTCCCTCCGGCTCGCCCTGCTGAGGAGGGCTGATGTGGGTCTGGGCGTCCTGACTGATTTTCTGTGTCGTGCGATTGGAGCCAGCACTTGTGGCTCCTGTCAGCTGGGTTTTGGGAAACAAACCGGCAACTTCCCCCCTGTTTTTCTCACTGTTGTGCTCGGTTAAGCGGTCACTCTTGTGCCCCTTTTTGCTCTTATTGTTGGGGCCCTGGTGACGGAGGACCGGGGCCAGGTTGCTGTGCTTTGGCCACACAGCGGATGGCATTGGGTGGAAGTTTAGCTTAGACTCACTAGACTTGCTGCTTTTCTCCAAGAGCTCATTGATGGGCAGGGTGGGCTCTTTGACCACCAGCCTGGTTTGGTTGCTTGGTGCAAGATCCTGTGGACCCTTGTCTATAAGGGTGTACAGCTCTGGAAAAGAAGCAAACAGCACTTCAGCTACAAAATGACACAATTCAAACTGATACTATGACTGACATCCGGAAAACAGTTTTCCCTTTGCTAAAAGAGTGACCCCACTCTATTAACACTGTGGGTGTTTGTTTGTCTCGGCTTTTCTTCCTGTTTCCTAAATGTCACTTAAGGTGTCCCTCTGGGATTTGTATCAGGAACAACACTTCTTCCAATGTCCAATAATAATATGTGTCAGAATATTGTTGATGCCTTTCTCCATCTATCATTCTATATGCTGATGACACAGTTGTTTGTTGACCTGCGAACAGCATTGGCCTTGTGTTTGATCTTCTGCAACAAGACTTATCATTTGTTTCACCTCAAAATAGTTCGAAACATAAAAAAACACTGAAGAAAAAGCAAATATCCAAAACAAGAAATGGCATTTTCAACACTATTCATGGCCTTCCCCATCCAGACACTAATGCATCCCTATGACTGAGAGCTGACAAGTTTAAGCATTAAGAAAGGTGTGAAGACCTGGGCTGGCACCTGCATGGAGTCCAATATGATGCATTGCATGACAAACCAGGTGGCTTGAAGGTGTCCCAATGTCATCAACACTGACAGCTGAGGTGGTGTGTGTGCCTTAATTGGTATGTGAACAATACATTTTGGCATACCATTTGAAACACAGTGACAGTTCACTTCTGAATTGTGGAATGCCATCACCGAGAGTCCAGTGGTTAGGCTTCACAGGACCATTGCTTATCAACCTCAGGCTGATGGACTGTGAGAGGTTTCTCAGCTTCATTCAGGCAGCTTGTCTGAAGGATGATAGTTGAGTCAACAAATTTCCACATCTAATGCTCGAACTGCAAACTTCAGCTATGGAAGGCCTACAGTTATTGTCATTAGAGATGGCTTTTGGCCAAGCGCTGCCGGGACTTTGCTTCCTGTTGCTACATTCTGATGTTTTATAGCAGGCAACTTTCTTTGATAAAGCCAAAGTTTCCTCACCGGTCCCCATGTCACTCAACAACTCTATTCAGTGATCCAAAGAGTACTTTTACATTCCTATCATTCTCAGTGTATTGAATTTTGATCCTGTGCCAAAATGCACACCATGGACCTCTTTGGAATATTTAATTGTGGACATGTGTTGACAACCAAACAGATGGGAGAGGTTCTCTGCTTAACATCTCAATGCAGATTAAATTTGAACCTATCAATTTATTTGGCATGGGTCCCACATTGATGTAGGTACCCTTGTCACATTACACCTCCAGAGACATGTGGCTTCACTGATGGTCCTGAATCAATGTCTGAAGTCTCTCAGGACACATCCTGCCTCAGTGCACTAGGTTTAGCTGTGTTGTTCGACTCAGGACTGGGGGATTCTGGGGAAATGACTGTAGGGTATTGTGAGGATTTGAGTTTTTCTGTGTGTTTATTTAGGTTTCTGTTCTGTGGCGTCTCTGTGTTGGCCTGTCTACCCCTTTATTAGTTACACCTGTTCCTTGTCTCCCCCGATTGTCTCCCTGTGTATTTAAACCCACCGGTGTCCCACCTGGTTCTCCTCTATGCGAGTGTCTTGTCAAGTCCGTCATCAGTTGTTTGAACCAGTTGCCACCAGTGTTCAGCCATTAACCTTTTGCTCATCTGTGCTGCTTGGATTGTTGCTTGTCTATCATTAAATCATAATTTCCTTAATTTCCTTAGTTTGATTTTATTTAAAAATAATTTCCTTAATTTCCTTAGTTTGATTTTATTTAAAATAAAATCAAACCAATTGGAGCCACCTATGTGTCTCACACTGACCATGGTGTCACTATTTAAATAAATGCTGCTAAATTAAAAAAAAAGGGGACTATTCAAGCTTTTTCTAGATGTTGGGCACTGAGATTCCTCACAGGATCTCACCCACCATGACAATGTGTGCATTCACATTAGCTGCCGTAACAGTTTATTTCATTTATAAATCAATACCGGATTCACTATCAGTGGTGGTAAACTTTCTATACCACTTAAATAGAGCATCCAGAGCTTCCACTCACAGGCTTTTATCATAAAGTGTTTAGTGTTCATTTAGTAGAACAGATATACTTCGAATAAACAACAACTAAATCAGAAGCAGGGCAGAGTAACTGGCCGTGAGGATTTCAAACTAATTTTAAAAGCACAGGAAAAAACTATTTGTTATTTATTAGCAATGCTATTCATACTATGGTCCACTTGTTTTGTTTTGTATTTTCATTTAATTAGTTGTATGCACTAGATTGACTATTGGATCTGTTTTGGCAATATACCCGGCATGCCAAGGCAGGTCTGAAAATGAGACGCCATGTGCCAATAGAATTTATCTGTATAAATGATGGTAAAATAAGAGCAATAACAACGAAATGTAAATGAAAACCTCAGATTTCCCCGGATCACTGTAGTTTCTTTTAAAACAATTTTTGAAATTATTGTTTGAAGTCAGGCTTTTTCTGCATTAAATGTCTTATACACACACACACAAAAAAAATAAACTTACTGATATGGCATCCAGTATTTAAATGAACCTTACCCAATTACAGACACAGATAATGCCATGCAGCGACTATTACCTGCAACTATAAAATCGACACCACGAGTCAGTAGAAAACAAACAAACAAACAAACATAAACTAACTCACCGTTGACAACTTGCTCCTCTGTGTCATAGAGAGGAAACGCCAGAAACAAAAGAACCAGAGTAATTCCTGTCATCTTGGATGGACCAGTTTTGGACTCACTGCACTGTTTGTTCTCAAGTTGGGATTCCTGGGATTTTTATAGGAGCGCTCAGGGAGCGGATGGGATGAGGTAGAAAGGGAGGGTGTGGGCCGGCCCAAAACAGGGACACAAACACTTTCACACGACACTCCTACCATTTGTGCACAATTCAAAACACACCAACAGAGCCCACTGTGTGCAAGAAACGTGCACACATTTATTTTATTGAAAATAAGCGTTCTTTATTATCTGGTGTCAAATTAAATACTCCATTCCTGACTTCTTCGTTTTTACATTCTTAAAACTTTTAACCTTTACATTCATTGGGAGACTACTTTGCATAAAATTCACAATTTAACCAGCTTGTAGATGACTACTAAAAAAGATGAGTATTCACTGCCCTCTAGTGTTGAAGAAAAGAATATCAGCTCAATGTTGTAGCAATTTATCATTGCCTCAAAACCCCCTAAATGGAATAATGAAAATATAATAAAATGTTCTGGTTCTGCCAATTCTTTGCTCTAAGGGCAGATCTGTTTATGTTCATTAAGTAAACAGCAAAAATTAAAATAAATGTTGGGTTACTTGTTCTAAATTATAGGCAATTTTGTTTCTATAAAATGTTGGCATTCACGTGAGTTTCAATAAGAAACATCTTTGGTCCGATACACACATTTCTGTGATTCATAAATATGTTTTTGCATTTCTAAATACTTCATATGATGAAATAAAAATAATTTAGCCTATTAGAACTTGCTGTTTGTTCCCCGCACTCTGTCTTTGTCGTCCATAACAGGGTTGATATTTCGCTCTACTAAATCATCGCTGGTTTATCTTTTAATAAACATGGCATTGTGTACTTTAACAACTAAAAGGAAACTAAATGCGACCCAGATGGGACTCGAACCCACAATCCCCAGCTCCGGAGGCTGATGCCTTATCCATTAGGCCACTGGGTCATTACGTGGAAAACCAGAGAAGCGTCATTTTGTGTCTGTGCTATGTGAGTTTCGTGTGTATTCTGTGTGATTTATGTTATTTTTTTGTTTGTACATTTTGCCCGGTTGCAGTCATCTTTGATAGTACAGAGGCGTGGCCCTCAAAATGTTACTACGCAGCAAACTATTGCCTTTATAAACGCCGGTTAATGCACCATTCCGCTGAAGTTAGCATCTGGAACGAGGCTTCTGATTTGGGTATTGTAAAGGACTTAATGAAGTGCAGTTTTTGCATAATGAAATAAGTGCCCTAGCTTAGACTAAATCTGTCAATGTTTGACGTGTACATACTGTTTTTTTTTGTGTTTTTTTTTACATGGATCTCTTCAATAAATCTTAGTTGTACATTTTTAGAGTTTTCACAAATTGCATAAAGACTTGACAAATCGCAAGCTGTATTTCATAGACTTTATAATCAGTGTAAAGCAGTGTAAAGCCCAAATAAATCTTCCTTATTTGAAATAGTCTCAAATTAAATTCGGGTCATGTTGAATTAGAATCTGCTTTATATATGAGATGCGTTTAGTGAAACATCAAAAGTAAAGCAAATTTATTAAATACTTTAAATGTCATAGTTAAAAAGAATAAATAAAAATACGAATCGGATACTAACTTCAGACTCACTCAAACCCCCGGTAACAGGGCGGAGCGTTTTGCAAATCTGACCAATCGCATTTTAGAACACCAGCGGCATATATATATGACGTCATTTAAGAAGTGTTTTTTTTTCTCCCCCCCCTTTCAAGGTAAGCACTTTGCACATGCCGAGTTACTGAGCGAATTTACAAACTGTATTTATCTGTTTTCTGTTACTTTGCTTAGTATTTGAGTTTACAGTTATTCTTCGAGTCGTTTCCGTGTTCAGTGGGAACACATGGAGTCCAAAACGTTTACTTGACTTAGAGAGACACGCGCCGTTAAACTAGCTTACCGTCTGCTAGCGAGCTAACCTGGAATAATCGGCTGAATAAAAAAAAGGGGGAAAAAACGGTTAGCCCGACCGTTTCAGTTAGTCGTTAGTTTAGCGGCACATTAGCAGAGTCGGCTTGTGTTGCTCAACGGCCAGCGGCAATGTCAGCTGACACGGACAACGGGGCTCGGCTCTTCCAGTTCAAAAACAAAGGGAAAGACGTGAACGTAAGTTGTGCCTATAACAGCGTTACTACAAAGTTAACAGCTGGATTTCTTGCTCTCATGTTGGATATTAACTTTTTTATTTTATTTTATTTTTAGGAATTGAGGCGCAGGAGGTCAGAATTCAACGTTGAGCTCCGGAAAGCGAAGAGAGACGTTCAGATATTGAAGCGGAGAAACGCGCAGAGCTGCGCGGAGGATCCGACCTCCCCGCCGCACCTGAAGGCCCTCAGCGCCCAGGTGAGTCACCCTGCCGCCCGGGTCACCGGCCTCCTGCGCTCCGCGGCTGCTGGGGCGCCTACCTCCACGCAGAAAACGTGCAGTAAAGTGAGCACTAGTTTAAAAATAATTATCATTTCAAAATGCATTTACATATACCAACAAAAACAAATGACCACATACTTTTTTTTTTTTTTTTGCTTCTTTTTTTTGAATGCAGAATACTATTTAGTATGTAGAGAGGTAACTAAATATATTTTCTTTTGCTTTTTTGTAAAAAGGTTGTCAAACGAAGATGGAAACATTTGTTTGTTTCTGATCTCTTTTTGTGCTTTCTAAAGTGAGCTGAAAGTGAGCTGAAATAAAGTTTCAGCTCTAAGATAAAAAACAAACAAAAAAGAAACAAACATTGATTGCCCAGTTGATTTAAATTCACACAGATTGGCAATCTCCAGTATCTAGCAAGTGAAGACCGAAAAATATCTTTAAAAAAAAAAAATTGGTTGAGAAATCTTTTTAAAAAAAATCTTCTGAAACGTACATCCATGCAGATCGTTCTTCCACTAAATGTTCCGGTCACGACATGAAGTAAATTAATCATATTTGTTGTGACATTAAGTGTTGGGACTTTAGAGAGGATCAAAACGTGGCGCCTGTGGTGATGTTTGCACCTTTCATACCTTTCAGAAAGCAAAGTCAGACGTGACACAACGCATTCTGATGCTGCTCAATTCCTCTGAATAGCATCACGTTTGCTCAAAGTTGTCCAAAAAGTTACGCGCGCGCTCATTTGATCGTTTTTCTTTTTCTTTTTATGTGCAACATAGCCAATTGAAACAAAAACATTGGGTCCTGCGTTCACTGCTCTGCAACAATTTACATACCAGCATCTCTGAACTCAGAGAGAGCAGCAAATCCAAACAAGGATGTGACTTTTCTGCACAACTTGACCAAAGTTCATTTTTAATCTTGGTGCAAAACTTCAGCATCAACATGGAAATGACAGCTGCTTGATCGCTGTTGTTCGTTTCGCAGCGCAGCTTCCAAACCTGTTTTTAAGAGAAGTCCAGTTCCTCTCAAATCTGACTACAGGGGGAATGTTGTTTTTAACTTCTTTTCCGTGAACGCTGATCCCTTTTGGTTTCTCTTTTCAAAGCCGACTCAGGATTGGTCATTGGAGGACATAGTCGGAGGAGTAAGCAGTGTGAATACAGAGCATCAACTGCTGGCTACACAGGCAGTCAGGTAAAATCATTTTCTCATGTTTTTTTTTTTTGTGTGCAAATACTAAAAACTGTTTCTGAAATAATCTTTTTTTTTTTTGTGTAAATACAGCATAGGGATTGTTATATTTGGAAACCAATCTAATACTTAAAAAAATTTTTTTTACATGCATTTGAGGAAAAAAAAAGTTGACACATTACTTTTTGGTTTGTTTTTCTTCTCATTGTTATTTGTAGTTATTACGTAGTTTTAACCGCACTGTCGATGAATTCAACTTACAAACACCTTTTTTGAGCCTCAAGGAAAATTAACGTTTTTACCTACAAAAATGCACAGAAAGACAAAAAAAAGCAACTCAAGAAATGTAAAATATGTGCAATAATACATATTTTACACTCATTCCTATATAACTAGTTGTTTCACAAAGGTTTCAATTTAAATAACCAATAATGTTAGGTCATGTGTCTCACCTTTTGTTCCAAACAAAATAGGACAACTATCAAATTGTATATCGATCCAGTGTTGTTGTTTTTTTTCATTCTTTGAACAACAAAATAATTACAAAGAAACAACAACAGTCTGGATGTTTTAGTCGAGTTAAAGTCTCTCCTCTTTGTTTCCACTCCCAGATTCTTAAATACTCATTCCTTCCAGCTACTTTCTGACTTTCGCAAACCAAAAAGAGCGGCGGTCATGTTTTTCTTCTTCTTTCTCTTTAGCTCTGAGCTACTTTCCTCTCACCGTCTCCTACTGCGTTTCAGAAAGCTTCTCTCCAAAGAAAAGCAGCCGCCTGTCGACAGCGTCATCGCCGCGGGCCTCATCCCGCAGCTCGTAGGCTTCCTGGCTCTGTTCGACTTCCCCCACATCCAGTTCGAGGCGGCCTGGGCGCTGACCAACGTCGCCTCGGGGACGTCGGAGCAGACGGCCGCCGTGGTGGAGGCCGAGGCCATCCCGGCCTTCGTCAGGCTGGTTGCGTCGCCTCACAAGCACCTCAGCGAGCAGGCTATCTGGGCTCTCGGCAACATCGCAGGTACGCTGGAAAAGGCTGGAGCGGCAGGCCATCTTATAACAGTGATCAGTCCCACTGGAATTTTGCAATTGTTTATTGGGATTTTTTTTTTCCTTCTTTTTTTTTGCATCAAAATCACAGACTTTGGTGGGGGCGAACACTCAATAATTTGCAAGGAATGTTGAGATATTTGCACTTATTTCTTTACAAGTGAGACACACTGCCACCTGCAGGTGGGCAAACTCATTGATGTAAAATATCAGTAAATGAAATGTGTACATTTACTAATTACAAACAGACTTGTTTTTAAGCCTTTATATCTGTTGGGAACGTAATGTAACTTTTAAAATTAGAATATTACATCAGATAAATAATTTTTTTAAAAATCCATAAACAATTGCTGCACAGGATTTTATTTAGTAGTATGACACTAAAGGAACATCTGTATTTGTCGTTTTCTTCTCACTTTAAACTTATGCGCTATTTTTGTCATTCCGACGCACAAAGTACCAGAGAAAAACATTGAAGTTACAAATAAAAGTTCCAAGACATGTGCTCCTGATTTAACGCGACCAACTGGATCTCCTTTGCTGGATTTAGGCGACGGACCCAACGGCAGAGACCTGGTCATCAAACATGGCGTCCTTCAGCCTCTCCTCGCCTTGGTGACGACCTCTGACCTGTCCGTGTTACCCGTAAGTCGCTCTCACGTGTGTTTGTTCGCATCGTTCGCATTTGGTTGCAGTTTTCTGGCAGATCACCTAAAATGAACAAAATTAGGGCCAGTTTATCGACCAGCGATTGTAATTGTTCATGTTGCACTGCAAACACACAAATGCAAATATTTTAGTAGACTTAAAATAAGACAAAACTAACTTACAAGTAACTTTTCTGCAAGATCATTTCTTTAATTTTGATAAAAACGTATTTATTCCAATGGGAAATTATTTCACTCATAAAATGGGAAATTATTTGCTACTGTTTCACAAATATTAGGGATTATTGAGTTAAAACAAGCTCATGTTTCTTGGTGAAAAGTGACTTGTAAGTTAGTTTTGTCTTATTTTAAGTGGACTAAGATATTTACACTAGAAGCTCGATCAAATACTCTGTAAGATGTTGTGTTTTTGCAGTGTACTATGCCATTGTTTTACAGTCTGTCCTGTAATATGTCACATAAACATATCATAATAATAATAATAATAATAATACGGCGTTCTTGACCCCCTGCATCAGCCTGCCTACCTGCTCAACGTGGCCTGGACGCTCTCCAACCTGTGCCGACACAAGAATCCGGCCCCTCCCCTGGCGGCCGTGCAGCAGATGCTCCCCGCTCTGGTGAAGCTCCTCCACCACGACAACAGCGAGGTCCTGGCCGACACCTGCTGGGCTCTGTCCTACCTGACCAACGACTCCAACGAGAGGATAGAGGTGGTGGTGAAGGCCGGGCCCGTCCCTCGTCTCGTGCAGCTCCTCGCCTGCGGGGAGCTCTCCATTGTGGTGTGTGGCGTCGAGCTCGACTTCCATTTACGATTTTAGATGAGATTAACTTGTGGCGCAGAAGGCTCTGTAAGCTAACTGTACAAAGGAACGTCCAGGTTTTAAGGATCCAAAATGGTTCTTGCTCTGATGCAGGAGCCACACATCTGTAAAAATTCTCAAATCCGTGCATCTAAATTAAGGCCTGTAAATGTTTTAAATTTGTTAGAAAAATACGTTTTGTGGTGGCAGGACTATTTAATCCCTTAAGTTCAGTGTAGTTTATTTTTCTTGTTGGACTTTCCTGTCAGCCAAATGTTTGCAGCATCTTCATTGCGTTCTGTGACTCAAGGCGGTTGAGGCTACCGCTAACTAGCCTTGCTAACTACCTTGTTTTTTTGTGTCCATTGTTGGTAAAATAAATGTTTCTGCAGTTTGCTGGACAATGTTTGTCTTCTCCACAGACTCCAGTCTATTGCAAACTCTTACAACGGCACATTGTGCAACAAAACCTGGCACTATTGAATGAAATTTGCCGTTTTGGTTTGTACATCTCTGTCATGAAACAGGTTGTAAATTTAAGTCATAATTGTCTTAAAAAGTTTTAAATTTGAAGACTTAAACTTAGTGGTTTTCTGTAAAATCTAGAATTTCTAAAAGTTAGAAATTAAATTTAAACTCTGTTATCAAAAAGATCCATCCATTTTTTAACATGAACACGTGTAGGAACCCTGAAAGAAAAAGCACATTTGGTTCCAACACATCCATTAATGTTCTTAAAACTATATCTGTCTCTGTGAATAGAGTAACTATATATCCATTAGTAGTTACTTTTTGCCCTTTCACTCTCATTTCCTCTTTCTGAACACAAATGAATCCTCAGAAACTTCCTCAGTCGACTCGTGGTTGCCGGCCAAGTTTCGTCTTCTGAAATAATCGCCTCTCTCTTCCCCCTGTTCTTCCCCCCCGCCCCCCGTCTAAGACTCCAGCTCTGAGAACCATCGGCAACATTGTGACCGGAACCGATGAGCAGACCCAGTGTGTGCTGAACGCAGGTGCCCTGGCAATGTTCCCGGCCCTGCTGAGACACCACAAGCCCAGCGTGCAGAAGGAGGCGGCCTGGACCGTGTCCAACATCACCGCCGGCAAGAGCAGCCAGATCCAGGAGGTCATCAATGCCGGACTGATACCCATACTGGTGGAGGTCCTACAGCAGGTCAGGACGCATGTCGTGTTGATATTTTAATTGTATTTTATTGTAAACTACAATGTGAAAAACACAGTTTGTTGTTGTAAACGTCACAGCTCTTCTGCTTCACTTTCAGCCACTTACGTAGACTGGAGATATGCACTGAAAGAGGGTATATTTTAGGGGATTTGTTTGATTTTTCTCCATGAAATAAAGTTTTTCAGTACATCGGTACCTTCAATACCTCAGAAAAGGTCTCAAAATCAACCGCTGTCCTTTTCTACTCTAAGAGTAGAAGAGAGGTTTGACTGATTGACCAGCCCACCAGGTCATGCCTGCACGTTTGCAGTTAATAATAGTCACCCAACTGTTGTCAACCCAGGAACTTTCTTGCTGTATTTAGCAACATTTCTAACAAAGAATAATTGGTACTGGCCAAAATTGGAATCGGCAGGTCAGGCTTTTAAAAAAAAGAAATCGGTGCATCCCCACGTTTTTGTCTCTTTTATGTCCAGCATCTCATTTGCTTTTTCTGTAAACGTTTTCAGGGAGATTACAAGACCCAAAACGAGGCTGTGTGGGCCGTCACCAATTACACCAGCGGTGGAACAGTGGACCAAGTGGCCTACCTGGTCCACTGCAACGTTCTGGAGCCTCTGCTCAACCTGCTGACCGTGAAGGACAGCAAGGCCATCCTGGTCATCCTGGAGGCCGTCTCCAACATTCTACAGGTGACAACTCTCAGCCGTCTGAATATAAAGAACATATTTATGAAACAGGTTTATTCATTTCAGTGAGAAGTTCTGAACTTTTGAACTTTTTTTTTTTTTTTTTTTTTAATTGTTTTGAACTGTTTGTGTCCAGATGGCCCAGAGCACCGGCGAGGTGGAGAAGCTCTGCCTGATGATCGAGGAGTTGGGCGGCCTGGACAAGATCGAGACTCTGCAGACTCACGACAACGAAGCCATCTACAAGTCGGCCCTGAAAATTATTGAAAAGTTCTTATCTGAAGAGGTAGTTTTCTTCAGACTCTCTGTTAGGTTTGAAAATGTCTCTGCTGCTGTCTTTCTTTTTTTTTTTTTTTAGAATTACTTTTATCAATCCAGGCAAACCAGACAAACATTAAAACTGAAAAAAAGGTCTGATGGGTAAACAATCGATAACTGCTTTAGGAATTGTATCAATAAGAATCTGGATTTTTAGTCTTTAGTCAAAAGGGATGTTCTGAAAATATTCTATCACTTGATGAAAAGATAATTGGAAATGAGAACGATTATTATTTATTGTTTCTCCTGGCAACCCTATGCGGAGAAGCAACTAGGACAGTCATCCATCCAGCGGCCCGTCGTGTTTTTGAGTTAAAAAATATTTAAAGTTGACATGAAATTTGAGAGTATCACTTCATAATCACATGTTATTGAAAGATTATTAATACCTGAACAGTAACTATAAAGTCTTAAAAACTGCAGCCATTTTAAAAAAGACTTGACTAAACGAGCAATGCCTGGTGGGGGCACAGTGAAGCCTGTTGGCCCGCCAGGCTTAGAATACACTGGGGGAAACCCTGGGTCTTATATAAAGGTTCCACAATACTAAACTCTTATTTTTTCCCCCTTTTTTGTGCGTTTATTATTAATACCGTTTGGCTTTGGTTCATTTTGTCTTTCAGAATCCAGACGAGCCTCTGGCTCCAGATGCTCCTCAGGACTGCTATGCCTTCAACATTCCTGAGGACAAAAACACTTTCCAGTTTTAACTTGTTCACTTTGATTTCTGACATTAAAAAAAAGGGGGGTAAATTCTTATCTTGATATTTTAGACTAATATCTTTTTGAAAAATATTTGTAAATAAATTTTTAAGTATTTTAATGGAATTTTTGTGTCCTGTTTATTGTTTCTCCGGGCAACCCTACGCAGAGAAGCAGCAAGTATACATGGGATGGATTGTTTCTGACATTTTTTGTTTGGTGAAAATAGTGCGCTCATCTCACCACTAGGTGACACTGTGCTCGTTCCTAATGGTTACAGTCGCATTCTCAAACGGATTTGAAAAATGAAGGTTTTTGGTGCATTTAGTGGTTTATGAAAGTGACTGAGTTGGTTAAAGAAGGAGCAGAACTACTTCCACAATGCAGTTAAATAAATTTTTATACCATATTCAACCTTTGAAATATTCAGTGTTTTTTTGGTATTTGTAAAAAAAAAAAAAAAAAGGTAAATTAATAAAAATGAATTTAGATGACTTGCTCTGCTCCTCAGGTGTAGAAGTAACTTCAGAATATATAACTAGAGACTTAATGGAGTCTTCGAGCAATATAATTAAACTGGCAGTTTAATCTTAGATGTTAAAATAATGGCCACACTTGACAATCAGAAGGCTTCATAGTGTCAAATGTTTTAGTTTCAACAGCTGAGTTAACTTCAGTCATGAACTGGGAGCTCAGGTAAATTCATCTGTCACGTCATGTTGGAGAAACTTTCAAAATAAAGCAACGACGTACAAAGTGTCACAGGTCACACAGTTAGATTTTACTTTGACTGTATGAACAATGCGCTGGGCTGAAGTTTTATACGTATCTACGTGTTTTTGAACGCCGCTGGCAGTTTCGTCTCAAGTAAAGTTTCGGTATCGAGATGCGGTTCCCTGCGCTTCAGTCGAGGTATTGCGCTTCTAAACAGTGTTTTACAGCAAGCGTGACCATGGTGCGTTCAAAAACATCCGGCACATCGGAAGATCTATATTTTACTAACAATCAATTTTCCCTTTACTTAACCAAGACAAGAAGCATAGGTTAAGGTTTAAACTTACACATTTTCAGTGTGAATACGTGCACTATTTTGTCACTGATATTAAATCCAATTAAACTTTTTCTCTTTTGTCAGTTACGATCACCAAAATTACTTATATATCTTAAATGCCAAAATATTGAAAGTTTACGAAGTTGGCACATGAGGATTATGACTCCTTTTAAGAAATCTTGGGAAAAGCCCAGAGGATGATGCCTTTTGTAAGTTTCTGGCTTGTTAATTCACAACATCTGTGTCAATTACAGACACCCCTCATCTGAAAGAAGTCAGACAAAAATAGGACGGGACATGGTCTACCATTGTCTGCATTACTGCTTTTTTATTTTAATAATGGCAAACAAAAACCTCCAAACCTACATTTACATATATATCGATTTGTATTTCAGAATATTACCTTAATGTTATTTTTGTTTATCTTTTATCACTAATTTTGCATTTAAAAAAAACCCCAGCAGACAGCAACACTTCATATTATTTTAAAACTGATAATCCTCAGTTGACTTGAATGCACCACTGGCCAGACGTACCGAAATACACCGTGTACAAAAGCGAACAAGTTTCCTTGGAGGGAGCCGCCTCGACTCCACACCGGATGTACGTCTGCCTGCCTGCAGCGGCGCAGTCTTTACAACTATTTCCCCCAACTTCAGTTGGAGCAGCTCGGGCAGTGTAGACGCCTGTCCGGATGGGGGACAAACCGCTCACCTAATCCGTGTCACTCCTCTTGACACGACCCGCAGTCGGGCATGTAGCTTCGCGTATTTCCTCTACGTCTGTGTTTTTCTGTTAAAAAAAAAATGGGCTCCGGTGGAGAGTGTATTGGAAGGGATCTAATTGTGAGAGCATTACGTTGCATGCACAGTCAGCGTGATTTGCTATGGTGATACTACAAGAAGCTAACCCCGAGCTAGCCCAGGGATCGTTTTTGGGAGATACCTTTTATTGGACAAAGCTGCACGCTAGCGTGTGAATTAGACATTTTTTGTTAGTCTTCATTAGAGTGGAATATCAAAAGGGAATGTCGAACCAAGGAGTAAGGAGAAATGGCCCAGTAAAGCTGCGGTTGACAGGTAAGCAGAATTTAAACCCCCCTTCTTACGCCGCTTAGTTATGCTAGCACACTGTTAGCCTGCATGCTAGCGGTTTTTACTCCGTCTGCTGGGTGTAATAACTCATGTATTGAGGGAAATTATAGCATCAAACACATACCTGGCATTCTGACTAGTTAGAATTAGAATTAGCAACGTCACATATAAGTGAATAACACTTACAAAGATGAACTGGAAGGTATAGAAGTGCAGCTTATAAGCCTACCTTGTTAGCAAACATTAGCTGACTTCACTGTTTATGTTTGGTTAGCTTCGCTGCTAAACGTTGCATCCGTCTCCTTCCCTGAACTACCTGCAGTAGTTTGGGGGATAACGTGACATAAATGAATAATAACGCAACTCAGTTTACTTTCAGTAACCTTGACTTTTCACAGAAGTTGCATTTAAATCAAGCAGCGGCCACTGTGCTGCATGATGCTGTTATGGATGATATGTCTTTTTTTTTGTCAATTTGCAGAATATTGCAAAACACAGCACTTTATCAGTGTTTTGCATTGGGGCTTAAAAAGTGTGATAATGATTTTCCTTTAAGGCGTTTTTAAAATGTTGCAATGAGACGTCCTGGAAATGATCTTTCATTTTATTTAACCGACATATTATCTCGTTTTGGCATGGACTCATGGTCAAGACGAGGGACAAAATGTCCCACATCCCCTGAATGGAACACACCTTAAAAGCCTTAAAAAAGAAAAAAAACAATAATCACATATAAAACATACATATAAAATACTGAAGACGTCAGTATGATCATATATTATAACCCATGTGTAATCAAGTACCTAATTAAAAAGTTAAACTTCTTCTTCCATTTGAATCTGGTTGAATGTGTTCTCAAGATCTTTCCATACGAAAGGGTCATATTTTTATAGATCCTCTGAAGATTCAACGTTTGCTTCACTGGGACAATAACTCATCGAAGTTCTGGCTTTTCCACCGTTACTGTTTGGTAAATTGAGGACTTTCGTCAAACACTGAGACAAGATATCTGTCCTGCAATAAAGAGACAATCTATGTAGACTCCTGTTAAAAGTGAATGTCCCAGTAAATTTAGATGATCCTTGCTTGTTTATGTTTTCTTGCTTAGGCTAGAGAACGTTCTCACATACTAAATTACTAGATTTATGTTTATGTAAATGGCAAAATCAATGACAGAAAGGTTATTATTATTATTTTTTTAAAGTCTTCACCTTTTGGAAAATTAACCAGGGCTTTGTCGTAGCAACACTTGAATAAGTCAGTTGTGTAACAAAGTATTTGGAGCAAAAATGGCAGCCTGAGGTCCTCTAATCGTAATATACGATTTCTTCAGCCTCCGGAGCATTAAATCTTCATGTTTAAGTTCAGTGCTGTAGTGCTTATGTTAAAAAGGTGCAACCAGCAGTAGAGGACCTTAAATTTTCCTGCTTAAGTTTCTGAGCTTCCTTTCTTTGCTGTAGCTAACGACACCGGTTCTAGTTTAACTCCAGCAGACTGACCCGAGGCTCATTGAGGACTAAGTAGTGTCGTGGAGAGAAATTGTGACTAAAACACATCCAGTTCTGGTCTGGTCCGGTCCGGTCTGCCTGGGGTCTCTCTCTCTCTCTTCCTCTCCATATGGACGATAGTTTTAAATGTGCCGCAGTGGTCTTCAACGGAATGTCAAGAATGTGAAACCTCAAAGAGCCTTTCCTGATCAGAAACCCATTCAAAGTGCAACTCGCATCATTTGGAATGATTATCCAATTTCCAGCGACTTGAGTTCTTTGTCATCGGGCTTGTTGTTTGCGTCGCAGACGTTGCGATTGGATTCAGTTGTGGCCAAGTGCGATTTCAGATCGGAATGCATTGTTGGTTCTGAATGCACAGCCGATGCGGTGGTCCTTTAATTATAATGTGTTGTTTCCCCCTCATCCCTCTGTGTCTGACAGAATGGTTTGTCTGGACAAAAGAAAATTAAAATATTATGGTTTATGTTGCTCGGTTGGTATTCTTCCAACTGCTTTAGGTTTTAGCCATTATGTTGAATAAACTTTGGGTTTTTGTGATGAACCTTTAAAAGAATTGCTCTGATGTGTCGGCGGTCCTGTCCTGAGCTTCAGCCAATCAGTTCTCAGTGAAGTGGTGGCTTTCTATCAGATGTAGACGAGAAGAAGTTAATAGACAATGGATGTCATACGAACGTTGGACCTTCAAAGACATCATCTTTTAAGAATTGTACAACAAGCGACTTGATTGATTTCTAAAAACTAAACGTTTGCTGCAAACCTTTGGATTCGTTTGCCTGCACACGTCCCTTAAATTTTGAATAAACGTCCGACAGCAAGTTACAACAGGGGAACCGCCCTGCTGTTCCAGAACCTAAATGGCCATTTTCTTTTTTCCATTTCAAACAACGTTTTGACGAGTTTCTCGTTAAAACTCCGTGTCCCGTTATCAACCATCCAAACTGTGTCGTCCTCAGAGGAAAGAGAATTTGTTGAAATGACTACAACCAATTCAGGTTGAGGTTTTCAGAAACTGAAGGATGCTCTAACTCGGGCTGTTGTTAACAAATATTTCAGTTATCGAGTAATTAATGGATTATTTTGATGAGTAGTTGAAAAATAAAACATTGTCCTGTTGTAGCTTTTTAAGCTAATTGAATCAAGTTTATTTCTATAAGATATTTCAGCAATGAGGTTAAAGTGCTTCACGTCATAAAAACATAATACAGTAACCGATTATTTAACAATCAATGAACAGTGCATTTTGTCAAGCAGATATAAATTCAATATGTTTAGTCTTTATAAAAAAAAAACCCAAGAAAAACAACTAAGTATTTCAGCATCTTTGCAGTTTTCTGGGAGGTTGCTCCAGATGTGTGGTGCATAGAAGCTGAAAAAAAGAAATACATGAAAGGTGAAGTAAGTACAAAACAATCCAGTTGCCTTTTTAAAAAAAATAACATTTTATTGCTTAAAAATTCAATACGATTCAAAAATCATGTTGATTCTTAAGTTTGAAGTGTGACAAAAACTTATTTATAAATTAGATGCATCTAATCTATTCCAAACTTTGCCAAATGAATCCAGGTGAAACTATAAAATGAAACAAAAAAAAAAGAAGTGAATGTACAGTTAGCAGAACAACAGTCAATGTGAAATAGATAGTGAACTGATGAAAACAATAGTTTGGTCAAAGATGCAAATAGAAACTGCAATAAACATAAACTCAAATGGGTCCAGAAGTGCAATTGGGACTTTAAAATATAATGTAAAATAAAAAATAACACTCAGAGCACAAAGCACTCTGACCTGCCCTTATGGATCGGGCACATTGTCACTGATACCCACTCTATATTTTTTTTTTTCCAATATCTGGAACGATAAATATGATAGAATCTCCGCTGAAATCAAGACCTAGAGAGAAAGGATGTCTTTAAAAGGGCCTAAATTAATGATAATAACGTCATAATGTTTCCTATTCTTTCCCCCAGACAATTTACATTTTTATGCTCAAATTATATCAGTGATTTAAAAAAAAAAAAGGAAAATGAAGAACAGCATCCCTGGTGTGACGTTAGTGGTGGACTTTATGTGCTGAATTTAAAAAAAAAAAAGAGAGAAAACCTTGGCTTAATGAGTGCTGTCTATTTTCAATTTAACTTCCCTTTGGGATCAATAAAGTACTTTAGAATTGAATTGAATTTCATTATCCTCGCACTGCATCATGTTTTCCCTCCTCATCTGATGCATGAGTTGGCCCGATTCACACAGAAACTTGGGTTTCTTCAAATGAGGAAGATTTCTTTTTTTTTTTTCCCTTTTTGAAAGTTGAAACACCTGAGAAGAATACACCGTGAGGACGTGCGTGCGATTCATTCTCCCCGTCACGATGTGCTGCGAGTAGAGAGCGACTGAAAGAGTCATCCCGCCGTTCTTCCTGCGCTCTCTGTGCGTGTTGGAAACCCACATGTGAATTTTTCATCCACTGTCACTCCGGGTCATTGTGCGCCTTGTGTTTTCCTTCTGCTTTTATACGTGGACTTGCTGTTTCATGAGTGTTTGTGCTTTGAAGGAGAAAAGGCAGGAAGGTGATGATTGAGATGAAAGTCCTTCCTTAGTTTCAGGGCAGAAACGCATCAGAAACGACCGCCTCACCGCTTGTGGAACGCGACGGTGTGCGTCAAGTTTTTCTCTTCTAAAAATGGACGGCAAAGGCAGAGTGTTGCTCTCAAAGTCAAAGTAGATCTGACCCGCAGTAGCTGAGATGTTTGCCATAGTGGTTTAGATGCATCGAATTAATCTCCATCCAACTTTTTAAAAAATGTGTCATAATTCACTGATTTTCAGTGGTTAAGGTCAAAACTTTGGCAAAGGAGTTACAGAAGCTTTTGGGGCTCGTCCACCGGGACCGTTTCAAGAAATGTTTTCATTCACACGGAAACACGGAGAAGGAAAAAAAAATTACGCTTTAACTCCTCCAGGCCTGCAAGTGGCGCCAAGCGTCTGGGACATGTGGTTAAAGCCTGCTGTTGAGGTTAGCGGTTAGCGGAACAAGAGAACAAGAGCGGACTTACGAGAAAACATGAGTGGAGGATTTTGCAGAAACTTTAATGCAGTGGCACCACCGTCAACATGTAATCCGCCATTGTTGTTGTTTTTCTTATGACACGTTTGGGGTTAAAGGTCATGCGATAGGGCTAATGTTTCTATCTTCACAAAAGATGCTTTATAGCTAGCTTTGATCTGAAGTGAACCTGGAACCTGGCAGCCTTGACAACGACACACCGAGTCCCAAGTTTTTACGATGAGCGATTTTGTTTCCAGCAGTCAAAAATAAAAGAGCCTCTCTTTAGTCAATATACCATCTTTTATGAGTTTTTCATCCTTTGTTGCTGATTGTTTGGAAGATATTTGTTTTGCTTGTCAGCCTGTAAAAATATTTGGTTGAACAACACATTCAGTACGATGGAGCATTAGGGCCGGACGAAGAGATCGTTTCCATTTTTTTAATTACCGGAATAAAGTCACAGTATAAGAAGAATAAAGTCACAGCAGCAGAATAAAGACAATATTACCAAAGGAAAATCTTAAAATGACTCAAAACATTTTCATCGATTGATTCAAAGTTCTACTTCGGATAATAATGTGAGTCTAATGTGTTAAAATATCAAATATTTCCTATTTGTAACGAAAATATAACTTCACAAGATGCTCAACATTCCTCATTTTACTTATTTATTATAAAAAAAAAAAAAAAAAGAGGGTTATCGTGCAATTACTACTTCATTGTACTAACATTATGACTTTATTCTAGTAATGAGTTTCATTCTCATATCATTACAAGCTTTTTCTCGTGTGGCTACAAATTCTTATAATAATTGTTTGCGAGTTTTATTTAGTTTTATTTTCACATCGGTGCTTTATGAACTATTTATGTTTTTTATGTATGATTGTATTATTACAGCTTTTTCTGTAATTATGCATATGACCTTATTTTCGCTTTATTTAGACAATATGGCTTTGTTCTTGTATTATTCCAAGATTTTATTTCTTGTATTACTACTTTACTCTCATAATGACTTTATTCTCGTATTATTTAGACTCAATTTCTTAACCTTTTTCATAATGAGTTTAGTCTCAGAACACTGTGACTTTCTTCTCACGGTGTCATGAGTTTATTATCATATGACTTGTTTTTTTTTTCTGGCAAATAGTTTGACTTTACTCACTTTTGTTTTTTCTACTCCATCGCATCAAGACACTGAAAGCTGCAGTGGCTTCCAGCCGACCTTTACCCTCTTTAAAAATACTTTACCAGGTTAGACTTTGACTAGATTTAGTTCCTCTGACTCATCGGTGCACCTTTGATGACTCAATCAGTGACCTATTATATATATTTCTGGGGCGTGCAATGTGCTAGCAGAAAAGTCCGCTTTCCCACAGTAATTAGGCAAATAATGGCCACTAATTAACTCCGCCGACTCTTGAGCAAATTGCCTGGAAGACACCGGTGTGTTCATCAACTTTATTGCTGTCTGGTTGGGCCAGAATCCATCAAATGAAAGATCCCAGATTGTGGACTCGGGGAACCTGGCCTTTTTCCTTCTTCTCTTTTTTAAGCCTTAGGAAAGTTTGAGAGTCTGTGTTTGTTTGTATGTTTACGTTCCTGATTTTTCTGTAATTTTTCCCCTGAGCTGTAAAGACAGGAGAGCAGGAGAGACAGTGCAGTGGAAATGAGCCAAACTTGGGTTTTATGAAAGAATAACCGATTTCGTCTCATTTTCAGCTAATGCCTCGGTTGAGCCATCTGTTTATGTTCAGGAGTGCTATAAGTAATTTAATTAGCGCTATAGATTGGTCTGCACGCGCTGCCGGTTCCCAGAAACGAAATTCAGAGCTTTTATGTGTTCAGCCGTGCTCTCTTGATCTTGCCTGCAGCGTTTGGGGTCATTGTGTTGTGGTTAGAGTTTTGTAGCGCACTACCAAGGTCTGTACCCAAACTTCCTCCAGCTCTGTTTAGTCTGCATCACTACAGTATACTTGAATTGACCACACGTGCTCCGCAGGTTTCTTATACCCGTTTAGCGCTCACAGGGCTTTTGTATTGGTGTGGAAAACGTTTGCATGCAGTTTAGGGCGCAAGTATTCTTGCCGTCTTTATTTCATGTTCGTTCTTATTTGTGTTCTTTTATTGGTCAATCTGGAAGTAACTTTAAAAAAAAAAACCCAACACTGACAGGACGTCTCTTTAGATCTCAAATGGCACCTTACTCATCTGCTTCCCTGGTAAACCACAAAAAAGTACAAATATAAACATAACCCAACTTATTATTCGTTCTCATGACATTTACCCCATTTTTCGAAAGTTGTCTTTTTTCTGTCAATGCAAGTCTTTCAAAGTATGGAGGATAAAAGAGTTCACACATATCCAGAGGTTTTTCTGCTCTGTGATCACAGGTAACGTTATTGTCTAATCTCATCTCGTCTGCTTCACGTTAAACAATATTTCTTCTGTCTGACAGTCGTTGTAACAACCCTAGCTTTGCTTATGGTCTTGTACAGTGAACTAGTGCTTTGCTGTCCATATCCACTGAACCACAGCAGTTTATTTCACTCAGTTTTTCTTCATTTGCTGCTTAGCTCTCCAGAAAATAGGTAGTCGGATTAGAATGTGACCCTAAAATCAAAATACAAATACTAGCTCAGATACCAGCGTCTATTCACTGCTGTGATAATAGTTATGATGCGACAGAACTGGCAGAATTGTTGCAAAGTTGGACCGTAAACAAACGAAATCTGTAGCACGTCTTCTCCAGAGAAAGAAACCATGTCTCACATTTTAACATTTTAACAACTGATTTTCTTAATGAGGTGAAAAAATCTCACCCATCACAGTTTTAGAGATGTCATAATCCATTTAAATGGTCTTGATGCTGAAAAATAAGCACTGGAAAATGTGTCTCTTCTTTTGGAGAATGGTTTGCAGTAAAACATTTCCTAATGACTGAGATGTAGAGCTGAACGTACTCCTAAACGTCCAGCCGCTGGTTGTTACAGCAGTTCTGTCAACGTCTGAACAACTTGGTGTTGCTTGCATATTAATTGAGTCTTGTCTGATTGTACTTTCGTTGTTTATAGTTCCTAAATGCTGCCAAACAAATGATTAAGAGTAGTTGGGGCTTCTGCCACTACGGCTTCATCAGGACCGTATTTGGCTAGCGGAAGTCCAATGAGAAATATTGGGATGTTATCATATCCTTGTTACAGCCTTTCTGGTCAATGATGAATTTCCAAATTAAAGTACAATCAATCTATAAAATTTGAGCTCATTGAAGCACTTCATTCAGCTTGTAGTAAGTCATCTACTCTGCTTCAAATAAAAAGCAAATTGGCCATTGTCAAATCAATATTGCCTTTACAGTCAGTGGGTTTTAAAAACTAGAGTGATCAATTCAATACGGTTGAAAATTTGGACGTACTTAACTTTACCTAAGATGAAAAGTTATGTGCAGAATGTTGGTCTAAATCTCAAGAGACGAATCAAATAAAAGTCCACACTTGTTAAAAATTGACGAGCTCCGACTTTGGGGTCGGCGGCGGCGGCGGCGGCTTGCAGTTCGCCACACTTTCTCACAGTGCTTATAGAACGTGTCCTGTTTGTCGCACAAATGTTTTAACGCTGATGGCAGGGCTTCTTTAGTCCTTTTTGTACTTTTAATCTGGATATTTTTGGGCTGGCCATAAACTTTTTATTAGTCAACTCTGTCAACAAAACAAGGCAACATTTTTTTATGGCTCGTTGACGTTGATGGCGCATGACACCTCGTGGCCGCCGGCGGTGCTGCCTACTGTGTTTTTTGGAGGCTCTCAGCTGTGCAATAAATCTTTTTTTTTTTTTTCCTTATGCATCAGTGAACTCCTACTAAATGCAATTAGTTTTTCATGTAATTTACATTTTCCCAGTGTGTGGAATCGCCTTCTTCCTTGTTCTCGACCAAGTTTTTTCCATTAAATTGAGTCTTCGTTGTGGCACGCACGACGACGACAGAAAAACGTGCTAATCTCTCCTTCGTCTGTCACACTTTCACCAATTTGTTACTAATCTCGCTCTCTGAATGATCCAACATAAACCCTCTGCCTCTGCGTCTCAGATTCAACTGCTTTTCCAGCTACGTTTGAACTCTGTGGCATCATTGTACTTCTGAACAGAGAAGTGGAAAGACTGAACACCTTGGACTTGCATAACAGCCTCCGACTCGAGAGGGGGGCTGGCTTTAAATATGCAGAATACATTAAACTTTCCAAGTGCTTCAGGAGGATTTTCCGGCACATCATGAATGGAGCGTGGTATTTCCAAGAGTCTTTACAAATTTCTATTTGGAGCATGTGAAAAAGCACGTCACTGCTCTTCACTGCTTTTATGATATTTATCTTTTCTGATGATAACGAGGCGATCGCTTATTTAGCTGGATTTGACCCAAAATATTTAGTTTTTAGTACGACTTTCTGGAATATTACAGCTAGCTGACTGACAGTCTGTTGACTGTCTCAACACATCAGCTGTAAATCTTGTTAAATTGATCAACATATCCCGACTTCATGATGACAACATCTTTTATTAGCTTAATAATTTATAGAGACCTGGTATAAAATGTAGGTGAGGAAAAAAGTAGACTAGATATAATATTTTTATGATTCATAGGGCTGAAACAATCATGATAAATCCAATTTATCATGATTAATCGATTATTAAAACAGTCGTCAACTACTTTAGTTATTGATTAACTGTTAACTGGAGTATACAGACTGTCGTTTTCAGCTTTTTGCTGAAAAAAACACCTTATTCAGAGCAGTTTTTAAGCGAATTATATATAAATTTTGCATCTATGTTTGAAAATACGCTTTACCCAAAGCTCCTCTAGTTTTAGCTTTACCTCGTTCAAATTTACTAAATGAATGTTATGTTTGTTGCATTTTAAGCACTGAAATGTTTTCGTTTTAAAGGTTTTATTGGCCTTTATTTGCTAGTTAATTGTTGGTGATGAGAGAAGGGGGAAGACGTGCGGCAAAGGTGGCCAGGCTGGGAATCGAAAAATGTGCAACTTTTCCCCATTTTTGATTAATCAAGAGCAAATTTGAGTTTTTGCCCTGCAAGTGGAGTGAAGCAACTTCACATTCAGTTTTGAAACTGTTCTTTGTTTTATTTTGATTTAACCACTGCGGTGGCCCGGGGGGCCGTCGAATCGTTAACTCTGGATGCTGATTTTTCTCCTCTTTCTCTCTCGTTGTCTCGCTCTGCTTTTTTCTTCTTCATCTAACAGGATGTCCCTCATCTCTCTGTCATTTCTCTCTCTTCCTTCCTCTCCCCCTCTCACCCCCCGGATCTAGTCCAGACAGCTGTCAGACGACTCTGCCGGTGCGGCTCCAGTGTGCCGATGTTTTTTTCTTTTTCTTCTCTCGCTCTCGTTTTTTTCAACCTTTATCTGTTTTCAACTTGCGATATGTGCGGCGCACATACTTGCACACATTTCCTGTAGCGATCCTTCACCGCCGCTCTCCCAGTTTGTTTACCTTCACGTTGTCTCTCTGAGAGGGTTTCGGGAAAGTGATAAATCCGCCTTTTTAAGTAGTAAAACCGACGCACACGTCCGCTGAAGTTGTAAAGTTCGCTGTTTCACTCTTAGATTGTCATTTGCGTGGACGTATTTAAAAGCCCACAAGCCGGCCCTGCTTTGCTAAGTGAACAAAAGGTGCTTGTGTGTGTTTTCATTGTAACTGGAGTAAGACAGAAGATTAGACGTTATGGATTCAACTTTCCTCCCCCTCACTGTCTTCTGCTACTGTTTCTGAGGTCAGACTGCCCACCTTCTTGTGTGTGTGTGTGTGTGTGTGTGTGTCTGGTAGACCACTCAGCATGTTCACTTTATGAAGGCACATATGCACACACTCGCATTTACTGCTTCTCTTATTGCATCCTCCTCTCGATCTGTGATTTCAGTTAAGCTGGAAAAACAGAGAAGGTGCAGTCACTTATTTTTTCCCCCTTCACTATGGAAATGGTTAACTTATTCGACTAATAACGACAGTGCGGTCACTAAGTACGATGATCGTAAAGGAAAGAAATGGTCCCTTCCCGCCGACGGTGCTTTTTGCATCCGTTAAAGAATGTCAAAAGTTAAATATGACTTTTTCCCGTGCGAGAACCGAAAACAGCTCTGGTTGAACACAATTAATCAATCCATCCCTTTGATACTTGACTACTAACTAAGTTTTTTTTTTCGTTATAACTGAGCAGCCTCCCAAACATTTTAATTTGACGATGTTTTATTTTTTGTCTGCAGTTTGACAGCAACACTGTTATCACTGCAGTGGGGTCTGCAACCACCACAGCTCCATGTCTGACCCAGCAGAAAATCCCTGAAAGACTCCAGAATATGGTCTTGATTTCTGTTTGTCTGTGTGTTTCTGTCCCCTCCAAAATATGCCTAGCAACAACTTTTAACAACTTCATGTTAAAGCCACCGGACCAGGTCTGTGAAACATGGGGATCTGCCTTTTTTGTTCTCCTTTTAAACCAAGAATTCAGCATCATGATTCATCAGACTAAGTCACTTTTTCCATCGCTACGGGGTCTGGTTTTTATCCTCACGTGCCCCATTGTCGGTGCCTTTTGTTAAGGGTCAGCCTGGGTACATTGGTAATCTGCGGCTGTGCTCTCTCAGAAGCAGCAGAGCTTATGTTCACACCTTTTGATTAGAGGCAGCATTAATCTTCAGCACTTGCCAAAAGTATGCATTCTTGTATGGTGTGTAATGTGAAGTGGATGGGAAATGATACATGGTTTTTACACCCGCCCTCCCATAAACCTAAAAAGTGTGGTTCACATTTGAATTTAAACCCACAAGGCAATGCTTTGCAGGGTGACCCCTGCGGTTTCTTGGGGTGTATCTCCAGAGGTCACAGGTCAAGAGGCGAGGTACATCCCAGACAGGTTGCCAGGGGGCAGCACAGACCAATGAGGGGTGCACCAATAAATCAGCTCTGATTTCTAAGCTTGTCGCAATTAATCGCTTGATTCATTTGTAATTTACATTTGAATTATTGTTTTTTTTTGTATCTTTCTTTCCATCAAAGATTGGTATCAACTAGCTCATTATTTTACAGACTTCATTATCAATTTGATTTGTTGTTTCTGGTGTTTTGTTTATTTACTTTGGTTGTTTGAAATGTCTTCCAGCGTTAAATGTTTGTTAGAAGCCTTACATTACTTGAAAATGGTCTTCAAACCAACACTCTGATTGTTGCAATAATAGGTGGAATTGTCCTTAATTTTTTGAGATTGGACAATATTTACATGAGAAACTGTTTTTATTTACATCACAAAGGTCTGAAAATTAGCCACTGTCTCCTTTTGTATTATAACTTTAACGTTTTAATAGAGCAGTCAGAAGCAGATTTGGTGTGTGTTGGAGTAGATGTGGTCCTATTTACTATGACAAGAGAGGGAAACCCAGAAATATTGTGAAAGATTATCACTTTGTGTTGCACCGAGCATTTATTGCAAGTAGATTTTAATTTAAAAGTTGTAGCTTTGTCCTAATTTGTTGAATTTGTCCTTCGATTGAGGTCATCGGTGCAGCACAAAATCAGTCCAGAGGCTGCGAACGGCCCTTGGGCCGCCGCACTTTGAACAACCTTGATGTGGTGTTATGTTTTTGTCTACCATCCATCGGTTTGAATCAGGGTAACTAAGGATTATTTCTGAAAATTAATTGGATAAAAAACGTTTCGCAAATGTTTCATTTAACCACTTAAGCCTTTCCTATACAATTTTACTATGAACAAATATAAAAGATGCAGACCCCTCACCCAAGCATTTCAGTTCCTTTTTTGAACAAGAAAATAATATTTTATTGCCTAAAATTCAATAACACAGCATTCCTTTAGTGAATGTGAGCCAGGTGAAGCTAAAACCAAAGCTACTTGAGGAGTTTTGGGTACAACTTATTTGTAGACATGGAGTTTTTTTTTTTTTTTTCATCTTAAGTATAACGCATTTACATTTTTTGTATCGTTTTGCCTTAATTACTGCTCTGACTTTGATGTTCTTTCACCAAATGTGCTTTTTTTTTGTCTGTATAACAATTAATCAATCACTAAACTGTTAACAATAAGCAGACTAATTGTTATTAAGCTGATTAATCATGACTAAACTGATTCATAGTTTTGGACCTAGTTTGAACAAAAATTTAAGGTTACCTCTTTCTAAACTGGGTTTTAAAATGAAGAAACAAAACATGACTTGTTTCACGCTCCCTGTCCTGAATAATCTTACTTGGCCATTTCTCTCCACAACTCCAGTCAAGCAGACTACACACATTGGCGGCCAGCATTTATTTGTTTGCAAATGTGATACTTTGTCTCTTGAATTCTCCCTGCCAGAGATCCCCAGCCTCATCCTCCCATTGTAAAGTCGTCTCTCCAGATAAACATTTGGTCTTTTACCTCCCTCACCCCGTAGACTCTGTGCTCGCTCCAGATTCCTATCCTTAGATTATTGGCTTCTCCTCAGGGAGCAGAGAGGGAGGGGGAGTGTCAGCTGTGGAGTTTGGCCTCTCAGCTGAATGACATAATTGGCATCCTGAACATTCACTTGACTGGCGAGAGAGAGAGAGCGAGAGAGACAGAGATTCAGACTGGGAAGTTGAGTAATTGCTTTATAGAGGAAATATAATGTAGATCAAACTCCTCCTGCTCATTTCTTCAAAAACACCTTTTTTTTTGCTGCGCCGTTATTTTGTTGTAATGAATGGTTGCTACAGAAACCTGAAATTAGTCATGCACATAAAAGAGAAGTTGCTTGCAATACTGTGAGCAGCGTTGCAGAGGGGGAAGTCTTCTGCTGAGCTGATGGAGTGACACCAAGCGACGTTAGAGGAAGTTGTGGGTCCCTCTTTATAGTCTGAATGTCTTTAATAAAAGACATTCAGTTTTTTTTTTTTTTTCTTATTCGAACCTGCTAAAAAATTTTGATCTTTAACGCCCACTGTGAAACATATAACAAAGGTTGCTTGCATTTTGTGGCCGATCTGCATCAACAAGTGGAAAAACCTGATTAAATTGCACCTGATATAAACAATACTTGCAAATTGTTTTTATTTAGGACTACAGCCAAACCTTGTGTGAGCAATCTGCCAAAAAACCAATAGGTTCTGGTTTGTTCATTGAAAAAGATAAAAAGTAAAAAAATAGGGCATGGTGACAGATCCAATTTTAATCACTTTTTTTTTCCCGCAATAAAATAATAATAAAAATAAAGTCAATGCCCAAAAACATTTTCCAAAAGAGGCTTTTATTTCAATTAACCTTTATTTGAGTTGTGCAATGGAGTATCAAGGCCAGGCTATGACAATTTTTGTTTATCTATCAGTAGAACAAATATGCAATTTCACCAGAAGAAAATCTCAAAAGTTTGACAAAAAAAAAAATCTAAGAAAAAAAAAAAGATAATTATTATGATTTTTTTTAATCTTTGGGTTGGGGTTATAAAATTACTACTTCTCCACTTCCTAATATTACGACTTACGTTTTGAATAACGTCAATATTTTCTGTCACTCATTTCAGAAAATGAAAACATATATTCTTTACACATAGTGAAACATTTCAACTATTTGTTTCTTGCCATTTAGATGATGTAAACAGCTAACCCAAAATTTTGTGTAACAGAAAATTAGACAATTGTGGCATTTTCTATGAAAATTGAGTGGAAGGCAAAAGTGTGGTAGGAAAAGCTGCATTAGCAGCAGAGTGAATCGACAAGCGTCCTTTTAATGTTTAATATTCTTCTTCTGTGGCTTTCTGGTTGAATTCTTCCCGCTCCCTTAATAGATGAAGCAATAAATGCAAGTGTTAACCCGGAGGAGTCTCCCTAGAGAAAACAAGTGTGAATGCCCCGTCAAGTCCCTGGGCGAGGATCGGTTCACGACCTTTCACCCATTGACCAGAACAAATACCAACCTTATGCCAGATCTGTGTTCAGACAGATGGAGACACGGAAAGGTCCAACTGTTGTAACGGTCCCTCTTTGTTATCGGAGACACGCTGCGCCGTCTCGGCTTTGTAATAAATAAAAATGGATTCCACAGGATTAATCCACACAATAATCCTGTTTATTCAAGGAGAGTTTTGTTTTGGATGTTTCTCCACATCCATGAAAATGAAGTTTATTTTTACTGCTAACTATATTTCCAAATAACTTTATAAGTGCACGGAAATTTCTAATGTGTGTATCAGTAATTATTATTGATTTCTTTAGAAATAGATTTTCTCTGTTCTAGAGGAGCCACTCTCTGGCCTGTGATTAGATTAGCAAACCAGTAATAATTGGTGGATTAATATACATTTTCTTTCAACTAAAACTTTTTTTAGTTCAAAAATATTAAAAATATCTAAGGCATTTTATCACAGTATATTACGAGACATGATTGAAATTTATGATGATTTCAAAAGTCATCAAATTAATAAATAAGATGCTATTATTATTATTATTATGTAATTTTTTTTGTTTTCAGATGTATGTATGTAGGTTTGAGTTAAATGACTATTTATTAAATCTCCCAGTCAGGTAATACTCAACTTTTGTTACATTAGTGAACGAAACCATCGTTTTTGAAAGCAGCTTCTTGTGTTTACTCAGGTTATCTTCATCTGATGTAACATTGCTTGACATGAAACATTTAAGTGGGACAAAAAAACCAATAACAACTTATAAGCAGGCAAACGCTGAGTCTGTACATCATGTTATTGCAACATCAGAAAAGGTGTTTTAAGTTGAATACTCATTAAACATTAGGATGATGAATTTAAATCTTAAGGTTTAGCAAATGTTCTGTTTACTTTTGGTCTTTGTGGAGAATATATTTTTTCACAAGCTGTTAAATTTTTGTCTTTATTTTGTATTATTAAATAACTTTGTAGACTGCTTTCAATAATTGCAGAGCGAGGTAAAGACCAGATTGTTAAAACATTAATCCCTGGACATCGGGTGTACTTTCTTTTTACCTTGATCCTAATTGCATGAAAAAATTGTCTGCTTGGTATTGAAGGAAGAGCCGGCAGCCAGCTTTCTTTCACTAATTGCGACCTTCATAGTAAAATCTCAAAACAGATGGACACTAAAAGCCTAAATGAAAACATACACACTCTGGATAGGTCAAACAGCTTGACACAGCTAAAGAAATGTCTAGAATCGCCTCGTCGTTCCCGCCTCTCGACTCGCTGTCATCACGTCTCTGCCTTCAGACTCCCTTCGGCTGCTCCCTTCTTGTCTTTGTACGCCTTTATTTCTCCATTGTACTCTGCTGTGTTGTTGTTTTTTTCTCCTCACCAAGTGGTGAAACCAGTTTGTTTGGCATGCGCGTTTTTCTCGATGCTGTGCTTTGCTGGCAGCCTGTCCTCCAGTAGGTGTTGCTGGATTCTAGCTAGTGTGGGTAATATTTGACAAAACGTTCCCATTAAGGAGCAAACGCTGCTTTCGCTTAATGTCCTGGCATGCGAGTTAATGTGTAAATGGTAAGATGATGTTGTGGTAAACCTGAGTTTTAATGGTGGCTGGCAAACGGAAAGACAAAATAAAGGTCACTGAACTGTGGACAGGAATTGTGTTCTTTAGCAGGAAGTGAATCATTGGAAGTCAAAATTGGAAATCAAAGAAGAAAGCGCTGACTTTGATTTTATAACTAGCACATGCTAGCAGCAGGCACGACGGAGAAATTTCTTCAAGCTCATACGCCCTCATCATGGAAACGACACTGGTTTGAGTTGAAGGCTGTCGGTCTGGCAGAACAGGACGGAAATAGAGGCGCTGCACTTCAGCTTGGCATGAACGGACTTATGGTTCGGCGTTGGAGACGCAGGGGTGCGAAAAACTGAGAGCGGTGGAGATACCAGCGGCTTATAGCCCAGTGCAGCTTATATATGTACATGTCCAGTATTTTACAAGAAAATCTTTGTAGATGTGGCTTATCGTGAGGTGTGCTCTGTAGTTCCGGAAAATACGGTAATCACATTTCCCATTTTGACCTGAAAGCCTCCCTCCCACATAGGGACACCTAGTCCAGCGTTAACACGGTCTTGTACTGCGGTCAGCAACGCACAGACGCGCAAATGCGAGCGAAAAGACGAACGAGGATCGTCAAACTGGTGTTTTAATCGCAAATTTCACTTTAAAATCAAGGTCATCTGAACATACTACAATGATGAATCATCCTTCCAACAAAGCATAACCAGTTTGTAGTTGAAATCACAAGATTAATGTTTGAAACAAAATTATTTCTTTTTACCTTCCCGAAATGAAACCCTGGAAAACTGAGAATCTTCTGGGATTCTTTGCTTGAAACACATTTTCTTCAACATTTTTTGAGAACCCACATATTTACATTTCAAGCTTATAAAGTTAAGTGCAGTGATGAATCGTGATTAATCGCAGCTTCAGATCTGATTACAGTTTTCTAATTGATTGACGGAACAAACATCTATTAAAACAGCTCTCACTGAGTTGAGTAAGTCTAATCCCTGCATTGTTGGTCCAGAGCGAGTTGACGGTGGGAACGGTGACCCAGAGACCACCCCGGGGCTCTCCGGTGGTGAACTGTTAGTTGACCCAGCTTCCCTCACCAGAATCCCAGTGTATCTGGTTTTCTGCCAGGCCCCGGATCACAGCGGCTCGCCTGCTCACGTGGCCGCTGCAGGATGTTTTTTCCTTTTTTCTTTTGCATGGCAGCGATATCAGATTTGTTCTAGAGGCCGTAGCGGTACCCTGAAGAAGCTCAGACAAGATTAGTCATTTCCTGGGGTTTAATTATCCCAGCCCAGGTGCCACTGCGGCGAAATTCTACTAAAATATGGAAGAAGGTATGAAAGCATCACTTGTTAACAAATGATGATGAAAGAATGGCTCTAAATTTTAGGCTTACCCTAGAAAAAGAAAAATATATTGAATTGGATCTGTCTGCATTTATGCTTTGCATGTGGAAGTGGAAATATTGATTGTACACTCACTGCTTGGCAATTGCATCGACTTTCACTCTACTCTTGGTGCAAATGCTATATTTAAAGCTAATTTAGTAACTTAAAAAAAAACACAAAGATTAAACCAAACAGAGTATTAGATTACCTTTCTTCATTTCCACAGATTTTGTTTGCATCTACAGAAGCCATGTTTAAGCCTTCTGCTGTGCCCCGTTATTGGCTAATTGTTTGATTATCCTTCAAGAAGATATTCATCATTATAAGTAACAGTAGCTTGCCGCTCCTGGCAGCTCAATTGGCGAAAGTCCATTGTTAACAATGAAGGAGGATTTTCTTTCTGTGGTATCTGTGGCCGAGACAGAGAAGCAGTGTGGAAGTTAATCCCTTAATCTTCTTCTTAGCACAGTTTGGTAACTAGAGAGCCAGGTACAACCGGTGCAACCCGGTCGCTGCCAAACCCAGCTCGACTCTTGCGAAGATGCGCCGCAAATCAATATCCTGTCAGAATAGGAGAAATATATCAGCGCTGTGCTTTTAATCATGCCTGCATTGGGCTCCTTTTTAATATTTTATGATGAATTAATCCTCCAAGCCGACATTACTTTGGTAATTACAACAGTGTTTTAGTTTATTGTTTTGGCTCAGAGTATTGGAAAAAAAATTATGTGACAATTATTTACTCTTTAAGTGGCTTCCATGAACTGATATTTAAATATTCTTCTTTAGAAATTAAATGTATTCTTTGGCACACTCATTCCTTGCTAAAATATTCTAAGCTTTTTCTCCTAAACATGATTTTATTCAGTGAATATTGACTGAATTACTTGGAAAACTAAAATATTTCTGCTGACACGCACGATACAGTTTTGTTAAAAAGAAAGTACGTCATATATGGATCAGAATACAAACCAAAAATAATCATACCTTAGGTCTTTCTAATAATTATGTTGATTTGGATTGTATTGCATTTAGGGATACGTGATACAGTATAACGGCATCAACATCGGTTTGGGTCATTTTTAAACGTATCGGTCCGATAACTAAAACTGGGCCAATATTCATGCTTATTTCCATTTTGTTGAGGTCGATGTTGACGGTTGATCATGCAGTATTTGTTTGGTCATGTGATATTTATGCAGCATAATAATATAATAATAATATCAGTTTTTGACCATAACGGCAATATTAATATTGGCAATATCAAACCGATGTTTCATTTGGTGTATATTATGTTATGTTACATTAGATTAGATTATTCTTTCTTTAACTTGTCTGCACGAAAGATTTGACGCTGACCCAGTTAAAAACTCTGCTCATTAACTTGCCTGTTTGAATTTTTCTCCACAAATAATCTGCTAAGATAATAATCCCATGTAAGCAGATATTGTCTCCAAAAAAAAACCTGAGACTTATCAGACTTGCACTGTACAGTCTTACTGTGAGCAGAGATTTAATAACGCCCAGTTTCTGATCCGTGATGCCTTCGCTCTGTTTCTGAACACACAGTGCTTTTTCTTTTGGCATCAGCACCACCTTGGACGGAGTCCCTGCTCGAAAACCGCAGTACTTGAGAAAGTCGGACCTGGACTGGATTCTTCTAATCACCATGCTTGTCCTAATTTGTCTTCCTTTTAAGTTTGAGTTTTGTAGCGAGCATCCATCAAAGCACCAGTGTTGCCAAGACCTTACAACACACCGAAGGGCATTTAAAGGAGGAAATAAAAAAAGACCGCAATAGTCTGAAGGAGACGTGAGAAAACAGGCTCTTGTTCTCAGCTTTGCTCTCCATTTGTCCCTCTTAGTTGAAAGCTATTGTATGTTGTCGGTGTTGCAAACCCCTGTGGACTTGCTTCATACAGGAAAGAGTACTTGTCCAATCAATAATTTAAAACAAAGAAACTCTTATTTGGCTTCCAAACCTTGCAACTCGGAGGACATAGCAGGAGCTGTTCAGCGAAATCCATTTTGTGTTTCCCAGTGAGAAAACCCCCCCAAAACAAACAAACAAACAAACAAACCATGGCAGATAACTGAACTTCCTTTTTGTTTCTCATCTATCAAAATGCTGTCTGACAGGAAAAATTTAGGAATGCACTGATAAATCTGCTCCGATTTCCTTAATCTGGAGAGGTTGGCGATTGGCCGAGGCTTGCTTGAGAAACCGATCTTATCCACCGATCTGATCTACTGTGAGAGAGCGCCACAGGCACGTCCAACAGGTCACGTCTCCACGTGCGCAGTTAACAATAGTCACTTCACTGCTGCCGACTTGGTGTCTTTGTCGCTATATTTAGCAACTTTTCAGGGAAAGAAATTTCTATTGGCCAAAGCCGGAAGCAGCAGATTCGTCAGAAAACTGCAATCGGTGCACCCCTTCAAAACTTGCTTGTTTTGAGGTGATTGCAGAAAATGAGACATTAGCAGCTGGTGGACACTGAACTTTTCTGTATACAAAGAAAATCATTAAAGTGTCACAATATTTCCAAAAGTATTAACTGATCCCCCAAATCAGAATCCAGGTGTTAGATGGTTAAAAGATGGCAAAAAGCTTTCAGAAACAAAACTCTAACTTTATAGCTGGGATTGTATAAAGAAATGATGTTTTTCAATTTAAGTTTTGTTTTAATGTTTTATTACCTCTAACATTTACATCTCTTTGTTTTTCTGTTTTCCTTTTCTAGTCCTCTGTGCAAAAAACCTGGCAAAGAAAGACTTCTTTCGTAAGTAAAGACTTTGTGTTTCTTTTTTTTTGAATCCCATTCTTTTGCTGGTTCTGTAGAGGGGATATGGTACCTGGGAGGTCAACTTGTGACTTTGTAAGTCGTTAAAGTTTTTGATGAGGTGGTAAAACTACAAATTGAGGCAAATATGAATGAAGATTTGAACTCTTGATTGAAGGAGCGCATCAAAATAACGTAAGAAAAATACATAGTGTCCTGGGTAATGTCAACAATTGTATTGTGATTATTGGAACTTTTCAGAAATACATTTTGTATAAGTGACTATTGTATTCACTATGATTAAAGTGGATTAAAGTGTTTTTCATTGGTGAACCAATTTTTATTTTAAGAGAAACCCAGAACATGAATTTGCCTGAAAATCAAAACCATATGCATAGAACCAAATGTGTTCTTTTCATATTTTTTTAGTATTTTAGTAAAATGCAAAAAGTACTTGTGCACAGAGGCGCATTGAGCCTTTATTCCCCCACCCCGCCCCCCAAGCTACTTAAGCACTCATGGATCATCAAACAATCCAAGAGACTATCCTATCATATTTCAAGCTAAACAGGTTATTCGCTTCCACACATGGTTGTATTTTCAGTACCCGTGTTTGCTGTGGAAATGTTTCACATATCCAAAATAGGAAAAAAAAAAAAAAAAAAATGCATGTGAGAACACGCTCTTCTAAAACTAGAGTGTTTGAATCATCTTCTCAAATATTTCAGTTCTCTGGCTTGGTCAAAACTGAAACTAGAAACCTTTTCCTGCAAATCAGGCATAGTTCTCCACAATTATTGGTAATTATTGGTAACAGATGTGTATAAAGCCTTAAAACAAATTCAACTTTTATTGCAGTAGCATAGTGTGCACACTCAAATATTTAAAAAAGGGATTTTTAATTTTAGTGTGGTCATTTGATGCTGGGGGACAAAAAAAATACTATTTCAAGAAATAACAGTTTTGAACAAATCAACTAGTGCCACAATTAGTCCAGTCACAATAATAAATTATTCTGCACAGTAAATTGTCCCAGAAATTATTTTGATAAATGATAATATTGTCATTTTGAGACTATTTTCAACTAATATAGTAGTGGTATAATAATACTGTAGTGTAAGAATGCAGGGTTTCCCCCAGAAAACCTGCTAATCCTGGTGACTGGGCATTAGGGCAGTCATTCATCCAGTGGGCATTAGGGCAGTCATTCATCCAAATATTTAAAGTAGACAGGAAATTTGAAAATATCACTTGATAATCATGTGCTATTGAAAGATTGGAAGATTAATACCTCAACACCAACTATAAAGTCTTAAAAATGCAAACACTTAAAAAGAAAACTGAAATAACCAATGATTAGCCTGATGAGGGCACAAGTAAAGCCTGGTGGCCCGCCAGGCTCATAATACAGTGAGGGGAAACCATGATGAGAGTTAAAACAAACTTTAGTTTCTAAAGAAGATTTAACACAGAACCAGAAAACATTTTAAATACCCCAAATATAACAAAACCAAATAAACACTGATTATAATGGATTATGAAGTCTCTATAACCAAAATTGCATTTTGAAAAGTAATAGTCATTCAGCTTCGACAGGGAAAACAGGAAAAAGTGGCAGGAAGTTCAGACCAACTACTTTGAACTGGATATCAAATGACTGCAGCTTTTCTCAAAATGTTGGCTTTTCAACCACATTAAACCAGAGCGTCTCTTTGACAATTGATTTCCAAATGGAAATGATTGCTCTCATTTTAACTTATCATGCACTTAATCGAATTATTGTTTATTGAAATCGGCTTAGCCACGATAACCTCTTCCATCCATGTGGACGATATGACTTGAACGTAAAATTTCAGATTTATTTCATACCAATCCCAATTTCCAATTTTCAACCCCTTTTTCCCTCCCTTTCTTTTCTTAAAAGGGATTTACAATTGAAGGAAAATGTTTTCAAAAATGTTTCATCCTTTCTGGGAGTTGACCTAAATTCAAAGTCCAAATTGATATACACTGTAAAACATGGGTTGTAAAATAAGATAGGAGGCCCTGTGCAGGCTGACGTCACTCTGAGCTAGAAATAACCAAGGAGAGCATTGGTGAAAAAATACAGATTTCACAATAGCTAAATTTTTATAATCAGCAAATTTGATTACTAATCAATTTACTGCCAAGGCCTACTTCTTCCTATAAATTAAATATAGATTGAGTTTTCGATTTCCCTTTCACTTTTTCTCCTTCTTTTTTAGCTCAACTCAGAGAATTAGGAACGTTTATCTATCTATGACTTCCCGTTTCCCTTCCTATGGGTTGTAAATCTGACGTGACACGAGACAATTTCTCTTAGCTGCTCTTCAAAATGGATGAGATGATTACCTAGATCATGTCATTCAACTAAAGCAGAGTGTGTTGGTCTTTATAGGGAAGGAAAGTAACTGCATCCTTAAACATACCCATATCAACCATCAGATCAATGACATTTAAAACAATTGGAGCAATTATAAACCAAACTGTACAAGGTTGCAACTTATCTGAGTGTTTTACTACAGGTCATGTTTGTTTCCTTCTTCAAAGGTGATCCGACTAGGGTTTTTCGCTTGCTAATCGAAACCATTTCATTCTGCTCTGTTGACCTTGGCAGGGTTACCGGATCCTTTTGCTAAAGTGGTAGTGGACGGTTCTGGACAATGCCACTCAACAGATACTGTGAGAAATACTCTTGATCCAAAGTGGAATCAACATTATGATCTGTAAGTACCATGTCGCGTTACAGTTTGGCTGCCATATATAAAAATTTCCTGAATTTATGTCATTCCTGGTGTTTGTTTGTTTGTTTTCCTTCATTCACTTCATTGCTCATCAGTATGGACGTCATATTAAGCATTGTCAGAGTTTAAAGCTGCACCCGGCACACATTTGTTCTGACTGAAAAATGTTGAGAGAAAAATGGCTGCAGCTGGTTTTTCTCTCTCTGCAACACAAAAAAAATCAGTGAATACAGTGAAACAGTGATGAAGCAGTGTTTTCTCTGTAAATAGAGTCCAATTAGTTGTTAATATCTTCATGAAGCAGACTGTGTATGGAACAATAGTTTTTTTTTTGTTTTATAGATCTGACTTAGAGCTGTTTTTTTAGGAAATCATTCATTCATTCATTCTAACTAAGCAAGAAGAAGAAGAGAGAGCAACAGTAACCTCCGTTATACTGTTAGGAAATTAAATAGTTCACTTTAATTTCAAAACAAAGTCAAAATTATCAAGGAAAAGATGTTTTAAATGGTCTTCAGCATCTTATTTTGGTGATTATTGCAGCCAGCATTAATAAATGGGAATTTCTGCATGCAATCCCTAGAAGGAAAGTTCTTCAATGTTAAGATTTCTAAAAGTCAGTGTATCAAATAAATAAAAGCGGTTATGTTGCTGCAGTATGTTCGGCCTTCCTGTAATTTGCTTAAGACTTTACCCACCTCACTAAAAGTAGCTGCTCGGATGAACAGCGACATTGACATAAAAAACGTTTTTATAAAGTAGTGTTGTACAGGCATTTGGATGACAGCAAATATTAAATCTAAAACATAAAATACTTCATGCATACGGTGTAAGAGGTCATGTGTCGGTCAACACACCGAAGTGGTATCAGATGGTTTGTCTCCGTATAAATTTGGCTCACTGGTTTATCCTCGTTGTTTCCCTCTTCCTATGACCAACGTCCTGAGAATGAAGAGTCGGATGCCATCTCTCTGTGTTAACAAAACGTCCTTCTATAAACGTGACAAAAAAACATCTTGGAGAGTAACATTTCAGACATTCCACACTTCTGATCTGGCGTATTGTATTCTCAAAAGGAAACTAACCTGCACATGTGTATGTGATTTTTTTTTTTAACTCAAAAACAGACATCTGAAGTATTGAATGTTATGCTAAAAATATGCATAAAAAAAGAGAATATGATAAGATAGGACTGTTCCTCTGCTGGAGAAAATGCTATCTGTGAATAAGCAAATTAGCCACATGCTAATGACCTTACTGGGCTCGGTTGTTTTAACTTTTTTTTTTTTTTTTTTTTTAAACATACTTTTGTTTCCAGATTCTTCATTCAGCCTCTGATTTCCACCCTTTTTACATAATTACCCCTTCTGCCTCCGTCCCCATTCCCTCACTCCCTTGCCGACCCCCAGCCCACCCCTCTTGGCTCCTCACCCTCTCTTTTTCCCCACAAAGCGACCCTTGGCCTCTTCCTCTGGTTCAGGAAATGGCTAACATGCCACAGAAAGCAGATGGAAGTGTGGGCTTGGCAGATTGCCTTCTCGCCACACCCCCATCAGCAACCTCCAACTTTTGGGGGTGGAATCTTTTTCCACATTCGACAGATACTGGAGGCCTCTGCTGTATTATAAATACTCTGCAAAAAAATATTTACACTACGTCTTGTTTTCTTTAGCGTCTTGAAAAAACAAACAAAAAAAAGTCCACCGAAGCTCTGTGAAGTAATATCATGAGAGAAACATTATTCAAAGTCAAGTGAAGTTTATTTGTATAGCACGTTTCAGTGTTAAAGCAGTTCAAAATACTTTAAACCATGAAAACATAATAGTGACCAATTATGAAACAAGCAATAAACATTACATTTTATCAAATGCCATAATCAAAATCATCAAGCAAATGCACATCAAATAAATCGATCAATGCAGCAGTTATTATCTGTCAAAGGCAACTCTAAACGGGTTGGGTTTTAGTCTTGATTGCAGTTTTTTTTAAGTTTGTTCCAGATTTATGGCCATAGAAACTAATTACTCCTCTGTTTTTACTTAATGTTTAGCCAAATCTGGATTTAATAAGATAAGTTTCACAAGACTGTGATATTTGGAGGACACTTTAGTCTTTGTTCACACAGTGAATCTTGATGTTCAATTCCAAAGTTTTAATTTAGTTTTTATGTTTTTTGATTAAATCTAATTTTTGTCCTCGTCCACTTGTACTACAAATTAAATGCGACCGTAATCAGACTTTGCACAACAGCTCATCATTTACAGAAGTAGTAGTGGACACCACTTCCTCTGCATCGATCTCCAACTGTTGCTTGAAATTGACAAACCTGTTTGCTACTTGTAATGCAGGTTGACATGAGGGAGAATGTCAACACAAAGCAAACAATGAGCTCAATGTTTGGAATAGGGAATAGTTTTGGCTCTGTGATCTGGAATTGTTATGCCTACTGGAATTTCTGTTGCTTAATGTGTGTGTGTGTGTGTGTGTGTGTGTGTGTGTGTGTGTGTGTGTGTGTGTGTGTGTGTGTGTGTGTGTGTGTGTGTTCTATCAGACTGTTGGTTCCCAAAACCACAAAAAGAGACTCCTAAAGGCACACGCGGGGTCAGTGCGACCCCGCCGTACCGTGCACAGAGGAAAAAACTTGTGGGGTCCAAGTGACCCAATCTCTCAAGACCCTGTGGAGGAATAATAAATCTAAGAGAAACCTTGCTGGCTGTTCTTGTAGACTTTGGTTTATGTTTTCTTTTTTTTCTTTTGTTTTGTTTTGTTTTTTTTTTCAACAAAAAGGCCGACATATTTCTGCAGAAAGTGTCACCTTATAAAAGTATATAGAGCAAAAATTGTTAGTTGTTGAATGTGTGGTGTGTTTTATGACTTTGTATTTTTGGGTTTTTATGATGTAAAGCTCTTCATACTGCCTTCTCGCTGAAATGTGGGATACAAATAAACTTGATTGATTGAAAAATGTTTCCTAGCATACTCCCAATTTTGAAAGATAATTTCAACTTAGAGACAATCATGCATACACATATATATGCATGTATTGTTTAACTACTTTAGTTTAGTGTTTCTGTGCACTTTTTAATGTGCATGCTTTTCTGTGTTATGCGGAAAACCCCTCTCCCTCAGACTGACTTTGAGGGTAATCTAGAGTTCGCATCCTGCTAGACTGTAATTACATCCATGTCAGCAAGAGTGTGAATGTGCATCTGACTGTAGTGTGAAGTGTGTGTTTACTGCGAGAGCTGTCTAGGCCTCAGACAGTGGTAGAGCACATCGCAGGGACTTCCTCTGTTCTTCAACCGCGACGAGACAGACAGGCCTCGGCTTTGCAAGCTCTGCGCGCAAATTTGTAAAATCTTTAAACTCAGCAGGAAGAGGTGCAAGACGGATTTAAGGCTTTGTTTTTGTCAGTGCTTTGTAAAAAATTATCCAAATGCATGGTTTTAATTTGACGTGAACTTGACAAATTTGTCTTCATCTGTATACCGCTTTTCTATGTTCTATATGCATGTTAGGACTCAAATCTACTTGCTTTTTGTTTGTTTTGACGCCTTTTCTGTCTCATAGCTACATCGGAAAGTCGGACTCCATCACGATCAGTGTCTGGAACCACAAGAAGATCCACAAAAAGCAGGGCGCGGGGTTCCTGGGCTGCGTCCGGCTCCTGTCCAACGCCATCAACAGACTCAAAGACACGGGCTGTAAGTACCTGTTTGTATTTCGGTCTGCGTTTTGTGTCACTGAGCATTCGCTGAAATTAGGTCAGTGGTGTCTGCTCTCTTTGTATCTTTTCTGAATGCGTGGCATGGGCTCTATTCTAAAAGACTTGTTAGACCTGTTGGCAGGTTGGTTGGCGGCTCCTTGGAGTAAAAGCAAATAAATAATTAAGCAGCAATCATGTGGTTAGGTGAGCTATTTTAAACATTGTTCCTAAATCCCACCTTTTACTCATCGCAAGAAGGCGAACCTGTTGGTTAGACCAAGTGTCTCCGACAAAGTAGACAAAGTTATTTTGTGATTTTTAGCCATTATAATTGACTCACAGAACTTCTTCAAGCTGCGTTTTCTCTGTCAGATATCACATGCAAGTAATTTCAAAGCAATGCGCTGTGATTAAATCAACCAACCAGCCAAATAGAGTGCTGGTGATTTCACACTTTCGCGGTTTTGTTTTTTTTGTGAGCAGTAGCGCCCCCAATGGGTGACCCAGGGGGGCCAATGCCCTACCCAGCAAATAGGGTCATAGATGGGAATTCAGAGTCTTCAGTCAAGACTTAATTGTAAAACCAAATAAGTAAATTAATTAGAAAATAATAAGAATTGTTTTATAAACTGTGACCCCCCCTAAAACTTTGGGAATGAAATGGTAAAATGTAATACATGTGCAATTTATGGCTTGTTTATGGGTACAAAATGGAAGTAGGAATTGTCAGAGGGGGCAACCAGCCTGGAGGAGTTGCTATTAAGTGCCGAAGCAAACATCTATACTTGTTAATGGTGTAAAGTTACTATCTGTTCTATGAAATGATATGTTTTTATGTAAACCATGATCCTGATTTATCATAAACAAGCCCTAAGACGACTGAGACAATGTCATGTCGCATGTTTCACTCATTTTAACAACTTAAACTGAAATAATAATAATAATAATAATAATAAGGGCTGATTAAGTGTAATTAAAACTAATTCTGAATTAAAATGATTCTAATTATTATCCTTGTAATCTGAACTCCCACCTGGATAATTGAAGACGATGTTGACGGTTAAAGTTTTTCTGATCCTGTGCGAGTTCAGCTTTTTAAATGTACCATCCCTTATAACAGAAAAGAAAGGAAACGCAGCAGCATAGCTGTTGCCCAAGGTTTTTCCTCTCAGACAGTACAGGCTCCAGACAAGCCATCATAGCAGAAGTTATACTTTATCTCAACCACAGGAAGTGGACAAGGAGACGTGCTCGATGACGGGACTCGGCCCGCGCATTTATCCCTTTGTCCTTGTCCTGAGTGCTGGAGACAGATGAATCTGTGGCCTTGACACACACACACACAAAAAAAAAAACATATAATAAGACATTACTGGAATTGCTTTGGTTGTCAGAACACATTATTCCCACGTTATGCATTGTCATCTGACGCAAACTCACACATTAGCTCCCTTTTTTGTTTTTTTTCTTACCAAAGTGTAAGCATTTTGCACAGTTGGTTAAAAATTAGTTTAGCTCCTTTTTTTTTTTTTGCTCCCTTAGTTATAAGCCTTCAAATTCACCAACTTGCACATGTTCTTCTGTACCAAAACGTTCATCTTGTGAGGCGATGTAAATATGCTAAATAAAGCTACTGTCAAAAAGAAAAGGAAAAAAAAAAGGCACATGGCTCATTTGGCTCATCAACACAGGGGTCCACATTTCCAGTTGCTCAGTTTAGTCTGCAGCGGCCGAAAGTTTTCGGAGCTCCGGCGAATCGGTTCGGGGAATGCTTGTGGTTAAAGGTCTGTACATTTTCTCTGTTTTCCCTCCTCTCTAATTTCAGAAAGAAATCTCATTACCGCTCCTGCCATGTAAGGCTCAGACCATCCCTGTTTAGTCTAGACACATATCCGGAGCAGATGTATTTGTGCACACATAAACACACTAACATACACACAAACACAAATACACACACACAGAAACTATAGGAATGTTTGGGATTTCTATATAGATAAAAACAGCTTTTTTCCAAGCATATTACATTTTTGTGGCGAACCGACTACATAAGTCCGATCACTTTGGTTTTACTATTGGATTTTATAGAACATTTTATTTTCTTTCCCTCACTCTTACTTTCCACACTGACCCCTCACACGCCGTCCTGTGTCCACTTTTGTCCTTCTCATTCGGTGACGGTAAGGAAACCCATGAGATTTTAAGTGGGCTCTTGTGATATTATGGCTCGTGGTTTTATGCACTTTTGAATTTGACATTACAACCTTTCTATAGTAGAAAGGTTCACTATATAAGTATGTACTCAAAGTAAAAATGTTGGTACTTAAAGCAGTTTGAACGCAAAGTAAGAATAACTTTTATACACAGAGAGGAGGTTATGTTTCATGAAGGGTATACAATATAAAATCAGTGAGTGGAAATCATCTTATATGATCATCAGTTCAAGTTTTGTTGTCAAAAATCTTGAATAAATGTTTTCAAAATGTAGAAAACAAACTGGAAGTGATCAAATGCAGCCCAGAATCCTTAAATAGTGAAATAGCTGATTGGGAGCTTTGAATCAGATACCAAATTCAGCAATACTTGCAAATCATTCCTCACAGCCGGGTCAAGGATTTTTGGTTTTGCAGATTTCTGCATGACAATAAAACTAAATGTTTTCGTTCCAAATTACTTTAATGTGCCGCAGGGACAAAATGTCAGCCAGCTGCAGGAGCAATGCCGTTTTATTACAGTCAATCAGCACAAAACTGCAGTTCAAAGTGCCTCATACCAAGAAAAAATAATACATTAACCAATTTTGAAACGAGCAATAAACATTAAATTATGTCAAATGCCATCATCAAAGCAAATTAAAGAAATGTCCACCGAATACTCTGGACAATATTCCAGTTAGGAATCGAACTCTAAACAGGTGGGCTTTTAGCCTTGATTTAAAGAAGATCATACTCCAGCAGTTTTGCAGTTTTCTGGAAGTTTCTTCAAAATGTCGCACACAAATAAAGTCGATATTTGTTCTTTTTTCAGTGTCTGTTGAAAACTCTTTGCAAAAAGCAATAAACATTAAATTTATCAATGGAGGGTCTTAATTTGTGTCCGCCTGGTTTTTGCAGATCAGAGACTGGACCTGAACAGGCTCGGCCCCAATGATAACGACACCGTAAGAGGACAGATAGTAGGTAAGGACCGCCTCGGTTCAGTGGCATGTGCTTGAAGTCGCCTCATATCTCAAGGCCAGTTTGTGTGCCGTAAAGCAAATCTGCAGCGACGACAGTCCTTCGTGATTGAAAAGCTTGGCTGTCCGGTAGAGATTCATCAACCAGACTTTCATTTTATGATTCTGTTGATTTTATTTTAGTAACTATCATCAGTTAAAAAGGTGTTATGGGACCTTAATGGATCCAACAGAACTCTTATTCTGAAACTTTTCAGAAATGCCATCTGACTTCTGGAGAAACTTGCCTTTGCACATAAGAGCTGTTGTAGATCATTAGTTCAAGTTGAGGAGAACTCTTTGCTTTTTTTGTGCAAAGTTATATCTAATTTAGTCATTTATTGGATTATCAGATCATCATGCTAAGAAGAGTTCACACATATCATATGGTATTAATGTTGTTGCTTCAGCCTTGTGGTCTGTAAATATCACTAATTAACTGTTCATTTTATACAAAAACCAAAAAAACAGTGAGTCTTCAGTCCAGAGATCGCATCGGATCTGGGGGACCAGTGGTAGACTGCAGCCGCCTGTTTGACAACGATTTGCCCGACGGGTCAGCATTTCATTTTTCTTTTTAAAATGAACATTTTACTACAGTCTTTGAGCTTTTAAATGTCAGTATCTGTGTGTGTTGGTAAAAATAAACCTTTTAAGTTGAAATCTGAGCGTTTATGCAGCCAGAATTGTGAGTTTGTGTTGTGTGATGGGAATAAATTTACCGGTTTCTTTTAATTCAACAGCTGGGAAGAGAGGAGGACAGCATCTGGGAGGATACAGTACCTGAACCACATCACCCGCACCACGCAATGGGAGAGACCCACCAGGTACCAGTACGCCATGCGGGAGAAACGACCAAAATGATGCACTGCAAAGTATAATAACGGCTTAGTTAATGTGGTGCAGAGATGCTAGTTGTACTTTCTCCCACTTCCCTTCTTAGAAAGAGGGGAAAAAAACACAACACTTCCACTTAAACGCACAACAATAACAGTCTGCTGGTAATGAGTGCTGTCAGTTTCCTCCAGCAGGGTTTCATGCGCGCACACACTCACACAAAGACAAAGCAGCCGCGTATGTGCACAGCTAAATAAACCCAGCCAGTCAGTCCGGCAGCCTGGCTTCACTTGCTGCGAGAACGACTGTCGCCTTCCTCCTTGGCGCATATCAGTGGAGCCATTAGGGGAGTAAACAAATAAACCTCTGCACCTTCTCACCCAGTTTTACCACGCATCTGTAGTCGGCTCTGAGCGGCAGCGCGAGTTCTGAGAGAAAGAGAGGAAATGGTGAAAAATGGGGTCAAAGGGTGAGACGAGGGAAGTTACAGGTGGTGAGCAGGTGGGGGTAGAAAAAAAATGTTCGTTATTGGATCTTTAAAACATGTGATGGAGAGATTTGTTCAGATACTGAAACAATCAGGCGAAGGAAGATAGGATAAAGAAAAGTGGAGGCAAAGGTGGGGAGAAACGAGAACCGTGAAGGGAGGAAATGGGTGGGAGAAAAGTGTGTGTGAAAGACTTCTGGGTCCGAGGCTTTAGATAGCCAAGGCGTCAGCAACTCTGGCCAGACAGTGGTTAGACACTGCTACACACACACACGCACACACACACACACGCACACACACACACACGCACACGGACACACACACACGCACACGCACACGCACACGCACACACACACACACAAGCACACACACAGAGACGCATAAAAAAACTGTCAGTCAGTCGGACTGTGTTTGTGTCTGCTTATCATGTATCTTTTCTTAAGTAACACACATGTTGGCGCAGGCTGTTGGGTCACAAAAGCTTTTTGTTGATTTTTTTCCCTACCATCATTTGACAACAACAAGACCATAACGACCTAATCCTGCTTTCTGTCTGCAGACGACATGCACAGAACAGTGATTGCTGATGCAGTGTGACGTCCTCTGATAATCTCTCCATACTTTTAAAACCTTTGTGCTTTTTTGCATTCACTAAAATAGCTTCACAAGTTTCAGGAAGAATGTTAAGAATGCGTTTGTTTTCCCCTGTGCGGAAACGCTCACGCTCTCTGCTCGTTTTCCAGGCCGGCATCGGAGTACTCCAGCCCATCCGGGCGTCCGCTGAGCTGCGTGGTAGACGAAAACACACCGGTGATGACTCCTGTTAACGGGGCCGTGGCCAGCGGACCCCCGGGCGAGCAGCGCATCCAGGAGCGGCGGGTTCGATCGCAGCGGCATCGGAACTACATGAGTCGAACTCACCTGCATACGCCGCCCGATCTGCCTGAGGGCTACGGTGAGAACCAGACTCTTTCCACTGAACACTTATCCGCTCGTCACTGGGTTTGGTTTCAGCCGAATCAGAATTACTGGTAGATTTGCTGAAGTCAACATTCCTAATTGGAATTGGAAAGTTTTAGATCAGTTTAAAATCTGTTTTTTTGGGTAAGTTAGTAAAGTTGTAGGACTTGAAGATTAACACACAATATTGAAGAAATAGAATAAACATACAAGTCTTTCTGTAAGTATTCTGTTTTGTGAACATTGGCATATTTCACAGCTCCTTCTCCTTTGGCAGAGTTGGAGCTGTATAGAGACAAGTACCATTATTACCTGCTAATCTTGCATTGATTTGGTGGGAACTGCTTCATATAGAACTGCTTGTTCTATCCTGTGTCTGACCTACTTTCTATGACAAAGAAGTAAAGTCTGTAATGTGATGGTTTAGGATTAAATACTAAATCCAACTATATTTAATCATTACGAAATTGCTCCTAACTTCTCAGGATGTTACAAAACTCATTTAGGATTTATCCAAACTCCTCCCTTTCTGCTACAAGGCTTCCTACTATTGCACTGCACATTGAGATTAAGTGGGATATTTGCTTTTTCTTAAGATCAAGATTTGTTAACTTTGCTTACCAGCATTATGCTGGGCTTAAATACAATCTCCACAAACCGTGTTTTGTGACAACATTCATGACAGACGGGTGCGTGGGTCGACAGAGGACAACGGACCATAACTTAATCTTTACACCAGATTTCAGAAACATTTATTTTGGAGATTATAAAGGTTTGTTTTTGTCTGATGAGGATTTTATTTTGTGTAGTCTTTCATCAGAGATATGTGATGATATATTCATCCCAGTCGTGATCTGACCGGGTACCAGCTCAGATTTCACCGGCTCCTAAAAAATACATAAACACAAGGAAGCTCTTCATTTGACACAGAGTCACCAAACGCCCACTCAAGTTCGAGATGAATCATTAGCATTTTTAGATGGCTGTTTTAGGAAGATACAGACTGGCAGATGCCATGACAGGTCTGATATTTCAACGGTACTGTGAGAGAAAGTAGTTTGACGTTTTCACCAACTTTTAAACTTTGGCTGTTTCTCCTTTCTCTGCGAAAAAAATTCAAAGCTTTCCATTGTTCAGCAATACGTTTCTGATGCAGTGAAAGCACATTGGAAAAATTACCCCACTGCGATGTGTACTTAATTGGCAGCATTGAAAGTTTTTTTTTTCCTTTTTTTTTTTTCAGAAAAAGTGTACTTTTAGGATTCATCCACAGTCCAAACCACAAAGCCCTCAGAAACTGTTTAAAAAGCCCCCGCGTTCTACATGTCAGTGATTCAGAAAGACACTGTTGGGCACTGCGTCTCCTTTGAAAGGTCCCCGTGTGTCCAGCGAGGCTGGTCGAGGTTGGGCAAAGTGAGTCACTGATGCCCGGCAGCTTCAGAGTGGTTCTTCCTCGGCTGAACTCTCTGAACCGCTCGCTGGGAGTGGCGAGTCAGAAACAGAGGCAGTGAAGGGGAAAAGGAGAGCGGCAGCAAGGAAAGGAGAAGCGCCAGCAGGAAGCTGGGCTGGGGGTTTGTTGTGATGGATTAGCTTTTGAGTGTGTGTACAGTGGTAGCAGGTACCATTTCTGCCAAAACTTCTTCACTTTGTCTAGTGAAAAGAAGGAGAAATCTGTCTGGAGGTTTGACCTGTTAATGCTGATTTCTAAGTTTTTAGATGTTTTATGCAAATTATTCGCACAAACATATTGACAACCATTTCCTAGTAAGTTTAAATTTAAGTTAAATTGATTGCTCATTTTAAACACAGACTGTTAAAACGCTTTAAAATATGTTGAGTGAAAATCTGAACATTTAAGATTCTATTTTAAATTGCAAAAGGAGAAGAAATAAAAATAGTCTGAGCTGCATAATAAACTGAACTGCAGTCATTTCAAGATCGTCTGCAATGCCATATTTAGTTGCAAGACATACTCACAGAGCCATTTATATTCTGCGTGCTGTTAAAATTCAGAGTAAAGGTTATAAAACTTTAATGATAGAAAATGTGACGGAGCATTACGGCCAAGAAAATTAAAACTAATTGTGAAATTGTGATAATAAAGTCACAATATTACGAGTACATGATCGAATGTGAATGAAGTCTAAATTATATGAGAATAAAGTCATAATGTTAGGAGTCAAATTGCCTTTTCCATGTTTGGCCAAATAGTAGCTGCTTGAAGCTCTTCTTATTGTTTGGGTTTCTTGTTTGTTTTTATTATTATTATTATTATTATTATTATTATTATTATTATTATTATTATTATTATCATTTCTTTCAAAGATTCTAATCAAATTGATTTCTGTTTCAGAACAAAGAACCACCCAGCAGGGCCAGGTGTATTTCCTCCACACACAGACCGGAGTCAGCACCTGGCACGACCCCCGAGTCCCCAGGTACCTCATTTATATCTGCTTGTGTCATTTAGAGCCTTTTGTTTGTATTGCACCAACAGCAGGGGCCGTCTGACCAACAGACCCAATACGTATCCACCTGAATGAAACCCAGTCTGGGAGAAATTCAAACTAATTCAGATCCAACTGAGTCCAATCATACAGCCGAACTCATCCAGACTTGTGGTAGTTTGAAAAAACATGTTTGACTAAAGAGCCGTCCTCTGTGGCTTTAAAATTTAAGACTCGAGAAGAAGCGTTCTTTGGCTTGAGCAGGTGTACTTTTGCCTCTTCTTGCTGTTTTGCTTTCAGAAACAGACTTTTAGTCAAACTTCAGGCTCAAATCCTGGTCAGCCAGGCCAATTGTTTAAAGTTGGATCAGCGTGTTTTTTTGGATCGGTGTGGAACTCGACGGCGGATTCTGTCATGCTGTTTCGCTAACACTTTAGAGTTCGTTACCCAATTCCCTAAACATTACACGCCGGGCTGTTTCTCTGCATTTTTGGCCGCGGCTGAGCAGGAGGACGACGTCCAATCCACAGCAACAACATCTGGGTTTAGTCATTTTAGACGGAGCTGCTGAAAAGATTTGGTATTTGTGATGAGGGAAAGAAAACCAGTGTTTCATTCCTGACTAATGTGTCCTCACTTCACACACAAAGGCAACATCTCCATTATTATCCCAGATTGGAGTTTCAGGGATGAATAGCGGAACGAGAGTGGAAAGAATTAGGAAGAAAGTCTAAGACGATTGCATCTCATTTATATGTCTTATGAAGTTTATACTTTTTACATTTGCCTTCCAGTTTCAAGAAGTCAGCAATGTGTGCTTTCTTTCTGTGTTTTTCTGTTAGGGACTTAAGCAATGTGAACTGTGAGGAGCTGGGACCACTGCCTCCAGGCTGGGAGATCAGGAACACCGCCACCGGCCGCGTCTACTTTGTTGACCACAACAATCGCACAACACAGTTCACAGATCCACGACTGTCTGCCAACCTGCATCTAGTGCTCAAGTGAGTGCGGCAATAACTTTGTCAGGCTCAGACGACAGAACATCTGAGGTTGATGCAAGAATCCCAGCTCAGAGTTTGAGACCTGCCTATATCAGGGTATCTGCACATCCTTAAAAAGTCCTTAATTCATGCATGTAGAAATAAAGCCTTTAAAATATCTTAAATTTATTGGAAAATATGCAAGTTGGTATTAAATGCGTTAATCACAGGTTCTAAACTTTTGTCATGGTAGGACTATTTAATTTATGTAGTTTAAAGCTTGACTCGCGCGCAGACATCTTTGTGGCGTTCTGTGACTAGAGGCGGTTTATGCTAATGCTAGCTAGCCACTACAAAACCCTTTCCAGCTAGCTTGCTTTTTGGCATCCATCATTGGATGACATTTAACTTTGCCACTGCCACTTCTTTTCCCAACCTGTATGATACTATATTCATTCTCAAATAAAAACATGGCATTACTATATAGAATCTAAAATTTTCTTTAGTACATTTCTGTTGTTATACTGGTCTTAAATGTAATTCATAATGATCTTAAAAAGTAGTAAGCCAGAGGTGGTGAAACATGCAGAAACCCTGCATATGCATTTACCCCAGACAATTGTTAAAATCTGTAGATCCATAGCACTAAAGGAAAACTTCTCAACGACTCTTTACAGCTTTTGCAGAAATAATTGGACATAATTAGTTTTACTATTTCCCCCTTTTCAGAGTTGGGAGAAATCTAGTATTGCCAGCTTGTAAGTAATGCTAACAAACTAGTTGTTAGCATTGCTAACAAACAAGTTAGAACTACTAGCTAACTAGCATCACTAGTACTACTAGCTGCTCACAATTAGTAATGATAGTTGTCAGCATTATCAACAACTGTTTTACACCAGTGGTTTTATTTGTTGTGGCAAATGTTGATCAAATCATTGATATCTGCATCTCAATGCGTTTGAAAACAAATTTTTCTCAAACTACTTATAGTTCTTCATTTATTATTCGAACCGACTGTTTTTGACTCGAGTCTTTCTGAGTCTATTCAGCAATCTGGTCTGTTTTTGTCTTCACGGCAAACAAATGTTGACACCAATGGTTTCCCTATCTTCGGAAAGTCTTGCCACTTTAAGGGACCTGGTTACATTTTATATAATCTGATTGTAAAGTTTTTTCAAGCAATGATTTTCAGTTTGAATCATGTGGCATACCAAGAAGTCATAAATAATGTGATTTCAGCACTTATTGCTCCCTCGCTCTTATCTAATTTCATTTTTTTTTTTTTCTCTCCTCCAACTTTAAATCTCCCTGCTGATTGTCTTTCCATCTTTTTATCCATGTCATCGTGTCCATGTTTTCTTCTGACCCGCTTTTATCTTCCCATTTGTCTCTCTTCTTCCTTGTATATTTTTTCTGGCTTATTTTCTTTGAACCTGCCCTCCTTATTAATTTTCCTCTTTGCCACATCTGTTTTTCTGTTTGTTCTTTTTGAACCCATCCTTATTCTTCACTCGTGTCGCTCGCATGTGTGTGTGTTTCGGTGCCTTTTAACTTTCTCTCCTCCTTCGTTTTTCTTCTCCTTTTTTTCTCCCCCCCTTTCTGTCCTCCTGTTTTCTTCAGCAGCCCGAGTTCAAATGGTTCCCGCGGGACCCCGGACAGCCAAAACACTAACCTCAGGTAACCTGCATGCACGCATTTTACGTCTTTCTATCTTCACAGAGACTTTGCATTGACTTCCATTCATTTTTTTCAGTAATTTCTTTAGTCCTAATCCTCATGCAGCAATTCTTCTTATGGGGTTTTGGGTCTCGTAAGGAGCAGCCGGTCCTCACATTGTAGTGTTTTGTTTTTTTGTTCTTGAAAATGTCCTTTAAACGGTGAGAAATGCTGAAGCACACACACGGCCACATATTTGTATTCTGTAAAATGTGACTTCTTGCTTCTTAAAGTAGATAATAAATTATATACCCGTACAAACGTCAGCATGGCCTCGAAGGCTACATGACCAATGCAAAACACTTGTCAGCACAATAGCTTCCAGTGGAGTTAAATGTGAAAAAGGATATTTGCTTTCCATGTCTGATAAACTAAATTAGAGGAAGTGTTTTGGCTGTCTGGGAGGCCCTTGTGCCTTTTGTGACTCAGAGGTTTTTCCAGTTTTGCTCTTTTGGTGCAGAATCTCTGTTGGAGCTTTGTGTCTGGCAGGATAAACATGTTTGGGAAATCAGCATCTGGTCATTTGGTCAAATCACATCCATATGTGTCTGAAAAGAGTCTAGTTGTGAGCTGTAGCTCGGCCTCGCTGCCTGTCGCCTCCATTAGTTGCTTGTCTGACTCCTTACTGGTGGAGGATAGATTCAATCCAGATGAAACTTTGAAAAGTTTGGACAGGTCGGGATTAATTCATTTGGATTTGTAATGTCACTTTTTACTAAGGCCTGCGACTAACACTAATTTAGGAATCGATTATTTCTGTTGATTATTTTGATGATTAAACGATTAATTGAACAACAAAAAAAGAAAACTGGCACATTCTGCAGATTTTTCATTTAACCTTTTCTATTCAATATTAAAAATACATTAAAAGATGCTAATAAACAAATCAGTTAATTTTTTAAATAAAATAAAAAACATTTTATCGCCTGCAATAACATATCATTCATTTAGGTGAAGCTGGAACGACCACTATAGGTGTTCTGTTTTTCAGTTTTTACTTAATTCCTGCTCTGAGGGTGTCTGTGTACTCTAGTTAACAATTTATTAATCAGTCAATGATTCAGTTATTGATTAATCACGATTAATCATTTGAGCCCTACTTTTAAATGTGCTTTTGGAAAAAAAAAAATTGCATAAAAAAAAACACTGACACTGTAAAAGACCTTTGTTTTTGGTTTTGCTCTTTTTTACTATTTCTTCAGCTGGGAGTGATGCAAGATATTTTCCACTTAAAAATGAATCGATTGAATATTTACACATATTGCACACACATCCATTGACCCACACAAGTTACATGAGAGTTTTAAAGTATTACATTATTGACAGGTTTTAGTTGTCGGTCGTTGCTACATCATTGGTTTCTGCTTCAGAGCTTTCAGTCGACATTTATTCAACTTCACCTTTCAGAGGCTGTGATCAAATGATTAAGTCCTTAATGAGGGTTTGTTTCCTCCGAATGGAAAGAATCAGATCCAAATCACCCAAACATTCACTATTTCCTTTTTTTTAGCTCTTTTTCCAAAATGCATTACACCTGGACTTTCTGTGCAGTTAAATTATTTGCAGATTAAGAGGCAAAGGCCATCGCACTAAACACAGGACGCACACAAACAGCAGACATGTGTTTGAGTTTGGCGATGACTGCATCAAATGCTACTTTTGAGTGTTTTTCCTTTATAAAAAAAACTCTTTTCTTAAAGCTTTTTTGTTTTCTTTTCATGCACAATTTACTAAATCGTTTCAGAGAAATATACTTGAATTTTAACAGGGTTATATTACAAAGTCATCCTGTTATAGTTTGAAAAGGAAACTTAGATTTTCTTAACATTTAACGATATGTTTTGGTTCAACAAAAAAAAAAAATTAATCCTATTTAATAACCTAAACACCGTTGCTGTTGTTTCTATTTTCAAGCTCTCGTTTTGAAAAATGTTTTGTGTGTGTGTGTGTGTGTGAAAATATGTAATTTTTTCCTATTTTATTAGTTAGAATAATAAAACTGTTTAATTTGCTCATAATTTCACTTTCCATAATTGTCGGATTCTCTAATGACCGTTTATTTCATCTAGACTCATAAAATGGCAGCTAAAATAACTTTCAAATATTTTTTATTCCACTTTGGCATAAAAACTGCACAAAAGTTCAGTCTATTAAATCTCCTTCCATTGTTGAAATGCCACACATTTTTGCTTGGCTTTTGCTTTTGCCAGTTTCCTTTTTCTTTCCTTCTTTTTTTTAATTTTTTATACACCCCTCGAAACAGAAACTTCATTTTGTTTTGTGATGAACAGATTCTGCGTTTTCGAACTGAGCTGACATTTTGTGCGTTTTGCACCTCGGCTCTCCGCTGCTGCAGATCTGACTACGACTGTTGCCTTTTACCTGGGACGATGAAGGCCTTGAATTGTCAGACAGTCAGACACATCTGCATGGCTGTGGTGTACCACACTGTCTCTCACATACTCTGCTTCCTTCTTTTGCACTGGCAGAAAAAGTCTGCTTCAGAGATGACATCAGTGTTTGGAGAGGGTATTTTTAGATGGGCATCAGTGGCTCGGTGTTTTCCCAACCAAGCTGTAAATCTTCGTGACATGTACATCAATATTTGCTCTGATGTTTTAAGAAGTGTTGAGTATGTTTGGTGCAATATAAATGTGTGTGTGGCGGATTTAACCTGTGGAGGACGAGCGCAAACACCAACTGTTAAACTAAGACTTGTGACTGAAAACACAGGGAAATTAGCTGTACAAAGTCGGATAAATTCAGGTTTTTGTTACTGTGATTCTCAAGGGATTCTACTTTTACAGTGCCCTTTTAGACGACTTTACATTTCTCACAGTTTGTCACGTTGTACTTAGCCTCCTTTGATATCTCAATCTTCACAAACCCTCATTTATCCAAAAATGGACAGAATATGCTAAAAACGGCAGAACTAGACTCCGTGAAGGTCCGCGCGCCCTTGAGGCTCGTGGCGGACGTCGGCTGGAAACGCCCGCTCTTAAGTGTAGGAAAAAATTATCAGCCTCACAGTCGAACCTTATACATAAAAACCCAATAAAATAACTGAAACTTGTGCAAAGTGCTGCATATGTGAAGTTATAGCACGAGTTGAATGTTTCCTCTTGCTCTTGTTGCTTAAAGCATAATATCCACTGGATTTCTGTTGACTTACAGCAGGTGCTGTGTATCAGTGACTGACTGATTTGCAAGCCTTTTTTCTTTCTTCTGTTCACACAGCAGACCTGTTGAACTCAGCTGACTGATTTGCAAGCCTTTTTTCATTTTTTACTGTTCACACAGCAGGGGTTTTTAACCTCTTTCCTTCAATTTGTTTTCATTTCTGACGCCAGAAGTAATTTGCTGTTTTGAAAGAATGTTAGAGGTCAGACTTTCATTGGCATGTTTTAGGCATTTCCTGGGTATTTGCTGTTGTACGATAGAAAAGTGAGAGTCTGAAGGTTCTCCTGAAGGCTCCCGTTAACTCTCTGGTCTCTGGTGTGCAGCTGCTGTGGCTTTCACGCCACTATAGTTAGTCAGTCATCATGGCAGTTTTTAACGAATGTGTGAAAGGAGCCACATGCAGATGAGCGCTTGTTATCATGCAGTCTTTGCAAAGACGCAGTGCAGATAAATTAAGAGGATCAAGGCATATCACGACTCTGCAGGTTCAGCTGCAGGCCATTCAGTTCAGGCGAATCTTCACAGTGAGTTTCTTCTTTTCCTGTTCCATCTGTTTCAACCAGCAGTTACTGAAAACTGTCAGACATTTTGAGTTCAAAACAGTTTTCTTATGTTTCAACTAGGGCATCGTTAAGTAATTGGGGCCTGCCATAGCATTACTAAGGCAGTAACTGTCTCAACATGTCTATTTATGAGGCATGTTTAGCGCACTGGATGGTCCATGTAGGACAACATGCTATTGATGCCCCACATGCTACCGACAGCATTCAGGCTAACATTAGCATTTTGGCTGATTTTAGCTTATGCATTAATTTTAACATTCTGAGTGGTGCAAATCCATGCTAGTCAACAATCTTGTGATTCTCCACATGCTAATTTGTATTTTTTTTGTTAAACTTATAACTGATGCTAATTGTTAGCATCAGAACGCCGGGTCCAAACACTCTTTGGCAGGCGCCGGTTAAATTTCTTCAGGGATTTTCTAGTTGTTGCAATTAACGTCAGCTAATTCTGTATTTCAATAATCTCTAATTGGAGTATGCAGATTCTAAAATGTGCCATTTGATGAAAGAACAACACGCTCAGAACTGTAATTAAACCAAAACTTTACAAAAAAATGTATTTATTTGCATTTAAGATAAAATAAAAAAAGCTTGTCAACAAATATGTTTTACCCAGAACTCCTGAAGTTATAGTTTTAGTTTCATCTGGTTCAAATTCTGTTTAAAAAAATCAAAACAAAAAATGCTTAAATCTATATTTAGGTATCTTTTGCTATCCAATTAATTATTCCTCCTAATTTTTTTTTTTTTTTTGCTTATTTTCTTATTTGAACAAGAGTTTGAAAATACTTATTTTAATCTTTTAATGTATATCTAATATTGTACAAATAAGTGGCTAAATAAAAATCATCAGAATGTGCCAATTTTTAACCGATTAATCATCAGAATAACCGATTAATCGTCAGAATAATTGATTACTAAAATAATCATTAGTTGCAGTCTCAGTTTCAAGTAGATTTTGACTTGGCTTTTTGGGTTTATGTTTTCTGCCTTTACCGTCATATTTGGAAACTAACTCAGGATGAACTTTAATGTAATTCCCTCAAAATAAGCTATTCATTAAAGTTTTGTTTTATTACATGGTTTTCCAGTCTTATAATCGACACAAGGTCCTTCAACTTTGTTTTAGGGCATCTTTCCTTACTTTGCTAAAGTGGTTTTCAAGACTGCGGCGCTGTATTCTTACCCTTTCTTTAACATGCGAGAAGCCCCGGCGCCTGCCAAAGAAATAAATAGCAGTGGACTTGATTATACAGGGGATACACTAGTGAAAACACTGCAGCCATCCAGTCCAGGGAGCCCAAATAGATACAGAGGCTACTTTTAAACCCACTGAGCTGGAGACCCAAAACGCACAAGTGCCGGCGATGGTGGAGGACTGCCTTCTCGCGCCTCACAGGGCCTCTCCTCCATCATCTATCTAACTGGCTGTTGTCTGGCCGACTGCAGCTCTGATTCATTGACTTCAGGACAGTAGCCTTTTCTAAAGAGGTCCTCTGCTGGCTCAGCGTCTTCTCAAAGGAAAAGCAGGGCTCCCGTCCTGCTGGAGGAAAGAATATGTTTTTCTGAAGCCCACCCAGGCGTTTCACCACAGACACCACAGTGTGGGCTGGAGCAGGCCAACACTAGAGAGCTCACCTTTGTCCAGACTTGGTCTCATTCTCTCTCAACAGAAGAACAAGAAGAAGAAGAAAAAGAAGAAGAAGAAGAAGAAGAAATTGAAGCCTTTGAGTTTTGTAAATCCCCAAACTGCGTTATGGTTTATTTTTGTCCAACATGCGTTTGTCTTTTTCTCTCCCTCCTCAGAACAGCTGAGGGTTTAGTTGAAAATAGTCTAATCGCTGGACGACGCGGCCCAAAATCAATGACATATTGATCAGTTTGCCCGGATATCAATAAAAGGATGATAGTACTCACATCCTCTGTGAAAATAAGGAATGTTATAGGGCAGCATAAATACTTAATAGCCACTTATATTGATGGTATGATTCCCCTGGACCGGTTTCTCACAATTATTTTTATTGCCGTTTTAATGGACTTTAAAACTGCGCCGTCTGCAAATAAATGAGCAAAACGTGTACTTTTAGTTGTTAATAGTTACTGAACAAATAAACACAACTGAACAAGTTTGGAAGTATAAAATAAGCTAGCTTCCAGCTGGTCTGCAACCGTTACGGTCCAAAGAGCCATTTTTACCTTCGGTCCAGCTAAGAAAAACTCATGCAGAGCCACAAATGTGACATTTCCTTATGGGGAAAGAAAAGACAAGTTATTATTTTTGATTTTGTCATTTTTAAAGGAAACCCATTTTATTATATTCTTAGGTTTTTAAATAAAGAACAAACACTTCAGCAACGTCTTTTATAGGACGTTAAGATTTCTGAAAAGTTATGTTTAAGAAAAAAGGACTAGTTTTAAGAAGTATTATCATTCTGTAGAGGAAAGTCAGCGCAATTATTTCTTGAAAATACTGCTTAAACCTGCGTTATTATTACAGGTATATGTAAACACATTCATTGGTTTTTTACTCTGTTTAACAATCTGCAGTTTCTCACTTTTTATGACGGCAACATTTTTCAGATTCGTCTTTTTGTTTGTAAGACTAAGGTTTTATTCAGGCCCTTGGTACTTTTACTTCTTCCTGCACTGTTATTATTTTTGCTGAACATGTTGATTTTAGTTGTGCAAAATATTTTGTTGAAATCACTTTTTGCGTTACTTGAAGCAAAACAAAGACATTAAAGTCACCTTCAAGGATTCGGCTGTGACTGAACACCCCCCCCCCTTTTTTTTTTTTAAAGTTTCTAGAAGACTGGAAGTATTCGACATGGAGTTGAGACAGAAACAGCTGGAAGAATGATTTAAAGGGATTTTTTATATATATAAAGGAAAACAGTTGCTGAATTTGAAGAAAAATACAGGATACTGATGAGCTGAGAAAACACAACCCTATAAGTAGCGTTGGCGAGGAGCGCCAGGCCGCTGTGAGGGAGCTCGTGTGTTTCTGCTTATTCGGTTTATTTCCCTTTCTGCGTCTTTTCTGGTGGCTCTATTTACCGAACGTCTGGTAGCGCGCCTCGCCTGCTCACGCAGACCCGGGATCAGATTCACTGCAGGGCTTAAAGGGCTGTTGTTTTAACACCGGCGATGAGTTTGAGGGTAGAGAGGGAATTTTTGACAAAACTCCACCGGTCTGTGGTTGGAAGCACACATGAGAGGAAGAGGTCTGGGAATTCCCTACACTACACTTCCCTCCTCTCTTCGTGTCCACACAAATCCATCACATCCACCGGATTTAGAGCGATAAACAGGAAACGAAACGCGGCCCTCCTAATTACATTCACCTTTTGATGTCACAACTGGAAGAAATGGCTTTGGTTTCAACTTTTTTCCTTTAGAGTGAAACAATCTTATCTTTCCTCATTTGTCTTCATTTCCTCCTGCAGTCATCCACCACAGCTAAAGGACCAGGGTGGTCCCGGAGTCCCTCCGCAGGCTCTGTCTCCCGCTCAGCTACCCGAAGAGGCGGAGTGTCTGACGGTGCCCAAGTACAAGAGAGACCTGGTACAGAAGCTGAAGATTCTGCGACAGGAGCTCTCACAGCAGCAGCCGCAAGCCGGCCACTGCCGCATCGAGGTCAGCCGGGAGGAGATCTTCGAGGTAAAAAGAAGAACAAAAAGAAAACTAAACTGACGTCTTTTAAACACCAAGCACTTAGGAATGCTTATTTTCAGCTGCAGGCTTTCCCTGACCTTTAATGGTGGTCTTTAAAATTAATTTGTTTAATAAATGCATAAATATATCTAGGGAGAAGTGATTCAACCTGCATTTTTACATTATGCATCACAATAGAGGTGGTGGAAATTCTTGAAAATGGTTCCATGTCAACAGAGATGCATAGAGGAGCCAAGAGTTGTACTCGAGTGAGAGCAGCACGACTTCAACGTGTTTTTACTCAAGTAAAAGTGAAAAGTAGCCGTCCAAGAAATTACTTTTTACTTTAGAGTAAAATGTTAAAAAGGCTACTCAAGTAGCGAAAAATCAGTCATTTAACTGAGGAAGAGTGCAGCAAATGTCGCGGTCAGACAGAGGGAAAGTGGGGAAGTCCTGTCAGACCGTCAGTTCCCGAAACCACCCACAGAGAAACTCATAAAAATGCACATGGGGTCAGAAGGCCAAATGACCCTGTATCCTAAGACAACAGGAGACTTAATATTCAAAAATTACATAATCAGACCGACCAAAATAATTATGTGGAAAGACCAAAATGAAAATTATTCATATAAATAACATAATTACACAATCACCAGATCAGACCTAAAAGACATTTTTATAAATAAGTGCATAATTTCTCTTACTTTTTTAAGTTAAATCAGATCAAACTGTAGTTGTTTTAAGTCGGTTAGAATTAATAAAATTATTTCTATTTGCTTAATGTGAGAAACATTTCAAAGCATAAAATTTAGTTATATTTTAGTTTATCTTGTCTGCGCTGCAGAGTGTAGAATACCATCACAATACCTTACAAATTAATTACATATAGCAGTGAATTTAGTCCATTTGTATTGTTTTTATCTCCATGGAAAACTTGCTTTGAAAACGTAAACTTTTACTGTGGGAAAATCGTGCAAACCCCTGTGTCATGCATTTTTAAGATTTTATTTTTGCGAGTTCCTGCCTGTTGATTTCCAAAACCGAGCAGAAAACTCTCGATTCTCACAGCACCGCGCAGCTATAACTCTGCTTTCTTTCTTGCTCTTCCAATCGTTTGTTCAGCTGAGGCAAAGGCATTCCTTCTGCGTGATTTCAGCAGCTAAAGTAACGGGGGTGAGGCGGAGGGGAGGGGCGCCGGGCGAGCAGCGGAGTGAAGACAGCAGTGGCGAGCGTTCATGGCCAAACATAAGTTCTTAACTACAAGCTGATCTCTGAAAACGATGACTTCATCCCGTTTTGATGAAGGAGGAAGTTCTCAAACCCGGTCTGTGGATTCTTGTGATGTTTTCGAGCATGAACCAGTGGAGCAGGTTTCCACCAGCATGGATGAAACACTGGTGTCACAAGAAATATTATTGCTGCCTACGGCCTTTGTGACTTTGTGACTATTAATCAGGGTTCGGGAAAAGTCTGGAAATGAGGTGTTTTCTTTTTAAAAATAAGAATGATGAAAAATGTTTACATTTCCAGACTTCCTCTGTCTGAAGGTTTGTTCGATACACGTGAACTGGTCCATCTGGTTTTCTATCCAGTTGTCTATCTGTCTCTCAGATAGACAACTGGATAGAAACTGTTTGCCCATCTTTTCTTTATCGTTCTGGTACTTTAGTCCACACATGTCGTCATTCAAATTTGTATTTTTTCTTAAAAAAAGAACAAATTTTAAGAAAAAAATGTTTATCTTAATGTTTTTCATTTAATACGAAAATATGCAGCGACCTTTGATAGACCAAGAGTTACTTTTGCCCTATTTTTTTTTTTTTTACATTTTATTTACAAATTCTTGGGTATGTATTTCATATTTTAATTTATTATTAAGTTAGTCATTTCCAGTCTATAACTGAATTTTTTTTTTTTTAAATGTTGCTCTCTTCATTCCAGACATCTGTAAGTATTTGGGGCTTTTCAGGGTCAGCGTTGATCCTACGTTGGTCTTTAGAGAAATCAAAATGCCAGTCTTTTCAATAACAATATTTCATTCAGCCTTTATTTAACCAGGTGAGACGGTAGCGGGTTTTACTTCAGCTTGTCTCACACAGCTTGTTTGATTGTAACACAAGTTTTACTAAGTCGGCTGTCTGTCCTGACCCTCAGGAATCGTACCGACAAGTGATGAAGATGCGTCCGAAGGATCTTTGGAAAAGACTGATGATAAAATTCAGAGGAGAAGAGGGACTGGACTACGGAGGAGTTGCTCGGTAAGTCGTCTTTGGGACTACGCATGTTGACGATTAACGGATTGGACGTAAAGATTTCGAGCTGATTCAAACGGTGTTTCAGGGAGTGGTTATACCTGCTGTCACACGAGATGTTGAACCCATATTACGGCTTGTTCCAGTACTCCAGAGACGACATCTACACTCTACAGATTAACCCAGACTCTGCTGTCAACCCAGTAAGAATAACCTCCACGTGTTGGCTTATTTGAATCTACAAAACTATCAGACATTGAGTTCGATTTCATCACCGTTTGTGATATTATTTGAGCAAATACAATCAGAATCCGGGTAATCACGGTTCGTAACCTGCAGGAACACCTGTCGTACTTCCACTTCGTGGGCCGCATCATGGGCATGGCGGTGTTTCACGGCCACTACATCGACGGAGGCTTCACGTTGCCGTTTTACAAACAGCTGCTTGGGAAACCAATCACGCTGGACGACATGGAGTCTGTCGACCCCGACCTCCACAACAGCCTCGTTTGGATCTTGTAAGTAGAGACGTATTTCTGAATCTTTCAATAGTCAAACGTAACTGCGAGGCATGTGGACGTTTGAAGCTTTTCAGTTCTTATGTTTACGTCTTATTGCTCAGCTTTCATGAAGAGAAGTAGAAGGAGAAGAGTCATGATGAAGAAGTTGGATACAAGAGTGATCAGACATTACTGTTAAGAGCAGTTGTTTCGTTTTATTTTAATTCTATTTATTTAGATTTCCTGCTGCTTTAATTTGTCCACATCCTCTGACATTGTTGTTAAAAAAATCTAAATGCACTGGAGTTTGAAAAAAATAGAAATGGTTAACAAAAAACCCCAAAATAACAACAAAATAAATCAACAGTTTTAACTGTAGCGCCCTCTGGTGCTGCGTCAGTGAAACCTCTACTGAGAGGCAGCAGTGGAAAAAAAGCCAAAGCTTGTTGACACATTAGTCTCATTTTGACACAAGATGAATATTTATTTAATTATGTAAATATCTGGTGATCTTGTTGTCAGCAGATTGTTTTCAATTAAACAAATAGGCAAACAAACAGGAGGGAAAACAGCTGTTAATGTGACAATTATCCACTCAGATCTAATCTGGATCAAATAAAAAGTCATTTTAAATACAGATTGAATTAAGTTAAGGGTTCCAATTCACTCAAACGTAACTTTTTTAGACTGAAAACGCTGATTAAAACCTGCTTAGTGCAGCCAAGTTAAATGTTTCTGTCGTCTCCAATATCCAGTTGAGGTGATAAAAATAAAATATCAAAAACGGGAAAAAGATCCTGTCGTAGCTTTTGTTTTCTTTGAAATAAATTAAATACGTGTACTAATTCATCTCTGCTCCTCAGGGACAACGACATCACAGGAGTCCTGGACCACACCTTCTGTGTGGAGCACAACGCTTACGGAGAAATCATCCCACATGAGCTGAAGCCCAACGGAAAGAGCATCCCGGTGACGGAGGACACCAAGAAGGAGTATGTCAGGTACAGAACAGCCACGCAGAGCTCCACGTCTTCAGTTTCCTGGTGTTGGTGCGAGAAATGTGGTGAACGCTGTTTTCCTCCGCTCCCGTCTGCAGGCTCTACGTGAACTGGCGTTTCCTCCATGGCATCGAGGCTCAGTTCCTGGCCCTCCAGAAAGGCTTCAACGAGGTCATCCCACAGCACCTGCTCAAGGCCTTCGACGAGAAGGAATTAGAGGTACACCCGCTTCTAGAAGAGCACCTCGTTCGCTATTCATCGTTTTAGTTTGTCTAAACGTGCTCCGTTTCACGGCGACCAAAACGTCTGCGTTTTCAGCTGATCGTGTGCGGCCTGGGGAAGATCGACATCGCCGACTGGAAGTCCAACACTCGGCTGAAGCACTGCACCCCAGACAGCAACATCGTCAAGTGGTTCTGGAAAGCCGTGGAGTCGTTCGACGAGGAGAGGAGGGCCCGGCTGCTGCAGTTCGTCACTGGCTCGTCCAGAGTCCCGCTGCAGGGCTTCAAGGCTCTACAGGGTGCTTAACGTCACTCAACGCTCCTCAGCAGAAAGCCAGCAGCCGCATGTAGCGCCTGGCTAGCTTTTGTTCCACTTCTTCTGAAGAGATTTCTATAATAATTCACTAAATGTTTTAATAACTTACTGAAAAGGTAGCTCTTTTGTGAGCGCTGTCGCCACCTATTGACCAGGTGCAGGCGTTGCAGCGTTTCTTGTCCGATTGGCCAAATTACAGGAAATTCCATCTGGAGGAAACTTTACAAACATGTACAATTAATCCAAATTAAATTCAGAGCAGTCCAGTCACAACATCACATCCAGTTCTGCTTACACACAGAGCAATTTTAATTTGGTTCACCCAAAACCAACTGAAAGCTGGTCAGATGTTAGTATCTCAAGATGCCCATCTGATCGATGTAGAGCACTGATTTGTGCAGCAATCCCTTGTGTAGGCAGAAATTTATTTTTAAAAATGTTGTAACAATATGTGCAGAATAGGGTGCATGTTGTAGTCTGCACTGCAACTCATCAATACTATTGTATGTTTTCGTTGCAGGTGCAGCAGGACCCAGACTCTTCACCATTCATCAGATTGATGCCAACGCCAATAACCTGCCCAAAGCGCACACCTGGTGAGGCGCACGTCCGTCCGCCAGAGAGCAGAGATCATGTTTTATGATTCCAAAATAAATCTTTGTTAGTTTTCCTCACAGCTGGTCATGATTGAACATCAGTAACGGCTTCGTTTCTTCAAGCGTCAGAGGCATCAAAAATGATTACAGAGGCGACTCGTTCAAATGATCGAAGTAAAACATTTCCAGTCAGATTTAGTTTTTCAGGTATTTATGCCAGTTAGTGGAGCAGATAATTGAATATTCGACATGCGAATACAAGAACCTAATGTGGCGCAGATGTTCCCAGAGGCTTGCTTTTTTGAAAACAACATGCTCAAGATGGCCGCCATGGTCATTAAGGAAAATTTATTTTTGTGCTACATTTCCTCCCTTATTTTTTTTTTAAATAACAGATCTCTTTTGTGAACAATCATACATAATTTGAAATCATGTAGATTTTTTGATTTTGTTTAAGATGGCCACTGTAATTAACATGGAAAATAAATTTTTGCATTAAGACCGACAATTAAATGAATGTGTTTGGCATCAAAACAGAGGATAAATCATTTGAACAATATAAATTTTATACGCTTTCTTTCTTTTGTCTGGTGGTCATTTTTCAAGGTGGCCACCATGGTTGTAATGGAGAATATGTGTTTGGTTTGGTTCACTAACCACTAATTTACTGACCAAGAACCTCAACATTAACCATTAAAAACATAAAAAGCAATAGCATAAGCTAACGCTACCCAGCACATAAAAAACCTCAACGGTACTCTGCCAAAACCATTTTAAAAATTAGCAGATGCTAACACTAAACCACTAAACACATTGTAAAATGTTTGCAGATGCTAACACTAAATTGTTGAGCACACTAAAAACATTCAGTGGAAGCTAATCCTAAACCGCTAATCACAAGAAATTGGTGAAAGCTATTGCTAACCTGCTTAAAATATTTAAAAAGTAGCATAAGGTAACACTAAACACCCAAAGAATTAGCAGAAGCTAATGCTAAGCACCAGTTCTTGACAGCTAACACTCACCTCTCTCCACCTGCGTCTCACTTGTTCTTGACGACTCGTTTGAGTTTTGCAAAGTCCTCAGATTCAGTTTTGGCATCTGACTTTGGGACATATTAATACTTTAACGTTGTATAAACAAGATGACCAAAGTCAAAAAGTCATGAAGTGACTTAAAGGCCGTCCACCACGACATAAAAGTGGGTGACATTTTGCGGCAATTATTGGATTCAAAAACAGTGGCCATCTTGAAAAATATCCTTCATCCTTCATCCTGAAACTGAACTCGCTAACAGGAAAGATGAAAAACTCTCGACCTCGGAGAGTTTTACAGCGTCATGCCGCACTGACCGCCTTCTCCCCTCCGTTCTTTTCCAGCTTCAACCGGATCGACATTCCTCCCTACGAGAGCTACGACAAGCTGTACGACAAGCTACTGACGGCCATCGAGGAGACGTGCGGCTTCGCGGTGGAGTGAGCGCGCGCGTCGGCTCGCACGCGACCGTACAGAACTCGTGACGAAACATCATCGACGCTGCAACGTGCCGGCCGGATCGCCCCTCTCTGAGGATCCAGCCTATAGTCTTCCTCTTCTCTCTTCCATCATCATCATCATCATCATCATCATCATCATCATCTGCTCAGGCAGCAGAGTTGTTGCCGTGGTGGGACTTCTTGTTTTTGCGTTCAGACAAAAAGGAACAGAGATCAAATTCAATGAGGAAACCTTGTTACCGGGAAATTGCTTTCATTATTATTTTTTTCCTTAAATACACAAGAACAAAGATCAAGTGGTTCCTCCTCACCCTCCCCTTCCTTCTGGCTGCGGAGACGTCGATTCATCCTACCTCAGTGGAAAGTGTTCGTATTTGAAGTGACTCGTCCTAAAATGCCATCTTTAAATTCAGACAGCGATTTGTTTCTTCACACCAGCAGTCATTTTGTTAAATTTAAAAAAAACAAAACAGATTTGATTCTGAGACGTTCTGGCGGCCGCATTTTTTCGTGAAGCGTAGATGTTGCGTTGCTGAAGCTCTTAGATTTGCACCAGTTTTGTTGCATTACAGACACGAATATGTCTGTAATGCAGCGTCATAAAACTCACTGAACCCATTTCACCTCAAGTCCACCTGCATGTGTTTTTGGGTCGCACAGCTTAAATTCCTGCCTGTTCATAATTTCAAATAATCTCATCCATCAAAAATTCTTCTACCCTCAAATCCCCCCAGCATGAGGCTGCCACCACCGTGTCTCACCATGTGGCTGAGAGGGGTTCTGGATTTTGCACGCAGCCCGAAAAGTTCAGTTCGTCCAGCTCAGAAATACAGGTTGCCCCAGCGACGGATTGTTCCACCCGACCTGCCGTTCTCTGCGTCTCCTCCAGAGTCGCCACAGGCCTCCTGGCTGTCAGTCAAAGTGGCGGCCATGTTGAGAGGGGCTTGCAGAGGATCGTTGTAAAAGTGAACACGCATGCATGCCAGATTTTGTATTCGCAAAGCCATTTTGCTTTCACTTTAGAACCGTTTTATTTATTCTGGTTGATCACAAAATTCCTAAAAAACGTGAAGAAGTGCATAAAGTGTCAGATGATGACCCATTTCTTTTTTTTTTTTTTTATTAATTTTAAGACTTTCTTCTGGTAAAATTGCCTCTTAATTCTACTAGTATTGTGACTGCAGCCTCCAAATTAAACAAACATTCTCGTATCGCCTCGACGCGCCGTCGTACGACGTTCAGAAGGCATGATTGAAATTAAAAACACTTTTTGAAAGTATTTTTTTGTCTTTATAATTCCTTTTAATTTTCAGAAAAAAAGAAAAAAAAAAAAAACGCAGGAAAAAAATCGGATCAGGTATGACAAAGAAAAAAGAAAAAAAAAGAGTGGGATTTTATTTTTAAGAAATATCGCCCAGCCCCAGTTAAACCAAGCCAAGATTATGACATTATGACATCTTTTGCCAGGCCCTGCGTGTGTGTGTATATGCGTGTGTGCATGCGTGTGCATGTGTGCATGCGTGTGCGTGTGTGTACGTGGGTGTGCGTGTGCAGGCGGATGTGTTATAGTTTGTTGAATCTCACCGGAGAGCCGATGAAACAACGCGCCCCGTCTGTCCGCAGCAGTACGCATGCCAGGGATACAAGTTCAAAACTATCTTTTTTGCTTTGATTTTGTTTTCAACAACTTTGGATTCTCTCTCTCTTCACTCTTCAGAGCACTTTACAAAACGCCCAGCGATGGCCGGAGTGCCACTTTCATGTCTGGATTAAAGTACATCATGTTTCCTTTTGCGTGTGTGCAGCCACGTCAGCTTAAAACGCAGATTTAGAAAGTATCTAGAAACCTGTAATTTTTAAGTATATATGTACAAAGATATAGCTATTTTGTATATTGTTGCTTGTTTTCTTCTTCGGTTTTAATTGCGCGCATGTTAATGTCTTTCACAGACCTCTTTGCATTCTCAGGTGAAGTTAGCTTTTTTTTTTTATTATTATTATTATAATTATTATTATTATTATTACATCAGACTAATATGTGAAGAACCTAAAATTGAGGAGCCCCTTCTCTCCCTCGTCGGCGGCCATGATCCAAATATTAACCTGTAGGTCACAAACTAAAGATCTAAACAGCACAGGTCGTTTTCTTTTTCCTATGCGTCAAGCTTGGTTTGAGTTTTAGATGCAAAGCTGTTAACCGGATGGACGATTGAGTTAATGTTTTACAGATTACTGATTCTTACGTACGCTATCAAATTTGAATTTCATATGCAGACTTTTATTTGCAGCCATGAAACGGTTTCATATCAGATGAGTTCAGAACATTCTTGTGTAGTTTGAGAGAATTTCTTCTTTTTTTTTTTTTTTCTTGTTTGTTTGTATGCATACGCAGGCTCAAATGTAATATCTACAACATCTTTTTATTTACCGAATAGTTACTGGACTGTTTTTTTTCTTTTAATGGACTCTAATCATATTGGCACACACACACACACACACACACACACACACACACACACACACACACACACACACACACACACACACACACACACACACACACACACACACACACACAGTTGTATGTTTGTCTACTTCTGCCCTTTTAATGTACTGTTGTCTGTTTTTTTTCCCCCTGAGTGCAGAATTTTGCAGCATTTAAAGCAACAAACCCGTACTTCCTGATACAACTAAAATGCAGCCTTTGTTTCAAATGTTTTATTTTGTTTTAAATTGATAGTTTACCTGTTCCAGACCACAGCAAGTCGTTGAATGTTTAGTACACACATTGCCCCGCGGTTTGAATCAAATAAAACCTGGATGCAACATAGTGTACCTGCATGTCTGTGTGGGCCCCGTCGGGCTGGATCGATTAATCAAAATGTATGTGTAAATTTTTGTTTTTTGGTGTGAGTTTTAGGAATTTTGATTTATTTCAGCAAAAAAAAACATAAAAAAAAACCCCAAACAAAAAAAAAATACAAAACAGTTTTTTAAGACATTTTTACAGCTTATTTCCTTTGATTTTTATATTTATTTTAACGGTATACATGTGTGCATAGTTTCCACATTAGCTGCTCTGTGAGTTTGTAACTTACACTTGTACATAAGGACAATAAAGACGCAAAGTAAGAAACTTCTTATACCCTTGCAGAACACTGAGCAATAAAAAAATGTGCTGTTTGGACCCGACAGCAGTATGTTTTATAGAACGATGTGCATTATTGTCTTTTTTTTTTATGTGCTCAAGCTAAAAAATAGATGATTTCTCTCACTGTTTTGATTCTAGTAGAAATTGAGCATACCTCTCTAAAAGATTATTAATCACTTGAATTATCATGAAATTCTAGTTAAGACGTTAAAAGTGAATCGTTCTAAAATATAGAATATAGGTTAAAGCTCTTGACACCTTAAGTTAATAACCAATCTGATGGTGCAGATAAATCTGATGGTGCAGATAAATATAAGCCAATCTTTTTATTTGACTCAAAATGATCCTCTTTTTCAGCTGTATGTTTATATTTCATAGGAAACAAAAAAAGGTATGAATTGACATATTTCATGCAGTCCGTTGCTGCTATTCAGTGCATTTAATTTACCTCCATATTTTGGAATTTGAAATGATGTCATGTTAACTAGCAAAAAATGCTAAAGTTTCATTTTTACTTGTCAGGATTTTCAATTTCCTTTCCCCTGATGAAAAAAAGGTACGAAAGAGAAAACTCAACGGTTCCCAATTTTTGTAACTATTTAATAGTTTATTCTGATGTAGATGTAGAATAATTTTCACCCCTTTTCAAACGTCATGTTTCAGTACACCGTCCGTCCAGTAGATGGCGGAATTTCTCCTGCTTTTGTTTTGACATTTGTCATTCACAATGAGAAGAAGCCTCAAACAAGCGCATGAAAAGATTACCGTTTTAATCACATAGGAGAGAGGATGTAAGTAAAACGTTGTTTGTAACGTAATGGTAAAAAATAAAAATAAAAAGCGCCATAGATTCAGAAAGTTAAGAAAAAGAAGCCTTAGCCCAGCTCAGAGGATTCTTTAAAACAGTAAAGAAAACAGAAGTAACCCTTTACTTCATGGAGCCGGAAGTGATCAACAGTAACCTAGCTTCATCTTCCGGTAGCTAATAACTGAGGGGACTCTGTTTCTTTGCCGAGTTGCAGCGTTTCAGGTAAATAAAACTTAAAGAAAAAATGTTATACGAGGCTGTCGGTTCACTGTATGCGGAGCAACACAGCAGTGGGCGTTAGAAACGCCGCCATCTTTGTTGTTATTGTCGACACGTGCGCCAGCTAAAGACGCGGCTTTATGACGTCCACCTTTCCATTTCATTTTAAAACACCAAACCCCCCTCAGTCAGTGCGATTAAGGTGTTTAATCATCAGGACCGAAACAACAAGTGAGTCCTGTTTAGAGGAGGAAGGCGTCGAAAGGTTGCAGACAGTCGCTGTTGCGGACTGAACCGTTAGCTCCTCCATTAGCTGGTCTGAGACTCGTCTTGGTGCCATGGAGTCTGCAGAAAGTTGTTGATATTCCTCTATTTTAACTATTAACTCACAAGGGTTTCTACAGCCTAGTTTGTTTGTTTTACACACATGTGGTTATGAATGTTACTGGAATACCTCAAAGTAATGCTTTGGATGGATAAGCAAATACTTTTAATAACACAAATGTTGATAATTGGTGGAATTAATGAGAATTTGTTTATTTCATGAAGCCACTCTTCTAGTTGTGACATTTTAGCTTTTCAACCTGTTCAGATGGATTCCACTGATGTCTTAAGTCTCTTACCTCGTGTTTCCTCAGGCCAAAGCAGAAATGACTTCAACTTAGTCTTGGTGGGAGAACAGTACTGGTTAGTAATAAATTCACTAATCATGCTCAATTTAAGAAAGCTGGCAGTATTAGACTGACTCATTCTTATTTGTTTTTGTTTGTTTGTTTTCCAGGGAGTTTTGGAGAAGAATCCATGATGAGTTCTTCAAATGAGGCCATGCAGGACATCAGTGCATCTTCTTCTGATTGGTCTTCAAAACACAAACAGGTAAATCTGATCATTACATCTGAAACATCAATCTGTTGTCTGAACCCTCCTATACATACAGGGTGATATTCTGTTAAGTTTATGTTCATGCATCCCATAATTGAACTATCTGTTCCTTGTATCTGTTATCAGTGAGTTTATCTCATTTGGTCAGATTTTAATGTATTATTTTTGATTTATCCTTCATGTTTATGAGCGGTGTTGTCACTTTATGACAATGTCATGTCAGTCGTATGAACACCCTTCAAATAAACTGTTACCAAATGTTTTTTTAAACAGAATTTTTATAATTTTGTAACTTTAAATATATTTGGTATAATGACTATTTTCTTTCTTTTTTGTTACATCTAAACAGTCCAAAAAAACGTATTTAGAATTTGGTTTATTTCCAAAATCAGCTTTTTTTCCCCCCTCTTAAACCTTCTGTTATGTCAAGGAGCAGAAAGCAGAGGCTTCTTATGAACATAAGTCAGAAAATAATGGTGAGTTAACTTTAATCTGTTTTCATATATGCAGGGAAGTTGTAATTATTACAAATTTGTTAATGTACAGCTGAAGACGATGAGGAAGTTGCCTCTTCGCTGAGTGTGGGTGATGGACACTACCTGGTGGATCTGGGAAGGTTTGTTGCTGTAGATGCTGATTCAGACCGAAAGCTTTCAGTGTCCTTCTACTTAGCATTCATTTACTTCGCCTGTGTGTGTTTTCTGAAACCCTGCAGCTCGTCTGAGTTCGTGGTGGACGAGTGCTCCTTGCTGGAGCTCTTCAGGAGCTGCCGGCGTTGCGGCCGCAACTGTACGGTCATGAAACGCGTTTACGGACTGAAGGTCGTGGTCGACCAGAGATGCAGCTACTGCAAGAACAGATTCAACTGGACCAACCTGCCGGATAACTTCTGTGACGAGGACGACAAAGACTTCACCAATGGAAGGACGCCAGCCAGCTGACTGAGGAGGCAGACTGGAGGCCCCTTCACCCATTTTATTCTTGACGCCCCTACTTCCCTTCTTGAATTTTTTCAGTTTTTTCAAACAAATGTTTTTCAATTATTTTTTTCAATCTGTACGTCAGAAGGCCTGCTTGTGCCGCTAAGCAATAATATTTAGCTAAATATAATAATTTAGCAAAATAAACTAGTCTGGCTGCCCTCGGTCTAATAATGACTCTCAGTTTCTGCCTCCATGTTGTTCAGACTCAGGGTCCATGGTGAGGAGGAGGGGAGAGGATCTGCGCCTTCAAATTATGGGCACAATAATGTTTGTTCATGCACTGGTTTGTAAATAAAAACGAAGGTCTGATGTTGACGTTAGAAAAACGGTTTCTATTTATATTTTCACAATTGTCCTCGCAATAGAGGGACAAAACCCGCCTCGTCCCGAAACACTGAAATGCTTCAGCTGCAGAGAAACTTCTGACTTTAATGTAATCATTCTGTTAAAGGCTCGGTTCTACAGACCGTCTGGGTCGGTCCCACTGACATATAAAGAATGTCTGTCTTTATATCAGACTTCCTGATATAAGACACAGTACCGACTGTCACCACAAGTTGCGACGCACCGCAAAGCCCCGGTACCACCTGGTACCACCTGGTACCACCTACTGACTGTTTGCTCTGCTTCTCCTTAAAGTTTCCACCAGGCGGGTTCAAGCCGCTGCAGACGGGATCTGGGCTGGAGGTAAACGACTGTAAATAGAAGTTACTGCAGAACCTCAAGTGTGAAAGGAAGATGTGGCCCAGAGCATTTAGAGTTCACATAATAAACATCAGAGAAAATACTGGGGCAATAATTAGAACTGCAACATAAACCCAAACATGCCACAATTAAATGAATCAAAATGTCCCCAAAGCATCGGGGGACTGGCATCGGGGCCACCGGGGGATTCCAGAGAGACGCATCTCAGCGGTTCTTCATGCAGGGCCGGCCCAAGGTAATACAGGGCCTTTGCTCTTTGGCACCATCTAAACTTTACAGCAAAATTTCCACCACTTGCAAATAATTTTGACACGTGATTCCACACATTTAATGGATGTTAGGGTGGGACACACATGTTTGCTCCAGGATTACAAAAACACAATCCGTGTGGTGTTCAGCTGGCACAATCATTGATTCATCACGTTTCAGGATTTGGTTAAAAGTAGAAAAGAGTCACAATCAAGCAGAGGTTGAAGTGAAGTCACAAACAGACCGATTATCGTTGCCCCTGGCGATTAAGACATCAGTCCAGGTTAATTAAAAATCAAACATTAAAGTTAAATAAATAATCCACTTGCATGGTTAAAGTATTAAAAGGAAGACATTTCATGTAAAATGAGGAAAACCTTAAGACTCATCAGTGTGACAATGTTATCAACTTTGTATCTGTGGTCCTTATTTGGCAACAGGAGGATCAAGTCACTATTTTACAATAAAAGCACACGACGACCGTAGTGGGGAAGGTAAAACGTTCTCATTCAACACGTTGTTAAACCCGAGGAGGAGGACTTGGTCCAAAGTGTCTGAAGTTCAGGTGTAGCAGCAGAGGTAAGAGGAACAATCAGCTACATGAGCTAGAGCTACATTTTGTCAGTGTGTAAAATTCCTCAACAAAACTCACATTACGCTCTCACAACGGTCACCTTCTTTTCTGTGCAAATTTAGAAAAAAAAAAAAAAAAAACAACAAAAGATGCCTGAGACGGTTTGTGCATTAGATTCTTGTACCGTTAAGATGCGAACAGCAGAAATCCGTCGCAGCTCTTTCCTTCGATGCAGACGGCAATTTGGACCTGAGACGGTCTCGTTCTTCCCGCTCAGTGGAGATAGCTGGTGTTGTACTGGAAGGAGGCCATGTGGACCTGGTTGCGCAGCCTCTGGACCTCCAGGTTCTGGAAGTGGTCTTCCTCGTCGTTCTGGATGATGACTTTCTGCAGGTCTCTTATCTCGCGCTCCATGCGGGAGCGCAGCTCTCGCTTCATTTTAAGCAGAGCCTGGAAAAACACAGGAGAAAAGATGAAAGCAGGAAAAGAATCTTAACTATTCCCTGAATCAAGGAAAGACGGATTCATACGGTTTCCTGATTTATTCACATGTTTCAATAAGTTAGACTGATTGTGAGGTGACCAAAAGTCCCCCTGCTGGACAACAGGTGAAAGTGTTTACCATTTGGGAGCGTTTCTCCACAATTCCCAACAGAATATTAAAGTGTTACAGAACTACATTTTGAGACTTTTGAGCTGTTTTCTGGCAGACTTTTAAATACAAAAATGAAACTTATTGTTAATTTATGGCAGATATTTCTGTAGCAGTCAGATTTTAAATGTGGTACCTGCAAATCTAGAGATTGTTGTGTCGGCATAATATGAGATCATCTGTAGGAAAAAAAAAAAAATCAAGCTCCTCTGCCTTTTCTCAGCTGCACAAGCCTGATTGACAGCGCTAAGTCCCTCCTCCTGGCTCTGATTGGTTGTTTCTGACCAAGTGGTGCATTTCTGCAAATGTCATTAGCAACACAGGGAGGAGGAGGAACTTGATTTTTTTTTTCAGTTAATCTGCCTCACATTGTCACAACATAGTGACAGTTTTAAAGTATAAAAATCTTTAAAACTGTATCAACATATTTTAACTGCATAAAATATGTTGATACAGTTACATGCTGCACCTTCAAGGCCTGTAAATTTAAATCCAACATATCCTCCCCAATGTCCAGCCAGTTGTCTTTTTCCATGTGTGATAATAGATATAAGAGATATTTCAATTACAATTATGATTCAGTAAAATGTGCCTCTCTCAGAAGGACTCTGATTTAGGCAGTTCTGCAATAAATTAATTTCGAAGAAATGTTGATATACATGCATATTTTTTACTTCCTAATGAGTTTACCTTTTCTTGAGCTTTTTTCCGAACCTGGATCTCCTCCCGCTCATGTGCGAGTTTCTCAGCGAGTAATGAAAACTGAAAGAGACAAAAGGATTCACACATGTAAGAAAACAACCAGTAATTGTAGCGGCTGACGGGTTACCTGGTGCGTTTGTGTCGAACCTGATCTTTGTAGTAGTTCTCCAAGGACTCGATCTGGTCCTGCTGTCGTCTCTGGTGCTCCAGCTGCTGCTCCCTGGCATAAGCTCTCTGCTCCCTCAGCCGGAGCTTCTGCAACTCCAGACTTTCCTCGAATAGCTGCCGAAACATCTACACACACACACACACACACACACACACACACACACACACACACACACACACACACACGCACACACGCACACACACACACACACACACGCTTTGAGTCATTTTCTCAGCCATCAGTACAAATATGATATCATAATTTTGGGCTATAAAAAAAGAAAAATACACCAAGAATTTGTAGATTTATAATTTCCATCTACTGTAACGATATTAAACAAGTCGTTCTTTAATCAGTGGATTTTAATAAGTTAGTTATAATTTAAATAAAAAGTGGGATTTAAAAACAATTTGCACATTTTACTCATAATTGTTAAACATTCTAATGATGGGTTTTAATTTGTCAGTGAATAATAATATTTTCCATTTGCCACACACTGACTGGACGACATGAACATAAAGTTTTGTCACAATATTTTGTGGGATTATTGAAATAGCGATAAAAGTGACAATAATAATGATTTATTATTAATTTTTTTAGGTATCTACAGGTATGGCTGTGTTTTGGACCCACAAACACAAACACTGCTCCGGAAGAAAATGTGTATAGAAATAAAGAATTGTATTTTGATATTTATTGATGCTCTCATTAAACAAACAGTGGAGAATTAATTTTTTTCGAAACATTGTTAATTGGATTTTATCGTGACAACAATAAATCCAAATGGTCATGTTGGAGAAAACTGTATCAGGATGAATGATAAACGACAAACCTTCTCCTCCTTGGTGCGCGCCCTCATCAGGCGGGCGCGGTGCTGGACATGGTAGTCGTTGTGGTACTTCTTGGCCCGGGCGATCTGCTGCCGCTGCTCCCGTAGTTTGTTCTGCATCGACTTCTGCTGCTGGATCCGGTCCTTAAACTCCCTCTGGAAGAAAAGCAGGTTAAACGATTCCCTGCGTGTCGATGATGGAGCAGGAAGCCGAAACGTCTCGGTTGGGCGTTTGGACGCGTTTGCTACAGTGATGCTCACCAGCCGCCTGTTGTGATCCTGGTCTCTATTCACCAGATCCACCAGCAGGTCATGTTTCCTCTGAGCTTCCTCCACCTGAAAGACAAGGAGGAGTTTATGCCGAACGCAAATCTGAGGGATTACATCGATCGTTTTGCGCTCTGGAAAAACCCCCTGATGATAACACAGCTGATAGAAACCAGCAACAGTTAGAGCGTGACGGTCACTCTGTCTGTTACGTTGTAAACTCTTTAAATTGTACTGGGTTCCTGGAAAAGTATGGGATTTGACTAGGCCTGTCACGATAAAGTTCCCTTAACGAAAAACTGGGCCAGTAATTGTTGTGACAAATGATAACATTGACATTTTGACACCATTCTCAAGGAACATATTGATAATGCTATAAAAATGTCAGTTCACTCTCTGATCAACACCAATTAAAAAAAATAATAATAAAAATAAATATATATATACTGTATATATGAATAGAACTGGAAGATATTTAAAACATCCAAAATAAAAACAATGAATAAAACATAAATAAAATCACACATCAGAAACCATAAATTAAATGCTCTTCAAAAATATTAATAATCGGAAGGATGATGATCAATGTCATTTTAAATTCATAATTCGATTGTTTGATTGCTTAGTGTGACGGGCTCGTGTAATGACGATCTGTATTTCCTGATTTTTTCCCCCTATTTTACAGTTTAAATGTGGCCACAATTCCTTTTCCTTCCCTTTATCAAACAAAGACTTGATAAAGGGAAGACTTCATCATGTATTTGAGCTACAAGACAAAAAAAAGTCACACTTATTGGACTCGTTCTGACCTGCTTGAAGAGTTTGCGATGATGTGGATCCTGTGAGGACGACACGGCGTGCAGCTTGTCCACCTGCTGCATCTGCTGCTCCCACATTCGACCCAAAGCGTGAGGAGAGACGTGGAGGTAAGGCAGCTCCTCCCGCAGCAAAGGGAGCAGCTCATTCTCCCTTATCCTCACTGGGTGGAGGGAGACGGTTTATGCGTTGTAATATCTACATTATACTTGTGGAATAAACACCCTTTTATAGGCCTTGAATCACAAAAATAGCATAGAAATTTATTAAAGCATCACGCTGTCCACTAATTAAGTCACTCATAGAACTGAACCTAGACCAGAGCCTTGTGGGATACCCGCTGATACACACATGTAGAAATAAACATTTCAGAGCTGGGCATTTTCCAAAACACCACCCTGACGCTGACATGAGGTCAGAGGTGACGGGGTTGCGACTTACGTGATGGAGTTTTCCTGGGGACCTCGAAGCGTCTCTGTGCTGCTGTTTGTGTTTTCCATTGCGTTTTATGTTGAGTCTTTGTTTTGCTAGGAGACGGTCTGGGTAACGGAGAAACATCTCGCAGAATGGCCTCTCTGTACTCTCGCTCCTACACACATGTCAAAATGTGGTAAGCCTGTTTCTGTCCAGACAAATGTTACTGCTACTAAGCTGTTTCATCAATATATACCCCGGCATCCCATGGCAACAGTTTTAGTATAGTTCGTAGTTTTAATAAAGAAAGTTTATTCCGTAGATATTTGAAAACAGGATTATCATCATAAGAAAATGAAGAAATCTCACTTCTAAAACGGGGAAAAAATGATTTCTCTACATATTTCTCAAAAGCTCTTTACTTTAAATATTATAGTGGAAAATAAAAAAGCAATTGAAACCATTTCTATTCTGGACTTACAGCCTTCTGAGCTCCTTGCCGTGCTATTTGGAGTTTTGTCCGTTCCCTCGCTTCCCACCTTCTCAACTCCTCTTTGTAAGCTTCGCTTTCCAGATGCTGAAAAGGTTAAGTTTTATCGACACAGGAAATGATTAAGCAGCCAATAAACGCAATGCATCACATGAAGCGATTCTCGTTTTAACTGTTTCTTTACTTGTATTTTTTTTGTTGTTTTTATAATGTACAAAAAATGTAGGAAAAGAACAGAGACACACCTTCCTCTGAGATAACCTGTGGTGCGACTCGCCTCGTTTCGAATGGTGAGGAAGGTTAGTTTGTTTCCTGCCGTCTGGGCTCAGCGCCTCCGCCATGGCTTCCTCCAGCCGTCCGTGTGCGGAGCGACATTCCCGATGAGGAGAGGGGGATGCCTTCCGCTTGTCAGGATCAGGTTTTCCTGGAATAAACGTCCCAGTTCAATGTATGGCTTCTAAAGGCTGATAAAAAGATCGTCTTGTGGATGAAATTGTAACCTCTGTGCTTCCGATGGGTCCTCTTGACGCCGGCGCTGCTGTGGGACTGACCGCTGGACCCGTCGCTTTCTCCCAGAACTCGTTTCAGCATCTACAGAGTTTGTTGTTTGAATTGAAGCACATCACTGGAACATATATTTAAATGAAGAAAAACCATTTTGTTCCCATACATTTGTTTGACTTTTAGTCGTTTTATTTTACGTTTCTTAAAGATTCCAGTTTTTCCATTAGAGCTAATTACATTTTAAGTACATTTTAAAAACATCTAATTTGACCTAAAATTATGGAAAAAAAATCAAATCTTCTCAATTTTCACATAAAAAATAAACAAAAAAAAAAAACTAACAAACAAAAAGACTATAATTTCAAACATCTAATTTGACCTAAAATAGAATATTTTATTTGTCTTGCTGTCATATTATTGAAGAGTGTGGGATTGATTAAAACATAATTAAAAGCTTTTAAAACAACTAAATATTTCAATTTAAGTCAAAATTGAAATATGAAACTCAGTTTTATAAGTCGGGTCAGTCAGTACCTCATGTCACTAAAACACGTTATCCACCGCTACGCTGATGACACTCTGCTCTATTTATCAATGAAACCTGATGAATGAAATCACCTACAGAAGTCACTGCTTAGCTTGATGAGATGAAGGTCCTGTAATTTTCTCTAACTGTCATCAAATAAAACTGAAGTCATTGTTTCGGTCTTAAAAAGCGTATGAGCTGCTTTATGTTTGCATCTCAAGTTTTCTCTCATAACTTCTAAACTTCAAGCTAATTACTGGGATACCAGTACTTTTTAATCTCTTTTGTTGTTTCTCCAAGTTTCTTATTTGGCCCTGAATAAAGCTGGAGACACATTTAGATACATGTCGCACTGTCTATGCTGATGTTCTTTATGGTTCTCTACAAAAACAAAGAGTGCAGCCAAGCATTAATAGAGCTAACATAGATTAGTGATATTGCAACAACTTCTGGTTGTTCTACTGATGCAAATAAAATTCAAGTTTAGATGAAGTGTGCACACACCACGTCCAGCTCCTCCAGGCGATGAGAGAGGTTCTCAGATATGTGATGCAGCTCCTTTTCCGCCTCCTTGTTCCTTTTCCTCCGATCAGCCAGAGACTCTTCTGAACTCTCCGGTACCGTCCTGCTCATTTCAGGAGACGAGACAGACGGTAATGTTGGGCTTATTTACACGGTTTCTGCATGTTTTTTATGTCCAACGGTCCACAGTTTTCCAGATTCTGATTCGCAACAAATTCTTTGAGACATTTGAACTTTAAAAACAGAAACATGCAAATAAATGGATGGATAGATGGATTTATGGTAGACTGGATGAATAAATGATCAACAATATTTGCAGAGTGAATCTATTCCCTGCAAAAAAAACCTCAAAAGTGTTACCAAATTTAAAAAAAAAAAAAAAATCTAGATTCTAGTGCAAATATTACACTTGAATTAAGAGAAAGTAACTCACAGGTAAATTCAGCAAGACATAGGAGCTGGTTTTAAATAAATAATTCCTAATGTTGATTAGAATAACAACTGATTCCACTGGCAGATTATTTCACTTAAAACAAGACATTTTTCCTGTGTCGTTAGCCTAACAGCATAATTACCAAAGTGGGGGACTTCAACAATTATGCTGTTAAGCTAATGATGTTAAGAATGAATAATCTGCCAGTGGAGCTCGTAGTTTTTCACCAAAATTAAGGAATTATCGACTTAAAACAAGCTCCTATTTCTTGCTGAAAAGTTACTCGTAAGTTAATTTCGTCTCATTTCATGCGTGCCAAGATATTTGCACTGGAAACTGGGCCAAAAATCCTCAGTAAGATTTTGGATATTTGCTGTGTGAATCCAACACAACATTGTCCAGGAAGCCTGTAATTAATGTGATGGGGGTTTTTTTCCCTACAGCAAAATACTCACCCAAAGTCTGTGCTTGTTCTGAGACTTTTTCCTCTGTCCTTAAATCTTTGTGTAAAACTCAGAACGTCCTCATCGTCATCAGTGTCTGGTGGTGAAGGTGTGATGGGTGACACCTCGTCCCGCAGGGTGAGGAGAAGCACATCGGGCTGCGTGCGGATCAACACCTTCCTCGGACCCCTGTTGGTCGGCTATAAAACGGCAGAATTTGGAGTGATTTGGTTTGATACAACTATAATTTTCTTCTCTTGAGCAGAAATTTAAACCTTATTTCCTACCTCCAGTGTCTCTCCCTCCACCTCAGCCACAATCCGTCGCTCGTTGGAGGCAGAGTCGTCGCTTCCACCTGGAGATTAAACCAGGAAGTGATCACCGACCAATTAAACTTTTGTTCTCCAAAACAGTCTGGGTGTTTCTGCTCACCAGAAGAGAGGCAGTGAGGCGGGGACATGATCCCGTTGGCCAGAGTCTCAGTTGTCACATTGGGGTCCTGTGACAGAGAAAAAGAAATTCAGATTAAGATTAAAAACAAAAAAAGTGACAGTTTATTGCTGAACAAATTTTTAAAGTTTTCTTTCTTTACAGCAAAAAATAAGAAAACACTTCAGACTCAGAAGTTTTTCTAGACTCTGGCTTGGATTTATTTGCCCTCTTGTAGCGTCAGGCTTTATGTTAAACAAACATTCACAGAAAAATAGGTCAAATGTGTTACAGGATTTGTCCCTTTTACAGTGGAAGTGCAGCACTTCCTCTCTTCTGTGGCAAAACAACTTAAAAATACTGGAGAAAGAACCGCTAAAAACGCATAAACTTATAGTATAAGAAGATAAACAAGTAAAAAAGAAAGCAACTTTTAAGAGTGATACCAAAATTATAACTTCTATAAAGGTTTTAATGAAAGTAAACGTTGGTTTTAAACCAGCTTCTTTCTACGAATTGCTTAAGTTGCGTCAGCATTTTCACATCCTTCCTCTAATTTGCTGCATCGCAGAAATAGGAAGTGTGACTGTGGGAAAACGGATTGAGCCCCCGATCATTTTTGAACCAGTAGCCTGAATCTCGACTTTATATTAATTGCGATCACATTCTACCTCAACCCGGGTTATGTCAGGATTGGTCTCCTCAGTGGATCCCTGACTGAGGGAAGCGGCTCTGAGGGGGCCGCCGGGAGCGTGGGGCGTGTCCCGCTGGCTGGGCGGCTGAAGCGGGATGGCGGAAAACATCTGGTCCTGGTGTGGCGCTCTCTCAACCCCGACGGCGCCTGATGTTAGAGGAGTGGCGGCCGGTTCTGCCATCCAGACACAAAAACAATGACTTTACATCAATTTCTCTGTTATTTTTTGCATTTGCTTTGGAAAAAACCAGCAGATTAGGGAAATACTGTAACAATTCAAACCTGGCTAAAAATCCAAAGAAAAAAAAAAAATTTTTAAAATCACAATTCGCATGAACTAACCTTGTTGTTTGGCTGTTAGTGTCTGATCTGATCCTTTGAGCTCACGAGGCGATCCGGCTTCCTCTGGGTTTCTGCAAATGAGACATTGTGTTGCTATTATTTTCCCAGGCTAAAGCATCTATTATCTCAGCTTCCATGAGCTTAAATCAGTCATAACAGTTTAATAAAAAAAACATGCAGTCTGCTTTGTAATATAGAATTGACTCATTAGGTTTAATCAAGAAGTTAAAACCTCGTGCTGAGAAACAGGTTTGGTTGTTTTCCTAGCTAATCACATCACAAAGAAAACTTTGTGAAAGCTGCACCAAGCTTGACAATTTCAATATAGTCAGAGTCAGTCATGAGGTGAGTTTCATAATACACAAAACTTGATAAAAGAAGTTTAGCATTAGATGTGTTTTAAATCATTTATTCTTCAAGATGTGAGCGTGTGAACATTTTCTCATTGCGTTGCTTGAGCCTTCAGTATTGACTCTGCTGAAGGCGGCAGCTTGTTGTGTCAACAGCAGAGCGGCGCTCTGAGTCATGTGCTGCAAACCCCACGGTCAGCCAGAGGCTCAAAGACAACAAAAATATCCTTTTCTACAAATTCAACTAAAATCTCTACAATCAAGTCAACATGTAAAATTTTAATGATATCAAAAGCTTCCTTATCTTAGGGGTGTTCAAAGTGTGGCTCGAGGGCTATTTGTGGCCCTTAAAATATATTTTTTCGCCCCCCGACCACGAGTTAAGAGTGAAAAAATTTGGCCAGCAAAACAAAAAACAATTAATGACTCAAAAAATGTGGAAATTGTCTGTATTTAAAAACATTTTTTACTATTGAGCAGGTAAAACAAACAAAATCAAAATAAATGTATGTTTTATTTACTATGTTTTGTGCCTGCCAGAAGTTTAAATTGGCCTCCAGGGCCAAAACTGGCCTTATAATTATGAGTCATAATTATCTGAGATGAGCAAAACCAGCCTCCTTTAGGACTGAAACCATTAATCGATTACTGAAATAATCGTCAACTAACTTAGCAATTGATTAATCATTCACCGGATATACAGACAGTGAGATAGTTTTAGCTTCTCCTGATTGAGATTTACTAAAGGAATTTAGGCAATAAAATGTATTTTTATTATTTGTTTGTATCTTTTAATGTATTTCTAGTGCTGTATTTAAAAAGACTTAAGTGGTTAATTGAAAAATTTGTAGACTGTGCCAGTTTTAAAATATTATTACTCGATCATCAGAATAATCGACAGATAAATTGATTACTAATCATTAGTTTCAGCTTGTTTCATTAGAGCATTGAGGAGCTCTTACTCTATACTGGGTGAAACCGATCTCCTCTCCTGTTGCGTCTCCAGGTTGGCTGGCTTCTTGCTTTCATCAGCTTCATCCTCGTTTTGAGGGTCATTAGGTTCATCTGAAGACGAGAACAGGATGGATTACTTAGAGAACAAATAAAAGACAAAACAAGAAAACCAAAATACAAACGAGTTTAAATCCAAACCATGATACTGAATTAAATCCTCAAAATTAACTAGAAGACAGAATCATTTCCACAACAATTATTTAATTAAAAGGGTAAGTCTGGAGATCATTTGTAAATCTGATGAGAAAAAACATAAATATATGTGTGGCACCGTTCTCCGTCTCCTCGTTTATCTCCTCATTGAGGTATTCCAGGAGGCCATCGAAGATTTCCAGGAGGTTCTTGATCGACTCTTTATCTCCTCTGACAACATTTTCTCCTGCAGACAGAAACTCGGTGAGTTAGAGCCTTTAGACGTTCCAATAAGTCAGGAGTTCACAACTTTCCATATATTTCATTTTAGTTAGCCGCAAATAAGCAGAGAGAAATAATTTTTTTTATAACATTTGTAATTTAAAAAAATTTTAAATTATATTTAATTTCATAATTTAAAAAGTGTATGACATTGTTTCATGAGACATTTAAAGGTTTATTTATTTACTTCACGATGTATCGATTTATGTAATTTAGTCTTTTTTTGGCTCTCCGTACATCTAAGGGTCACGTCCCTATTATTCTGAACATCATTTCGTAACTCCCACTGTGATTAACCCCTGCCGTAAGTTATTTAATGCACTGATTAATAACCCAACCCTCAGTGGAAGAGACATGATTAAAGAAACAAATCTAGAAATATGGAGTGTGTGTGTCGTTTTGTTTCTGTACCTGTGATGTGTGAGAGGCTGATCTGAAGGTAATCCAGAGACAGAGAGTCAATCACAGACTGAACGTTGTGGACATCGTCCTCTTGAGTGCTCGCTGATGCAATATAATCTAAAATGCAAACATGGACAAAAAAAAACAGTAAATCGGCATAATTCAGTCGGTCATTCAAAAAAAATATACAGATCAAAACTTCACTATCCAGATGTTAAGTCAAGCAGAAAGGTGTGAGCTTCTTAGAATATAGAAAGTATTTTTTTTAGCTGCAAATTTCTCCTTTGTAAAAAGATCAGGTGTTTGCTAATTGAATGTTATGTTTGTGCATTTTAGGCAACAATATGTTTATTTTTTCTATAATCAATTACTAAAATAATCACCAGCTGCAGCCCTTGTTTACAGGAAGAAACAGCTGTGTATGCTGGCATGTTTTAGTCTGTGTTCAGATAAGACTTTGCAGCAGGTTGCAACATGTTTACAACTTGTTTACAACGTAAACATGTTGCAACCTGCTGCAAAGTGTTATCTGAACACAGATAACACATGTTGCGTAAGTCAAGAGTTAAGGGGCATCCGCTTCAGGAAATATCGTTTAACCTTTCTTGCCAGTAGCAACCCGGGTCAACCATCTTAACAACTCAAAGCCTTGAAAAAACGTGGCCACCGACTCACCGACGAACACCAAATCATCGGAGCATCTGCAGAAACATTTAATCTACCCAGGAGTTTGATTTTACCTGGAACCGTCTCCCCGAGGATCGTCTCGTACAAAGTGACGAAAACATCTGGACCGCACTCCGACAGTGTGCTCAGCTTCAGGTTTACGTTACACCTGCTGAGTAGATTGTTTGCCACATCAATCCAGTCTGCAGAGAAAAAGGAAAAATAATGTGTGAGGAGGGTTTGCTGGTAAAAAAGAAGATCAGAATGTCTCGCCGAATGATAACCAAATCCAGAACAGCAATCCTGTTTAAGCACAACATGTTTTTTGGTTTTTTTTTGTCTGGATTTTAAGGTTTATGTAACTCACTTATGTAACTCTCAGACAGAGGATTACTTTTGTTCAACAATAGATGACAGATAAGGCTTAGTTTTAGCATCGGGAACATCGCTTCTTTTTGATTCAGTTCCACTTTATCCAGTTTATGAACCTTTTCCTTCTTTCTCTCTTCTACTCAGCTCCACATTCTTCCAACTTTTTCATAATCTCAAAGCACCGTAGCTTCACACTGCTCAAAATTCTCCACACCTATGCACCAGATTACCCCTCTAATATGCTGTTTGCTACTTCTGTTTTGGTCATATACATCACCAGGTCTGGCTAACAGTTTCAAACCATTCAATCGTTCAAACCAAAGGTACATCTACCAAATACTGACTTAAACGGGGTGTATATTTATGCAGTCACTTATTTTATGCTACATACTTTTATTTAACTGTCATTATTTGGTAGGAATCAGTTTCACTTTTATAAAGTTGTTTTTGTGTAATTTCTTGTGTCAACAAAAAAAAAAAGAAAAAGCTATGGTTTGCAAATTATGACTGATTTGTAAAAGCAACAAAAAGGTGAAACATCCAAAGATGGTGAAATCTTTTGATTCTGTTCTGTATGTTTCAGAACATTTGGATCTACATGGCCCCGCGGGTTACTTAATCTTGCGACTGGCGGCGAAAACAGAAGCTGAGAGAGATTTCACAACAACAGCCCCAGGAACTCTCTTCCCACAGAGCATCAGATCTGTGTATTTATGGTAGTCTAAGTATTTCAATTATGTATTTAGTGCATAAATAAATAGTTAAAAGCAGAGTCCGTGAGCATTTATTTTACTCTTTGTGTAAATCTAGCTATTCTGTGAAGGTCTAGAGAGGGGAGGAAGAAAGTACATAACTTTTATTTTAAAAAATGTTTTGTGTTTTTTACATATTTGTTAAAACCATCATTATGTTGTGACAGTACATCATTAGATAATCTCTGAATAAATAAACAAATTTTTAAAAAATCTAGCCCCTCCACGTCGTCACAGAAATACATCACGCTGTCAATCAAGCACATGTATGCTCTGCTCAAAGTGCTAATTGTGAAGAAACAACTTACTGTCACTGGTAGCCATGCTAATTAGCCTGAGCATTTACAGAAACACGAGCACTAGCATGATTGACGGCACAAAGACCCTCCTTCTGCCTCTCATTGGTTGTTTTTGTCCAGAGCGGTGAACTTCTGGGGGGAGCATTTTTTTTCTAACAGATTCTCTGTCTCATCCCATACTGACACAATATAGTGATAGCTTTAGAAAATATGTAGAAATCAAATGTTTTAGAAATGTTACACAATGCAGCTTTAAATCAGTGTTAGAGCATAAAATCTTTCCAAAACTTTGAACATCTCAGCGTTATGACAAAAGCTGATCCTAAATGTATCATTTTTCCCTCTATTTCCCAAATATATTGAAGTGCGACTTGGTTTATCGTCTAAAAACCTGACTATAATATTACAAAATGTGGAGGAAAAAACCTTCTATGTTTTCAATGTGTGTAGATACTTTTGCAAACTATAACTTTCTGCATACTTCATCAGCACTTCCAGGCATTACATTTGTTGTCATCTTACTTTGAATGAAACTAAACAGCAGCTCACTAATCACCACAAATAAAGTCACAAATAAATAAAGGTATCTTCTAGAACTGGCTTCAATTACTACTCCCTCACATCTCGGTGGGATAACTGGATCTTTTCTTCGTTACTCCAGCTCTGCAGATCACAACCTCATGAAGATCAGCAGTTCTTCTTTGTTGTTTCCCACACACTCCCTCACTGAAATTATGTTGCTAAAAAAACTTGGAGGATCTACATTCCCTCCGACAGACTTTCCATGTAGCTTCCTGTTGCCAATCCTCACATTCGCCGAGTTTCTTCCTCATTCATCAGCTCATTAAACTTTCCTTAATAAATTGGTCTAACACAGTTATTAACTGTACTACCTCACTAGCTTGCTTTTTCACTCTAATTTCGTCAGACTAACTACTGTTTCAGGCTAAAAGTTTAATTGACATGTTTTGTTCTAAAATAAAGCAGTATTTATTACAATACTGTAACACTAACACACATCTTCCTGTAACATTAGTGCCTTTTCTAACGCTGTTTTACTCAAACTTTGCCGGTTGAGTAAACTGAAAAGTGGCAAGCTAACGTTGCTAATGGTTGCTAACAGGAACTTTATGGGATAAGGCTAAACGGCGACCTGTTATCATTGTAATAAATATATATACGTCTACAGTAAACGTTTGTCCAGCTGTAAGAAGCGACAACATTAGCCGTCCAGAAACCAAACTTTAGCCGCAAGCGTTACGTGTCGCTAGCTTTCAGCCAGAAAGAAAGTCGTGGTCGCCTTACTTCTCTCTCCCTCCTGGGTTCCCATGAAACGACTGTCGAAAAAAGATGGCTGGGGCTTGAAAATGGATGAGGAGGCAAAAAAGGAGGCGAAGTCCCAAATTGCAAACCTGACCCGAAAAAGTGGTATCGGTGTTGTAGTTTTTTTTTCGGTATCAGCTCACATTCAAAACTGAGGTCTTGTTTGATTGGACGTTAGCTCATTCTTTGTTTGAGGAAGTAAAACCTGATGTGCTGTCTATCGCCCCCTACTGGTTTCTATGGATATTGACCCTTTGCCGCTACTTCACTTCACCGCACGAGGCGCTCGTGCGCTGCACATCCATTTGGCTCGCGATATTGCAGAGAGAGATTTTGAGGAAGTGCATAAAAAAAGGTCATTCCCAGTGCAATCTTGGCGCTGCAAAACTTTCGTATCGTGATATGTCTTTAGAATGTTCTAGATCCAAATATATTGTGCTTTTGTTATAATGTATTTTAAACAGGAAAAGGTTATGCGTTTTTCATATTTTTTTATTTTGCTTGCTTATAATTGAAAATTATTTTTTAAAACACACACACACAATCTATTTGCTATTGTAATCAGCCATTAGATTAATTTAAGCATTTTAAGTTTAGTATTTGGTAATCAACACAATGTCTTGGTAAAATGTAACACAACTTTTAGTTTTTTAAAATGCTAACAACAATAAACAGTAACTAAACGTGTCATCAAAATGGCCACTGTGCCATTAAAATAGGTTAGCCAAAAAATATTATCATATATGAGTGCATGTGCACTTTCTTTGTACTGCTACTCTGTAAATTTTATGACAAAAGTCTTTGGTTAACTAAAGTTTCACATTAGACATTTATAAGATACAGAGATTAACTTCCTTAAATGGCTTTAACTATTGAGAAAGAACAAGTCAGACAAATAAGATACCTAACTGATGAGCCAGAATGACAAAAAGCACACAATAATTTGAGCTAACTGGGTATCAAGGACCAATGCAATAAAAAAATCAGCTGTCACATTCTTGAATTGTTCTGATTACATCAATTTAGAAATCAAAGAATAACTAAAGCAAATACTCTGTGGGACAAGGGGAAAGCACAGAATTATATTTTTGTCTTATATACTATTTAAAAAAAAAAACAGGCTACAAACAGAAAACTCTTGTATATGTTAAATATCCAAGTTCTTTTCACAGATCCAGTAGTTTCTGTTTGCACATTGAGCATCATTCCAGCTGCGTTCGGAGTCAAACGTCTGTATCTCTGCACAGTCCTCATTTCTGCTTTGAAAATGGTTAGGTTCTCCTGAGCGCCAGTAGCTGAAATAAAAAAAGAGATGAACAAGTTTTAGGCAAAGAACAACTATGAAGAGCCTATCGTAGTCCTTTGATGCTTCAATTAGACTGAACATTAATGTGTGAACCTTTCTGTTAGCGCAGCCCCATCCACCCATTTCCAGGACCCCTCTCGTATTCTGTCAGTAAGACCAGTCCAGGCCCTCTTTTGAAACTTCCTTGTGAATTTCTGGATCACACAAACAGGAATATAAATAATTAAACATCGCACAGCTGAAGCGTCATCCAGAACATCAGTGTTGCTTTGTTTAAATTGCTTAATCCAGTCGAACAGAATGTCCCAAAAGTTTGTAGATCAACTTTATTGACTCTTTAAATAAACTGAGCTGTGTCTTGGTGCAAAACCTGAACAGAACTGCTTTGAGAAACCCTTGTTTAAATAAATTCAATAATAATTTTTTTCTCTGCGCCAAAATGCATGCTTAGAAAAAATTCAAATAAATTTGTCATTGATTCTTTACTGTTACAAAACATCCTGGCAATAAATATTGTACAGTTGGATCTCAGCACAATGTCTTTGTAAATGCAGACACATTACAATACCAATGTAAGACAGAGGATCTTCAACATCTTATTGGAGATTCAGCCATGTTGAATGAAAATCTCTCAAAAAAGCCGCTTGACAGAAATGAACTTTTCAGCCAAACAGAAATAATGTAAAGTAGAGACACACATGGTTAGACATGACATAGACTCTCCACAGGCTTCATTATCACCCATAGATCCTTTCCTCTGGGCATAGGACACCAAATTGTAGAACTTTCTGATTGGGAAACAATGTCATTTTAGAAACTAAGGAATATACTGTATTTATTAGATCCAGAGAAACAAATATTAGCATACAAACCTCTTCTTCTTTGCTGTTTATGATTACCAGGTCAGCTCCTTGCCCCCGGCAGTTATATCGACTGCTTAGCCAGGACGTTTGGGTTGTAGAAATATAATAGAAGCTCCCATTGAAATACTCCCATTTTGCCTGTGCAAATTTAGCTATTTAAAAAATAAAGAGGAAAATGTCAGTGGATGAAGCAACAACACAAAGATGTTCATTAAGAGCACACATTGAAATGTTCTATAGCTATGTTGCTTATTATTCAGAATATTGGACTGTGTGTACCTGATGTACCCGTCTGCCTCTGTACTGACCCTGCACCAGTTTGTACCTGCTTTAACAACACATGGTTTGTTTTCACAGTTTCCAAAATGTCTTTTCAGTCTCCAGGACACTTACCTTTACCAAATTAAGACTCAAACTCACCAAAATCCCTCAGCTTTGACGTCAGCTTATCATTCTCAGTAGTCAGGCCAAACTTCTCCAATCCTGCCAAAAGAAGGCAGGATCAGACATTAACACATGTCCACATGGAGAAATCTAAGCTTTTTAAGTCTAATTTGAAGAATTAAGGGGGGTTAAATTAATCACTACAACATTGTTTTTATATAAAGTTATAGTCTACAGGTTTCCTACTTACTGCAGGTAGTCAGCTGAATGCTGAGTTGACTTTTTTCCATAGATAGTCTTTGGGACTTGGCTTCAGCAGCTGGAATAGAATATTCAACAGTGGATGATGGTAACACATGCAGCGGCTCTTAACTATGTTGACAACACACACACACACTGCCACACACAGTTTCACCACAGGATTATGGAGAAGTTTTACTGCCATAAATCAAGAGCATAGATTTTTGTCTTTAAAGCAGGATTTCATCTCGTTGCTCTCAAAACGTGTAATACCTGATCTTACATTTTCAACATGTGAGCAGGAATTCAGTGCAATTCTCAAACACACGATTCTTCTTTTGATGACAGTAAAGATACATAAAGGATGATTTATTTACCAAATATAAAGTTTTTCCACAAATATAGAAAGACTATAGACATTAACATTGTCTAGGAATCATTGAAGTTGATTGTTTTTAATTGATCTCGCTCTTCTGCCAGGGAATGAAGCTGTAAAGCTGTCATATTCAGTGGACACTTTGTTTAAAGTCTGTTTTTTATGATAATGCATTATGATTCTTCCGTTATGAAAAAAGTTTCCATTTAGCTTTTGTGTCTTTTATGTGATGAATAGTTGAGACTCCTACATACCAAAGTTACTTAGCTGTTTCTTTAATGCATCTCTCTCTTCAGTCAGATTTTTAAAGCGTGTCTCCACATCTGTAACAGAATCACCCAAAGTATGGCAGAAGAAAAAGCTTCGTTACCCTTTAAAACACAAATAATATGTCACACATTTTCAGTTTCTTGAGTTTTAAAAGGATGCAGCTTGTTTTTGTTCTCTGCTGGAGCTTGTGCTTCTAAATTACAATTTTGTTTTGAAAAGATCTTGAATTTGAACCATGGAAATTGTGCAAACCATTTACAGACTACTGATTAGAATAAATAAAGATATTATATGACTTCATTAAAATAAGTATTTCTGTTTCAAATTTCCATAGAGTTTCAGTTCATGAGGAAAAAGGCGACAGCATGGCTCACCATAGGTTACTCTGAGTCCGTCTCCCTCTTCTGTCAGATTTCCCAATCTGAGACCAAAACCTGTTTGGCAGATAATCATGATTTTCAGAACTGACTACATCAAAATGTGAATTGTTACTGTGCATTGATATAGGTTGGTTCTTATCCTGGTTTTCTAATCTTTCTTTTGCACATTCTGAGATTTCAAAGTTAGGTTTCAGTACCTCTGTTTGTCAAATTTGCTGAATCTGCTCAGTCAGTTTTGCGCTCTGCTCTCCTCTCGTATGTGACCTTCAGTATCACTTGGAAACTTTACTTTTTTTGTAAATGATTTAAAAGTTGTTTCTTTTTTGATTCTACTATCTCCTCAATAGTTATTTTACTCTTTTGAATATTTTTGCTTCTTCTTGGATCTTGTTTTAGTGTCTTATTTTTACCTTATTTGCACATTTGACTTGTTTTAACCTATCTGTTGTAAATTCTCACTTCTTTGCCCGCTCTCTTACGACATTCAGCCCATGTCGTTATTCTATGGCAACCTTCAACTGTATCACTTTAAGTGATTTATTTCTTTTAAATATACTTTGTTTATGATATGTTGAGGGTCATTTTTATGACCCTAGTACCATGACCCTGACTAACTCAGTAGTTCAAACCGAAGTCCTGTCTTCAATGAACAACATCATAAATACCGAGGCTCGTCCACAGTTCGTCTACTTCTTCAGTCAGGGTTTTGTTTCCAGCTTTCAGGTCTGAAAAAGAACATTTATTGCTTATTTTGGGGCTTCCTTTGTAACTTAGAGCAAATACACAACTTTAATGTCTTTCATTTTGCAGTTCTGTAGTTTTTGTGTTTTTGCTTGCAGTGCGTTTGTAAAAATGAGCTTGGAAAGGAGGTTACTTACAGAGGACAAGAGACAGAGAGACGTTGAGAGCAGCCTGCAGCACACAAATGAGTCCAATGACAGCAGCGACCAGTTTGTACACTTTCACTGCTGCATGGAGAACAAACACAAAACGGTCAGCAGCTTGAAGGAAGAAAATTACATGAACTTACACATCTTGAAAGTTTATGAATCAACCAAAATCACTGTCGACCGAACCTAAAGTTTTGGATCCATCTCTATTGATCTACACAAGCCTTTCCTGAAGGAAAGAAAGAAAAAAAATAACCTGTATAATTTATTTTTTAAATTAAAAGTATCGCCTCCTGAGTTTGTTGTCGAACTGGTGAGAAAAGCTTCACATTTTAATTTGCACGCTTTAGTTTAAAACAAGAGATTTTATGAGAGCTTTTGTCAAATTTTGGTCACTCTTGTTGTGAAGGAAACGTCATTTTGATGCATAGAATAAAACTATGCATGAAAATTAAACACCAAGAAAAGAAAAGACAACCACTGCAGCAAGATTTTAAACAGATTCATATAAAATATATATTAAACACCAAATATATATAAATAAATGACCTGGATAAATGGAAAAAAAAAAAAAAATATAATCATCATGCATGTGAGTGACTTTGTCTTTGCAGGAGCTGCTCTTGAACGCACCATTCCCGGCTGCAGCAGAACTTCTGCTCTCACGTAGCGAAAACATTTAATGTCCTTCATCGCTTAAAAACGACTCCATGGTTTAGGAGCCGGGCTCTGATAAAACCACAGCAAGGTGTTAATCTCAAGTGGTTCTGGTCTGTGGCAGCATTGTCCCTTTTGTTGCTCACTTTCCACCAGCATTGCTTAAATTCATCATTGCTGATCAAGCTGGAAGATAGAAGATCTTCCTCATTTTTCTCCTTCGTTATCTACACACCCTGTATGATGAAAACTAAAATATTCCCTCCGTTTAGCCCCAAAAGAACAAAGAAAAGCTTTTAAAAATGATTTCACATCCACTGACAATGAATAGTAATAAATGAAACTTAAAACTATTTTACTTCACATCATGTGGTTTATTTGTGTCTGACGACCTGCTGAGGCACAAACCTGTTGCTGAACTCATTTAACCTTAATGTAACATCTGATGAAAGGTCACATGATCACATGAATAATGCTTTATTCAGAATTAAAATATGCTGATGTACATTGATCCTATCACGGAACCATAATGAAGAAAAAAAAACATTAATTCAAACAGTAAAATTAACAATACAAACCATGTTGTCAGTTTTGGGGTTTAAAAAAATCTTCTGTTAGAAAATATCATTAGAATAAATTGATTATCACAATGAGCTTTTATTCTTGGAAAACAATGATTTTTACACGTCTGTAGTTGCCTTTACTCCTAATGTTAATAATTAAAGATAACTCATTGCAGGGAGTGTGGAAACTAAATTTGAATGTTTTTATAAGAGAAATTGTGATCACTTAAAATCAGACTCAGAGCATCAAACTTTGATCAAACACCAAAGATTTGAAATCGCTCACAAAAATTTGGATCAGTACATCTCCAGTATCACCTTCAGATCATCACATCCAAACAAAGCAGACAAACATGATCAACATCAGAGAGTTATAATCAGTGTATTTATTTTATGTTTTTCTTTTTTTTATGTGATATGAATCATAGTCACGAGATTAGCTTTAATTCACAGATCCAGTGGAGGTTGAGGGAGCAACTTTCATCGTTCCAGCTCGTCTCCGAATAGTGATACTTTATGTCCCCACAGTTCTCCAGTGTTTTCCCATTTGGCTCGCCATCTGAGAAGAAACTAAAAAAGAAAACTTCACTCAGTACAACTTTTGAAACTGGATGAACTGGACAAATCACAAAAAGACTTCGAGACCCGTAATAAAGTCAAGGAAGTCACCAAAATATAAACCAAAGTAAAAAAAAACAAAACAACAAAAACAAAACATTTACAATTCAGAAATGATTCATTTTGTCATTTGAAACATGAAAAAAAAGTAAAAAAACTTTGTTTACTTGATTTCTTACAATAAAATCTAGAACAATATAGATCTTAGCAGAAATGTGAAAAATGAATGTTTACATATTAATGAAACAAATTTACCTTGTGGTAACTAGACTCCCGTCGACCCATTTCCATGTTCCGTCTGTTTCTTCATCCGTCAGTCCAATCCACATGTACTTCTGAAACTTGTTTGCAAAAACCTGGGAAACAAATATTATTAACTACAGCAAAACAACAAGCGGCTTTGCTTGGTATAAGGAAGAACAAAATTATTCACACTCCTGGCAGACCCTCGCATTTCAATTCTTAGTGAGCAATCAGTGGTGATGAAAGCAAAGTTTTGAAGTAGGAAAGTTTGCTTTCCATCTCCATAATCTTTTGTTCCATCTCCAGTTTCCAGTGGCGACTCCAGAACATGAACAATAATTCAAGTCAGCAGAAACATGTTAATCAATCTGACATATTACTTTCAACCTAAACCTGCCAGGTGTATGGATGAAGGTCATAAGGAGAAGCAAACACACACACCTGTTTGCTTCTGCTGTTGACGATCATCAAGTCCGCGCCTTTTGACTGACAGTAATTTCTGCTCTCTTGCCAGGTCTTTTTGTCAGAAGAAACGTAGTACGCACTTCCTTCAAAAAGCACCCATCCTGGTTGATCTGGAAGGATAAACAGACAATCTCAAATGACTGAAACTGAAGGGGTCAAAGGGCGAAAGAGAAAACCAAGATGTTTAAAAAAGCTAAAGATAGAAAGAAATATGAAGCAGAGCAGACAGGAAACATCTAAAAACTACGTTCATATTAAAGCATGGACACCAGGGGCTCTTTTACATAGAATAGCACATACTTTAGTTATGGAAAAAAAAACAAAAAACAAGAAAATATGATTTACAGCAATTACATGATGACTATGATAAAGCGTGAAATAATTAACACCGCTCAAAATGTTTTATTTGCACATGAGTAATTGTATATTTTATTAGATATTAATGGTGACTGCATGAAGATAATCATGTGTTTTTGCCATGAATCTGGAGAATGTTAACACCAAACACTGGCAGTGGGATTGTGCAGCTTTGAACATTGGATTAGGGAGTTTCATACGATTTTGATAAACAATGATGAGAATCGTCCAATTGAAAGTTTTCGTGATCCAAAAGATGAAAAATGTCAAAGTATAATCTGTTTTCACACCTGATGGTCCGGTAGATTCGGTTGGATTGGGGATCAAAATTTTAAAATTTGTCACATTTTCAGCTGGTTCTCTCTCACGCTGCACTGTGTCAATCTAAGGAAAGCAATTGAAAAACGTGTTCCCCTCCTCGTCTGCAGTGGCGCTGCACCAAGAGCCACTGAACGCAAAAAAAAACCTCTCAGAAGACTCCGTGACCCCATCTTCCTTCTTCAAGAAATGTAAACTAAAATGGAGTAGCGTCAGGTTAAAAGACCACAAGCCATTCCTCGCTCTACCGCAGGAGACGCGCTTCTCTTTTGGTCGCATTTACCCAGAATGCCCTGCGCTATAGTGCTTTTGGAGCAGCACTCTCGGCATCAGCACATGCATCCAAACCGCGCCACAGTTCACTTCAACTGAAATAAGACCGAGGTTTGTAGGTGGATCAGAGTTCGCTTGTTTTGGTTCGCTTGCACATTTTCACCTCCACAAACAAATTAGACTTTCCAGGCAAACAAACTTAAAGTGGACCAAACAGGGCTGGTGTGAATGCAAGACGTTTAAGTGTAAGTATGTAAGCAGATTATTGTTGTGACAGGATCTGTGACTCGTTATATTTGTGTTTATTGATTCCTGTGCAAATTGTACACGCTGTGATGAAATCTCTATACCCACTTAAAGTGTTGATCTTTGCCTTCAGCTCGTCTCGTTCCTGACTGATTGTTCTGGACATGGCCTCGATGTCTGAAACACAATGTGAGTTTTTCATTACATCACATCACAATAAACACCTAACATGAAGAGATTGATTCTGACACTCACACAACTTTGTTTTCCTCAGAGTGTCTCTTTCTTTAGTCAAGGCATTCTGTCTGGATTCTGTAATTTTCAAGAAAAGGTTCATGTGAGTTACTCCCATTGCTTTGATGGACATTTCAGACCTCTGACTTTATATATCACAGCAGTGACGATCTGGTGCATTTCAGGTTGTTTTTTTTTTTTATGTCTTTAAACTTTTCGTTTCTCAGGCTGAGCTGAACTTCAACACAATTGGAAAACAAGAGCTGGGTGAACAAGACTTACTTTATTGTGTTTTATTCACACAAGGTTAAAAAAAATTAAAGATACAAGCGACTCACTTTTGAATAAATGTCCCCAAATGTCCCCAAAAATGTCTTGTTGATCCAAGACATTTTTCCAGCCCATAAATATAAAAATCTGGCAGTGGAATTTGTATTTTTCTTTATCATTATTACGTAGAAATTAACTTAATGCCAGCTCCTACATCTTTGTGAAAAGTTGCTTGTAAGTTAGTCTTACTTCAACTATACTGAGATATTTACATTAGAAACTAGACAAAAATGCTTGAAAAGATTTTGTGTTTTTGCAGTGCAGCAGCGATGAACGTAAATGAACGACTCGCTTTACGTTACTTGTTTTCATAAGAACTTTATTTTTATACCAACCCAAATCATTCAGCCTCCTGTTGATTTCCTCCTTGTCTTCTCTCAACATGTTGCTATTGGCTTCAATATCTGAAACACAGTTATTATTTACAAAAGCAGGCAGGTGTCACTAGAACAACATAATTTAAGTTATAAAGACATTTTGATACGAGAAGAAATTCCCTCAGGCACAAAAGAAGGAGCATCCATATATTTTCTTGATAGAGAGGGAAAGAATATAATCACACATAAAAATATGTGTCTATTTTAATGATTACACTCACCAGAGTTAATCTTCTTTAGACCATCTCTCTCCTTAGTCATGGCGGCAAGCTGTGAAGCTGCAATTTTAAGGGGAAAGAGAAACCAAAAAAAGAAAAGAAAAGAAAAGAAATGACATTTCTGAAATGTCTTTAGATCAGTTTGTTTTGTGATTTTACAGTTAATTGTTTTGAAAAATCCTCCAGTACTTACTAAACACATCCAGCTCCCTCATCAGGTCGTCTCTCTCTCCGGTCACGTTCTTGTGATTGGACTCGATACCTGGAAGACGATGCAGAAAACTGGAGTTTGGTACATAGAAGAAATTATTCAGCGCACAAACCAATGCTTTATTGCAGTAAGTTGTTCTCTGACTGGTCATAAAAACTTGTATTTTCCTCTCTGAATCGCAGTGCGTGTAATGAAAATCATACTTACTTTGGATGGTTTGGATCAGTTTTTTACTCTCTTCAGTCAGATTTTTCAGGCTGGCCTCAATGTCTGCAAGACATTTCCACAATATTAAACACAATTCCCTACGCCGTGCTGCCTTTTAGCTAAATTAACATAGTTTGATAAACATAAAATAATTTCTTGTGAATTTATTTTACTTACCAGAGTTTAACTTCTTCAGCTCGTTTCTCTCATTGGTCAGGGAACTAAGATGTGAAGCTGTTATTTGATAGAAACAATTACATCACATTATTGCCATTGTGTGCCCCACAAAATGTGTACAAAGATGTCAGATCAGTTGAGTTTCTTAACTTATATGCTAAAATATGCAAGGCTGATGGCATTAAAGGTCCATATTATCACTTGTTTGGTCGCTTCTCGTTTTGTTTTCTTATAATTACCTACCAAGGTTGTTGAGATCTTTCCTCAGCTCGTCTCTCTCTTCAGTCAAATTTCTATTGACAGCATCAGTGACTGAAAATGAAACCATTTTAATTATTTTTTAAATATTTGGTGTTAATGAACTGGACACAGGATTGCTAACGTGACTCCTCGTAAAACGCTTTTATTTCCAGTTTTCAGAATTTGTGGTAATAATAATAATAATAATAATTAAAAAAGAACAACTTACCATTGATGGTTCTGATCAGCGTTTCTCCCACGTCGGTCAGGTTTTTCAGATTTGCCTCGATACCTGCATTGAAGTTCAACAAGTTTACCGACTTCAGCCAAATTTCATCACGTCTCTCCATGAAACTTACAGAAACATTTAACGATAAACTACAGTTTGAGGTTAATTGTTTTGAACCAAACAAGTTTTAGGAAAGCATCAATGAAACTTTATCATTTTGGGAATTGCTATATTCACCACTTTCTGCTAAACAGCAAAGCTTCTTCTACAAAGTTAAAACGCAGCATCCAACATGTTTGACTTTTGATCAGAAGTTGAACCTTATGGCTGAAGCTGAGCACAGAAACTTGATAAACTTGTGGCTAATTTCCCTGGGAAACATCCTGGAGGAGATGAATTCGCTCTGCAGCAGCGGCGTTGGTAAGATGGCTGGAAGAGCAGCGGGAAAAACCTGGAAAATATCACTGGCTGTTTTCCAAATGAAACAAGGTCTAATGAATTTACCCAATCAAATTGCCTTGAAGGGACTAGAGACTATAATGCAGCCTTGATCCCATGTGTAAGGAGTCTTAATCAATCAGCACACTTACCAAGATTGATCTCCTTCAACTCGTCTCTCTCCTCAGTCAGGAAACTGAACTCTAAAGCTGTTGTCATGAGAGGAAAAGTTAGTCTCACTACTGCCAGTGATTGCAGCACATCTACGATTCGTAGCAGAAATGTTTAAGAATCCTACAAATTCAGATAAAAGATTATTTCGTGAGCTGTGCAGTGTTTTCTTTAGTTAAAGCTGAAGCCTGCGATGTGTGTTTGAGGCTTCTCTGTTTTAATTACTCACTGAGGTTTTGAAGCTCTTTCCTCAGCTCATCCCTCTGTTCAGTCACGTTTTTGTTTTCGGCTTCACTACCTGGAAAATGAAAATTCCTTGTATTATTAGTAATAATTATAGTGACAGCTAATATTTTATTTTGCATTCACAAACCAGTTTCTTGATTTTCTGCTATAAATGTGATCAAAATCATCTTAAATGTTTCCTCTTTGTGTAATGTTAATATGTGTGTAAGCAGCACTGACCAGCTTACCTTTGATGGTTCTGAGCAGCATTGAAATCTCTCCGGTCAGATTTTTTAGACTGGACAAGAAACCTAAACGACAATTTCACCCTTTTTTTATTTTTTTGCACTCTTAAAAGTGAATGCAATCCTGTTAAGATGCTTCTGTTTTAAATTTGTAAAATAATGTCAGTCTGATTGCCACATGTAACTTGACATATAAACTGTACATTTCATGCTGGACTTATCTTTGACGTAAGGATAAGTGTGACTGCAGCCACACCTGATTGCTCATGATCTGAGCACTGACAGGCTGACCCCTGACCTCTTCAATCTCTGCAGCAATGCTGACAGAACTCCTGAACCTATCTTGCAAAGACAATATTTGGATGTGATGCTGAGCACGCGCACTGAGCTTCTTTGAACGACCAACGCAACATTTATATACAATATTAACAATTACACTAAATGTAATATAATTGTTCGCTATCACACAGACTTGTCCAACAGTCATACTTACCAAGGTTGGTCTTCTTTAGTACGTCTCTCTCCTTAGTCAGAGAATTGCGTTGTGAAACTGTAAAAACAACGACATGTTTGGTCAATTGTTTTTTGTTTTTCTCTGACTGCTGTGCATAATATCTAATATTTTATGTAGAACATTATGAATCACATGAAATCTTTTTCACTTTTCAGAAACTCTACAGCTTCAGATCTTTCACTAGCTTCACTCTGAGACTATTAGAAAACGTCAACATTTGCTTTTTATATTTTATGTTTTCTACATCAAGATTTGTTATTTTTCTGCAGCCAGAATGAGTTAATTAAATGAGTTCATTTCTTCAGCATTTGTGTTCGCTCGAGATATGAGTTGACCCCTTTGCTATGACAGCTTTAGCTATGTAATTCAATTTGGCCCTGTTTTCTCTTTATATATATATGTTTAAATCTACTGTAATAGTGTAATTTAATATCAATGTTTAATGTTGTTGGGACTTTATGGTCTGTGGTTGGTGCATATTTCATAATCATGCTTACCAACGTCGCTTAGATTCCTCCTCAGCTGCTCTCTTTCTGCTGTCAGGTTTTTATTCCTGGCATTGAGGCCTAAGACAAAATCAGGCAATTACACAGATTACTCTATTTTCTGTTTCTCCGCACCAATCAGGCATTTCTTCCAATTTTAAAAAGTGTTTGCCGATATTCTCTATGAAACTGGAAAACTCAAACAAACTAAAAGTAACCTTTGGATAAAGATCTCTACTTCATGTTGCCTGGATCCCTGCATTCAGACTTTCACTGCCAGCATCATTCGTTCATTATGCTCACCAGAGTTCAGTGTTTTCAGTTCATCTTTCTCCCTCTCAATCAGACTCTTATTGCTGGAAGCTGCTGCTGGGCAAAGAGGAGTCGTTTTAGGTTTTTCACGCCACCAGAATGAATGCATTTGACATTGTGTAACGTCTGAAAATTAATCTTAGCAGAAAACTTTGGGAGTTTTCAAAACTCCTAAAGTGAAAAAAACCTTTTCCATGTTAAGACTATTGAGTAACTCTTGTGGTTTTTATAGTCTGTTTCGCAAATGTAAATGTTGCAGAAGCTACTTCTCTGTAACAGAACTGAATGAGACAAACGTGAGACATGAGGCTTCATGGGACGAGCGTTTTATTTTCCCTCTCAGACTGAAATGCATCCTAGGTTTTCTTCAGAACTGAATAAATGTTGCTTAATGAATGAAATGCAAAAAAAAACAAAACACTTTTTCTGCATGTCATGTGAGGCAATTTACCAGCACGTGACGTCTTAAAACAGAATTTCCTAATCAGACTGTGAATCGTCAAGGTTTACTTACAAAGAGCAAGAGAAATGGCAAGACTGAGCTGCAGCATGCACAAAAGTCCAAAGGTGGCTGCGGCCAACTTGTACCGCCGAAGTTCTGTGAAAACACGTGTGGACGATATAAATCGCCAAGAGGACATCAGAGGTAACATTGCAAATTCATCCACTGTGAAGGATTTCACAAAAGTCTCAGCAAAACAAAAGCAAGAACAAAAAGCAAAGCAGGTATTAACTTAGGATAAAAACCCAGAAGTTTTCATAGATGAACTCGAGGCTCTTGATAATTACCAATCAAAAGATTTGACTTAAGATTTTTTACAATTAGGTTTTCTTTTGTGACGCAGGTTTTGTGCCTAACAAATAAAAATCAACACTTATTTTTTTTTTTACTTTTATGATTTTAATATTTTTTCTATCTAAAACCGATACAGTATAAAGATATGCTTCTTTAGTTTCACATTATTGGCCATTACTGTTCAATGTAGCAAAAGAGCAGAGTAAGCTTCCGTAAATAAATCATGTTTTGAACCGACCTGGCAAATTATCATTGAAGAAACATTTTCTTTTCTCTTACCCGAAGTGGTTTTGCTGTCACTATCTGAGCAGCTCTCCGGTCCATCGTTGCTGGCATAAAGAGCATCGGTGAATTTCTCGTACGCCACAGAACGTTCAAAGTGTTCTCTGCGGAAAACCATGTCTGTTTTTGTTTTTTTTTTTACATATAACAAGGCCTCAACATATAAGCTCTGCCGAAGGCCACCTGTAGTCCTTAATGCGTCTACAAACAGAGATGCTGAAGCAATCTTTATATGAAATTTTCTTCCTCATTCTTTGGAAGTGCCACTATCCCACCATCATAGCTTTACAAAAATTGAAAAAGAAAAAAAAAACGCAAAAAGAAATTCAGGATCTTGAGAATTTTTGCTGGATTTGCAATATGTGTATGGTCTGTGTGTTAACTGAAAACCACACAGACCAAGTACTCACAGTAGTAGTGAATCATTTTAAGCTAAGACAGACTGTAGTGGTCTCTCAGACTGCAGCTTTTATTTAATTTAAAGGTTTATAGTTATAGTTTTTAACTATAAACCTCTGCCCTCAGCTGATTCAAACATTTAAAGCCAGACTTTACCCCAGTTCAATTGTATAATTGGCTCTAACCCTAATAACTGCTCATGCCAGCTTTGGTTTCAATAGATGCAATCAAGTATTTCTGTTGACCGGCAATAAAACTTCTGCATTCTTGTTAAGGAATTTCATCCTCCCACGTTTTGCGGGAGGATGAAGTTGTTTTAATTTGGCCACATTAATCTAAGGTCGGGTCAAAGCTCCTCGGTTGGATTTATATCCAGACTTTGATTAGATCACTATGATACCTTGGATTTCTTTCCATCCAGAGGTTGATTTAGTTGCTTGTTTTGAGTCATAACTCAATTCATGCTTTTTTTTTTTTGGCAAATGTGAGTTAATGTTTTCTGTTCAAGCTCTTTATCGTTGAAAAGAATTGACTTTGTTTCAAACCAATTCCTGAGTTTCGCTAGATCAGCACATGGTATGTTTTTGAGATCTTCTAGCCCATGTCATATTGTCAGACAGGCTGTAGATAAAACGCAAGAACCACAAGACGCGACTAATCAAAAACTCTGAGAAAGCTTTGCAAGACGCAGCAGAATTACTTGCTCTTCCTCTTTTAACTGCTGCAAACTCGGTTGAATCATTCGAAATTGACATGCAATCCTTGGAGTTGCACTGTTACTGTTAATTATGAGGTTTCTTTTTAATAAAGAAATAAATACAGGCAAAATTTTACTCTAAATGGGGAAGCAAGTTGATTATAAATAAACCCAGCTGATGCTTGCAGCAGAGTAACCTTCTTTCCTTTTCACACTCAGGACTGATAGTGACTAGCTTTTCAGAATTGTTGACGTATTTAAAATGTGGAATCAGTATGTATTGGATAAGCTTTAATTACTGCACAGTTGAACTGATGAGCTGCTCTACGTTTTGATAGTACTTTGACTTAAAGCGACAGTGTGTGATGTTTACAAAATGTATATATATATATATATATTTTGCATATTTGTTAAAAACTGTGACCTTGTCCCAACAGTGAAATATTTGACCTGTAATCTGTGACAAGACTGAATTCCTCCACTTGCTCCCTGAGTTCCTATTGCCGTCTGCAGAAATGCATTGCTTCCAGTCAAAATCAACCAATTTTATCAATTTGTGTTATTGTTGTTTTTGGACAGCACTTTGGTGCAGTTTTACACCTGTTTTCAAAGTGCTACATAAATAAATTTGACATTGACATGATTATCCTGCAGGACAGCTGTCCTTTAGGTTTCTGCCTGACTTTTAGTGACTGACTTGTTTTGGACTTCTGGAGGAGAGAGGCGTTTGAGGCTAAGGGTCATGCCAGTCAGAGCAGGTCAAGATGTCAAAGACACGCCCTGATCAGCTGTTCCTGGTGATTTGTTTGGAGAATCTGGTGTTTTCTTTTGAGTCAGTATTGTCTTCATCTGCCATCCTAACCACTCAGCAGCATTCAGCTGTTGTGGATCACAAAGCTGGAACAAACTTCCAGAAAACTGCAAAACAGCTGAAACACTGACTTCCTATATAATAAGGCTACAAGTTGCATTTGATTAACAGTAAGCTAAACATTGATTTGCTTGATAATTTTAAGGGTGACATATGATGTAATGTAATGTTTACTGCATGTTTTGTAATTCTTGCTGAAATGTGCTATGCACACAAACCTGACAATCAAACCGATGTACATAGAATAGAACGAGATCAGTGTGTCCATTCATAAACACTCAAATCTCTGGAAATCTAATGTAAATGTGCTCATTCGTTGCACCTAATTGCATTAGTTCTGAAATCAGGATTGTAGCTCGAGTTGGTTCAGAGAAACTTTCTTTTCAGTGTAGTGAGGGTAAAACTTAGAAACACTTTTCATCACACGCTCTTTTCTTCTTTGACTGAACTTTTGAAATGTGATTACAAGCATAAATTGGTGAGACTTTTTGAAATGATGGGATACAATTGTAACTTTTCTTGGTCGAGTTGAGAGCAAAAAATAAAAAGAGAATGAATGATTCTTCACACTTTTGACATTTCTTTATTCCTTTGGGCGAACACACTCGTAATTACTGAACTGTCCTGTATTTTCCAGTACTTACTGACCAATATTTGATATTATTAAAATCTTTCTGACCCAATCTGTTTTTAGTATAAACCTGGCCTGAGCAGGAAGAAATAAATATCAGTACTTTGATTTGGAGGACATTGATTAAAAACACATAATGTAACAAGAATTAATTTAACAGAATGAGGGAATCTAAAACATGCCACAGCCGCGTAACCGAAAGCTAACCTTTTGCCACAACAAATGCAACAGCAAGCACTACTATTAGGAAAGCGACATTTCACAAATCCATTTAAGTGAGGAAGAACATGCTCTATCATTCCAGCTTCTCTCAGCGGTGAAAGTCTTTATCGTACCACAGTTTTCATTTGTGTTGCCATTTGGCTCTCCGTCTGACCAGTAGCTAAAAATATCAGAAAGGATCAAGATTAAAATTTTTGTGTGAATGTTATGACAAAATATTTTTATGTTATGATAAAAAAAAAAAGCAGAGAAATAAAAAAAAATAAATAAATAAATAAATAAAAAAAATTTGTTTAAAGTATAAACAAATTAACCTTGTGGTCAGTGGACTCCCATCCACCCATTTCCAACTTCCCTCCGTCTCTGAGTCAGACAGGCCGATCCACATGTTCGTCGTGAAGCTGTTCGCAAAGACCTAAGAAACAAAGATCATGAGTCAACGATGAGTCGAATCTGATGTTAACGGCATCTGCTTTCATCCGCTGTTGTACCTTTAATTTTAATTAAGCTTGTCAAATATCTATCAAGCATGCAAAAGCACATTTGCCCACAAACCTGTTCTTCTTTGCTGTTGATAACCATCAGGTCTGCACCTAAAGACTGACAGTAGGTTCTACTTTCCTGCCAAGTCTTTTCTGTAAAAGAAATGTAGAACGCGCTGCCTCTGAAAATCCTCCATCCTAGTTGAACTTTTTGGAGAAAAATGAGAAATTTAACTCGGTGTTAAAGATTTCAGCTTGTGGCAAGAAACAGCAAATAGAAAAAAAAAAAAAAAAATAGTCAAACATTCAAGTGCTGACTGACTATATACACTGTCAAGTCAATGTAACTATGGAAATATGAAAGTTCAGATTGGGATTAGCAAGTTTATGAGTTTACAAAATATCTAAAGTTTCATTTAATTAAAAAAAAATTTGTCCGACTTTTATTTCTTGGTTGAAGGCCGAGGCTGACACATTTTTTTCATATGATATTTAATCATTTATCTGCAAAAACCGCTGGGACCAGCATTGTCTGACCTGAATATCAAAGAAGATTAATCAAATATTGCAGTTGATTTTAATATTTTAAGGCTCAAGACAATGTCCAAGATCATTTTATTAACCCAGTGATTTAATCCACACTGCTGGGGATATTCGTGCCAAAGGGCAACGACCGGTGATCAGATCAGAGAACAGCGACGGAAACTTTTTCAGCACAGATAAAATTAAAGAAGTTTATTTGTTTGCTTGTTTTGAACAAGAGAATAAAGTTGTAATGATTCAAAAGAATAAAGTCTATCTGTCAATTGTGTCTCTGTCGGCTAATTCTTCTCCTGGCACCTCATTGGTTAACTCGAACACTGCTGCCACCTAGCGACCAGAGGCTTGTTTGTCAATCAAGCATAGAGAATATGACCTAAAATCTCCACATCCTCCATGTTTTGTATTTGCATTAATTTACATGAATTATATTTGTTACAAAGTGCAGGTCACCAATTTTCACCTTCAGCCTGTCTCTCTCTCCAGTCACTGAGCGAAGCTGGGAATCTGTCTCCCAGAGAAGAGCTCTTTAGTCAATGTTCAAATATTGAGTTATTGCTGACATTTTGATTCTGCTGTAGTACAGGCTGATGACGTCAACGCAGTGCTTTCTACTTAGCCTTAAAAAACAAAAAGCTGATAGCAAAAACAAAAGACTAAATAAATACATACAGACAATTTGATGATAATAAAATACTTTACAACTCATATGTAATTAATTTTTAACTCCAAAATGGAAAAATGAAAATCTGTGAGGTCATTTCCTCCCCCCAGATAACCTGATTTGGAAAAATAAATATTATACATGTTAAAATCACAATATTTGGATGCCTATATATTACAGATGGGGCGTGATTTTATAACAAACCTATGATAATTTTAGAATTAGTGAATATTTACACACATATTTTCTCCCATGCATTCCCACCTGTAATGTTGAGGCTCTTTTTCAGCTCATCTCTTTCCAGTGAGATTGCTGTTAATCTGGCCTCAGTGTCTGAAAAACGATGAGAATTGTTCATCAGAAAATATATATAGCTATATATTTTTCTTTTCTCGATCTTACGTTTGTCTGGACTTTGAAAAGGGTTTAATCGTGATACTTACCAGAGTTTATCCTCGTCAAATTGTCTCTCTCTTCAGTCAAGGAATTCTGCTTCGAAACTGATTTTCAGTAAAGCATTGAGGTAAAATTATATTGGTAGAAAATCTATCACACATTATCTTTACACTTCTGATAGTTTCATTTTTATACCAACCCAAGTCATTCAGTGTCTTCTTGAGTTCACTTCTCTCTTCTCTGAAGTTTCTTCTTCTCACTTCCATATCTGAAAATTTTGATCATCTTCATTAAGAATATATCAGTTATCAGTTCTGAAGCAGAAACATAAGTTGAATGAAAACAGACCACAAGAACTCTTGTAGAAATGAGTGACATCACAATCTCAATCCACAAGATTAAATAAGATCTTGCCCTTCCACGCTTTGGGAAAGTCAGCAAACAATCGTTTCTTAACAGCCGAGGGTTCAGACCCTCTGCACAAAGTAAAGCGTAGAACAAGAGGCTGGTTGTTACTAGCAAACCCAGAGTCGTCCGTTTGAATAGGCTGGCAGTAAAATGTTAAAAAATGTAAAAATGTAAAAAATGTTAGGGCGTGTGTTGTCAAGGTTACTTACGACAAGCAAGGTAAATGATAAGACCGAGCAGAAGAAGAGCCAGAAGCCCAAAGGCAGCTGTGCCAACTTTGTACAGTTGAACTCCTGTGTAAAAACATGTGGAGTGATATAAATCACTAACTCAGAGATATAAACTTCAAAATACAAAGCATAAAAAAATCCATAGAAAATATGGAGACACCAAAGCTAAAAATGTTCTTCTAAGGAAATACAAAAGATAAAACGTACAATCTGCTCAAAAATGAGAAGAACCTGCTGATTATTTAAAATTGTAGTTACTGAGATACAAAATAGTTTAAATGATATTATTCATTTTTCAGGTGTTTATTGCTTTATGATGTTAACACTTCACTGAAGCAGAAGAGAACAATTAGATGAAAAATGGGTTAAAAACGTACTTCAAACAAAATATTTGATGCAAAGATTTTCAGCAGCTGGTTTGACCAGGAGTTTGCATTATAGCACCAAATCGTTTCAGTCATTTTTTTTTTTTCATTGGGAAACCATATCAAATATAATCTGCTTTACAAAGACTCACTTTTTTCTCCTCCCGAATTACCTGAAAGGTTCCTGAATGGTTCTTCACATCTTTTGTCCAAAAAGTCTCTCCAGTTGGCTGCAGAAGAAGCTGTTTGACGTCAGCCATCACAAGGAAAGAGAAAGCATGACTTTAAAGCTTCATGCACTGCTGCGAAGCAAGTAAAAATGTATTTATACAGCGCCTCAAGAATATAAAAACAGACCTAAAAGGCGGCAGTTAAGTTAAACCTCATTATGAATGTATTTTTCAGACGTTCCTAAAGACTATTTGAGCATTTCTGAGCTGTAAAGGTACCATGTACCAAAACTGGAGCCAAAATTATTGCTGAAGCCGATTTTTCTCTTACCGGATGCAGCAGAAGAGGCGTTGCTGCTTTCACCTGAGAGGGTCTTTGGAATATCGTCGCAGGAAACAGGATTGCCGATGTTACCGTATATAGCAGACATTTCATGTTGGTCTTCATGCAAAGCCATCTTGGATTAACTGACCAGCCTGAAATAATTTATTTGTTACAGGAATTTCTTCTTCAACTGGTCGGTGTTTAAATGAAATGTTTAATTTAATATTCCTCAGTGCTGAAGACTAAGTACAGCAAGCGGTGATAATGAAGAAATTCTCTTTTTATTGAAATCGTCTTCCTCATTCTCCAAATGATCGGATATGCAAAAAGAAAAACAAAAAAAGAGGAAGAAGGAAATTGAAGAATTCAGCAAATATCTTGACATGAACTTTGAAAAGTTCATGTCAAGGAGGAAATGAAGCCTAGGCGCAAATTCAAACTGGAAGACTCTTTAGCCACACCTACAGCTCCCAATCGGCGCACGCCACGCATCACCCTTGACCAATCAACGCCGGACCAAACCACGTCTCGTCCTATCATCGTTCAAGCCCCAGCTGAAAAGGATCTCCATCCAGGATCCCTCTGCTTTCGACCGAGCTCATCCCACCTCCGCCCCATCTCCACCTCCACTCTCCTAGCTCTTCAAGGATGCATCCTTCACCGATCTCCACCACCAGTGTCGGGTCCCGGGGATGATGTTCCTATCAACGGCGGGAACGCTCATCCGAGCTCATCACCATCACAGCTCGATGTCTTCAGCCGGGGCCCGAGCGCCAAAGACTTTAATTCATGCATGTCAAACTGATATCTGAGCTCAATATCCAGTTTACGTTAGACTTTATTTTATGCGCAACATAGATTTTCTTGTGCGCTGAGAATATGCGAGCAGTGCGCGATTGCGCAGGCGCGCAGCTTAGAGGGAACATTGCTCACAGACTGTGTTGACTATAAATACTGTAAGAAGCTCAGGTCAACATAAAACACTGTACATTGTATACATGAGCTAAGTGCTAGAAAGTCAGTTCATATATTAAATGTTTTTTAGCCATTTTGTTGGCGACGTAGCGACAGGAGGAGCATGCTTTCATTGAATGGCAGGTTGATCAATCTCAGGTGAGGTTCAGCTCGCTGCATTTGAACGGGAAAATGAGAAAATTCAGCAATTTTGAAGAAAAAAATAATCAGAATTGGTTAAGCTAAATGAAAAATCGTCACTTTATACAAACTGCAGGGTGAAAATAGCAATATAAAATATTTTCTCATGATATATTATTTTTCCATGATGACAGGAATTAGCCGTTTAAATTAGCAGCATAAAAATTAATTTCCTGCAAATTGGCAGTCAAATTTTACAGTAAACTACATTACTGACTTTAAATAATGATGTTTATATGTAAAATGTTTCCTTATAAGTTTCTACTCAACAAGCAAAAACGTACAATCGACTCTTAAATTAAGTCTCTTGCAAAACTATTTGCAAATCTCCCATTTTTTCCCCCCGATTTTTCCATGATGCAACTACAAAACTTCAAAGTATGTTCCTGTAAAGTGATTCAAAACAACATTATTTTAAAATATTTTCGACAAACAAAATTTGAAAACAGGAATGATTAAATTAGTTTTTCCATAAATGAAACCGAACTTGCACAGTTGCCAGTAAACAGAAACAAGAAGTCTGTTTTTTCCAGTACAGTGAACCTATAAATTCACTGTTTCAATCTGGAGAGACTCAGACGGAGAAAGAGAAGCGATTAGGAGAGTTTATTGACATAGCAAGGGGCCCGATCTTTGAGCCCCGCCCCTCACGCAAAAATGACTCTAAAGGGGTGGAGTTTTCACGGGCTCGTGAATGGAGGGTGCTTGGTTCGCATTTTAGCGCGTAATTGTAGTTCATAGGTTTGAAATCGTTTATCTCAAGGTATCAAAGGCGGGCCGCGAACCAGCGACCCATGGGGCCTCGCCGGTCCTCTGCCACTTTGAGAAGCCGCTAGCAGAAGCGCAGAATCTACGTCGGGATTTTGAGTCGTGGATATTTTTATTTGTTTTATTGTTTCGTTTCACCTTTATATACTTTTTACTGATTCGTTTATATACTTTATAATATATATCAGGTTAAATTAAGTTCAGAGTGTAAGATACATATGTAAATAAATCAAAGTCACAATATGTACCTACATAGTAATATGAACTTATGAGAACTTAAGCCTTCTGACACCTCAGTGTAACTCCACTGTTAGGCTGCCCTTTGACCTTTCAAAGACTAGCCTGAGATCCCACAGGAGTCAAAGTTCAAGCGATGAGCAGCACCTTACCTGAGCCCCTGCTGTTCAGAAAACGTTGCATACTCCAGATCAAAATAACTAAAAGCAGCACAACAAACTTATTCTGTGAACAGGATTTATTCATAGAAGAACACACTTCCACAATCAGACAGGGAAATCAATGGTATCTTGTACTATAAATTGGAGAAAAAAGAAGTACAATAAAAAATACACAAGTATAATCAAAAAGTACAAAACATTTATTTACATTTTTACAGAATGAACAACCACCTATGGGGGTAGGGGTTGTGTAGGTTGTGGAGTTTGTGGAGGTTGTGGTAGTTGTGCAGGTTGTGGAGTTTGTGGAGGTTGTGGAGGTTGTGGAGGTTGTGGTGGCCTTTGCTGGCGCTGCTCTGCCAGCCAGGCCTCCAAAGACTGCCCACCAGCGCTGCCCGGGCAGAAAGTGGCGCTGCCGAAACGGCTGTGGCCAAAGTCTTTTGTCTTTGGGTTGAACCCCACCTTCCTGGTGTACCTCCTTTTCTGCACACCGGCGGCCTCTTCCTCTGCCCTGCGTCGTCGATTCCTCTTTGTGGAGCGGGGTATAGGGGCAGCTGGCAGAGGAGCCACTGGCGCTCCCACCAGAAGGAGAGGTGGAGTGAGGACAGGAGCTATTGAGGGATGACCTGCACCTGTCAGTGCTGACCTGGGCTGACCCCCTAGCATGATCTGGAGTCCTGGCACCGGAGCTGCTGGGAAGATGGGCCGCAGCGCCGTGGCACTGGCTGGCTGTCTGCCTGGCCGCAGCTTGGGAGCCTGACCCGCCCTATTTGGGGGCAGGACAAACTCATATTTGGCCCCTGATGTTGTTGGAGTGTGGCTCAGTGGTTCTCGCAGAGCAGGAAGCTGGGAGCCAGCCACAGCGATGCGGTCATCACTGGCTAGGCCCTGGGTCAAAATACTCAGCTCCTGGTTGTTTTCTCTCCGATTAAACCTGCAGTTACATAAACATCATAACATCATAAGAAAGAGACATTTCTTTAAAATGTCTGTTTAAAACCCCACAAAGAAACATGCTTACCACTGTGTCAGGGTCCTCTGATTTAACAGAAACAGCTGAAGAGACGTGGCCTCCATGAGGGGCTGGCTGTTGAGGACCAGGTCCCGGACGTGGTGATAGTCCGTCAGGACTTTGGTCCATCGAGGAAGCCTCACACCAGCTTTCTTGGTTGGAGACTTATGCATCGAGCACAGCTTGATACACATGGCCTCCACCACGCGACTTGAAGAATTGAAGAATTCAGCAAATATCTTGACATGAACTTTAAAAAGTTCATGTCAAGGAGGAAACAGTGAATTTATAGGTTCACTGTACTGGAAAAAACAGACTTCTTGTTTCTGTTTACTGGCAACTGTGCGAGTTCGGTTTCATTTATGGAAAAACTAATTTAATCATTCCTGTTTTCAAATTTTGTTTGTCGAAAATATTTTAAAATAATGTTGTTTTGAATCACTTTACAGGAACATACTTTGAAGTTTTGTAGTTGCATCATGGAAAAATCGGGGGGAAAAAATGGGAGATTTGCAAATAGTTTTGCAAGAGACTTAATTTAAGAGTCGATTGTACGTTTTTGCTTGTTGAGTAGAAACTTATAAGGAAACATTTTACATATAAACATCATTATTTAAAGTCAGTAATGTAGTTTACTGTAAAATTTGACTGCCAATTTGCAGGAAATTAATTTTTATGCTGCTAATTTAAACGGCTAATTCCTGTCATCATGGAAAAATAATATATCATGAGAAAATATTTTATATTGCTATTTTCACCCTGCAGTTTGTATAAAGTGACGATTTTTCATTTAGCTTAACCAATTCTGATTATTTTTTTCTTCAAAATTGCTGAATTTTCTCATTTTCCCGTTCAAATGCAGCGAGCTGAACCTCACCTGAGATTGATCAACCTGCCATTCAATGAAAGCATGCTCCTCCTGTCGCTACGTCGCCAACAAAATGGCTAAAAAACATTTAATATATGAACTGACTTTCTATCACTTAGCTCATGTATACAATGTACAGTGTTTTATGTTGACCTGAGCTTCTTACAGTATTTATAGTCAACACAGTCTGTGAGCAATGTTCCCTCTAAGCTGCGCGCCTGCGCAATCGCGCACTGCTCGCATATTCTCAGCGCACAAGAAAATCTATGTTGCGCATAAAATAAAGTCTAACGTAAACTGGACATTGAGCTCAGATATCAGTTTTGACTGTGGACCAGTAACATGTTTTTCGTCCTACTTTGCGATCGAACTCAGTGAGTGACAGGAATCCAGTCAATGACACGATACGGTTCACTTTCGCTACGCAGCCAATCATCGCATGCTATTTTGCGTAAGTGCTTTGGTCATATGCGCTGTGGCACCGTGCAGTTAAGAATAGTGCGGCGGAGTTAAGAAAGCTAACACCTTATCATGTCTAAGTGGGACATCCACTCACCAAGCCAAAGTAAAAAAAACAAGAAATGCACTTCTGCTAAGATCAAATGGCTGTCGGAGTTTGTGCAACTGGAACAGTGCAGTACAGTGGAGTGACCGTGTCAAGAATGCAATGGGGCCATCACTGTTGCCTTCACCAATACTGATGAGATTACTCTTTTTATTAATAAGCTCTGTGATCACATTGATGCTCGTTTTTTAAAGCATGAATTAAAAGAATGGTCTGCATTTGATATTGAAGCGTTGAGTTCAGACTTTTGACTATGGATGAGCAGACATTTGTACACTGGCAAAGAAGTATGAGGCCATTCTCCTCTGCCCACAGATTATGGAGGCCATGAACAGCCAATATGCTGAATTCAAGTACATAAAGCAAGAAGCAGACTGACCCATCAACCTGGGCAAAGTTGATGGGTCAGTAAGAAGGGCAGACGTGAAAAAAAACTAATGAAATATTTTACAAAAATTTATACTGTATCATAAGCTACAGAAAACATTTCATTGTGCAAAATGTGAATATTTTAATATGAACAAACAGTTATGTCTGAAAGGTGTAATGTCTCATTTCTCACCCTGGCTAAAGCAAGACTCTTACTAATACTGTGCATCTCATGAACAGCAATGGTTTTTGTTTTGTTTTTTTTTTAATGGGGAAAATCGCTTCAATTGAAAGCAAACAAATGAAAATTGTTGATGTAATTTGTTTCTTTTAATAAGCCATGCAACTTCCTATGATCCCAGATTTATAATACTTGTGCGTGGCCACGCCGTGCGCACTGATGATGCTCACAGTGGTCCTCAGTGTTCTCAGGAAGCTTGTGTGTATGCCCAGACACATGAAAAATTAGAGGGAACATTGTCTGTGAGTCACTTGTTTTTATCCCATATACGATCATCTCTTGTGAACTTTTTCTCCAATATCTAGGCATCAGAGCGGTAATTTTGCTTGTTCAATCAAACGTTTGTTTTATTGCTCTTGTGTCAGCAAACATAGTCGGTCCTGGAAACAGAGAGTGGGGAAGAAAATTTGTAAGAAATAGATAAAAAACTCATTTAGGTCTGGAAAGTTTGTTTCTTTTATCAAACATTTTGTTATTATAACTTCTCTAGTCCTTTTTCTTTGCTTTATTTTACACATACTGATGTGGGAACTGGTAACATTTTGCCAAGTTAATGCCATAAGTAGAACATTCAGGTTTAACAGCTGGCACTGTTAAAGTTACATCGTCACATTTCTATTTAACAGAGCAAATTATTTTAACCATTGTCTTGTATTTGCCTTATATTTATTAGACTTGCTGGTTTCTGTGCAGGCCAGTGTGTTTCCACACCAAGTAGTCTCCTTATGCTAAGCAGCCAGAAGGGGGCGCTAACTCCTCATTCACCTCATATGCATGAAAAGAGAAATAAACTTAAGTATCAGCTGACAGAGCAGATAGTTTTTCATCTGGTGCTTGTGCTCCTCTTCCTCTGTTGTCACCCCAGGCAACTGATTTGGGAAGCGAGAGATGGTGCAAGGAGGCAACAAGGAGCAAAACATAACAGGACATCAGAAAACATAAGTGAAAACATTAGTAAAATAATAAATAAATAAATAAATAAATAAATAAATAAATAAATAAATAAATAAATAAATAAATAAAAGACATAATCAAACTAAAATAATTAGATTGAACTAAATTAAAATCGAAACGAGGCTTATCTGATCAAAAACAAGGCCCGGCTGAGGCAAACACTGAACAAATAATCAATACTATGAAATGAAAGAACCCAAAAGTCTGTCCGAGCTGAATGAGCCCTGAAAACAAGGAATGTGCACAGAAATCCGGTGTCTGGAGCTTCAAATGTGATTTTCCGCAGAGACTTTCTGCGTATTTGTCTTAGCATGCAAATAAAATGAGGTTTTTATTCAGCTGACACAATTTTTTTTTCTTAGAATAATAAAAAGAATGAATAAATAAAGCCCCAAACCATGTTTACTTTATGTTAATGTGTTAATTACCTGGAGAATTTAGATTGACTTTCATTCTTTTATTGCAAGAATAATAGAAGATAGTGGAAGAGGAAAAAAAAATAAAATAAAGCAATGACAAGCCCAAAAGCACAAATATTGTGTTAATATAAAAAAAAAAAATGCATTAGAATAATTTTTAATAATAAATTAGCTGCTGAACAACACATGTAAGAGGAAAAACATTAATGGTTGATTTGCAATCAGTAGGATGTGTAAGTTTGAGATGCAGTAACTATGACACAGCTTTCGAAACAAACAAACAAACAAACAAACAAACAAACAAACAAACAAACAAACAAACAAACGCTGTTTATATTTTCTGATCATTTTATAACCTGTTGGTGAACAAACTGACAAGATTTCACTAAATCCGAAAGCTTCATTCGATGTTACAGTCGTCTTATCCACCGTCATTGCTTACTCCATCATTATTCACAGCATTTACCAAAAATCAAATCGTTGCTCTGAAGCGATCGCCTTCACAAAACAACGTTCTGCATAAATCAAACGCTTCCAATCCAACCCAACAGGCTCCTTTTCCAAATGATTAAAACCGGGACTCCGGCTTTCCATTTCCTGGTTCCAAGTTAAGACTTCAGGTCCGTTTGAACATCCCTCGACTCGGTTTGGGTTTTATTTCTGGAGCCACCTTTCTTTCACAGATCCAGTAGTTTTGGTCTTCACACGGTATGTCATTCCAGCTGTTTTCCAGCTCAAAGAACCTTATCTCCACACAGTTTTCGATTTTGCCTTCGAAACCGTTTGGCTCTTCAGGCCCCCAGTAGCTGAAATCAAAAGAAGACAAGGCACGACAACATCAATGGCAAGAAAAGGTGTTTCAGTGAAAAGCACAAACTGACATGTTAGTATGCATCCTATTTTTATTCACATTAATTATTGAGATTCAATCAACAATTCCTACATCTTTCCATGCTTCACAAAACAGAAAAATGGTCAAAACAAACAACAACAACAAAAGAAACACCTTTTGGTCAGCTCAGTCCCATCAACCCATGTCCACTTCCCCGTCTTGGTCTCATTACGAAGTCCGAGCCACGTGAGTCTGTTAAACTGTCTGGTGAAGTCCTGACGCAGAAAATGCAACCATTAGAGAAGCACGCATTTACTTAAATAATTACCCAGTTTTTGTACTTTGAATGAAGACACATTTACCTGTTCTTCTTTGGTGTTTATAACCACCAGGTCAGCATCTTGGTGCAGACAAAATTGTCTGCTCTGCTGCCACGTGCGCCTGGCGAAAGAGATGTAGTACACACTGGATTGGAAATGCACCCATCCCTGCTGGATGTACCGCTCTGTTGAGGGGAGGAAAACTCTTCAGACTCTTTCCACCTACACTTTGTTTTACAAAGCGTTTAAAGGTTTGAATCAAAAGATGAACTGATGCGGTGTAAGTCTAAATTAAATGGTCACTTCATTTGAAGGTGTGTGCATAAGACTGACTTGCCTCTGTCAAAACCATGACATCAGATCTGTCAGAGGAGTCTTTGTAAAGTGTGACTCAGTAAATAATGACACTTTGAATGCAAAGTTCACCATTTTAATAGACTTTCAACACAAGTTTTAGTGTCATTTTGGATTAAAAGTGTCATTATCCGCCGAAAGACACTTCATAGCAACAGTCGTAAATATTCATAAAGACTCCTTCATGTTCCTGACAGGCGTTATGTCTTGCTAATGGCTGTGTCATGTCAGTCTTCTGAACACCCCGTCAAATAAAGTGTCACCAACTAAACTTCTCATCTGTTTCAGTTTGTCTTAGAGCTGCATTGATCCAAAGTTATGAGTGATTATGAACTTCTTCCACATGCTTAAAACACGTGTTTTTTATCTGCATTGTTTGGAGATCTGAGCAACGTCACTTGAGCACAATTTAAATTGATCGTGGTAATGACTATGAGAGATAAATAACAGAAAATACTATGAAGATGTATCCTCAATATTTATTTTACATGCTGTTGGCCTTACCATTGTTGAACTCAGTAGCTACGGGTTTTCCCCATAATGAGTTTCATCATCATCCTCATCATCACACTCACCGATCAGTTGACTCTTCTTGTCAGTTTCATTTCTGCAAGCGGATCCGGTTGTTGATGTCTGACCGTCAGGTTTGACTGAAAGAGAAGGAAATGAATCAACGTCGTGAAAACAGGACCTTCGTCGTGCTGATATGTGACTAGAAAAAACAAGTGAGCTCAACTTCAGACTGGGAGTCTGAAGTTCATTTTCAGAACAAAATAGTGAAGCATTAGCCCAGTGGAAAACCCCCATCCTCTCAGTCTGTGTAGTTCCTCTGACTTTTCACAAGTTTCGCAACAGTTTGTTATTCTTATCGTCCTGAAGTGGACAGAAATGTGTTAATGCTGCCTTTTTTATTAGCCTTTAATCAGCAATTGATGTCATTTTGGAAACATGTTTTCACTCTTCTCTTGTTTATGTTCTTAATCCAGATACAACTGATTGCTGATAAAGCACAAAGCTCTGCTGCCACAGTGAAATAGGTGTAAAACTCACACAGTGTCAGGCGGAGAGAGACGTTAACTGCAACTTGTAGGATGCAAAGGAGTCCAAAGCTGACTCCAACCAGTCTGAGAAGCTTTGTCCCTTGATACAGAAACAGGGCCACAATAACAGAGAAATTGTTCTGTTGCATCTTATGTCAAATGTTTGTTTGTGTGTGTAGGTGTGATTGTGTTGCTACGCACTGACACACTCATATAAGTCAAAAGCAAACATAAGTTTCATCCAGTCATTTAATAAATCTTAAATTGTGCTTGGAGGCTATTCTTAATGTTACAGCAATTGACAAATAATGAAAAAAAAGTGCGTTTAAAATGAAATCTAACAAAGTAAAACATCCTTTCCAACAGAGTTTTTTTCCTTACCTGGTGCAGGACGGTTCTCCTGGTCTCCTCCTCCAGCAGCCGTTGTAACTGCAGGCTCAGGCAGATTCACGTAGTCCATGCTGAACTCTGCTGGCTCTCTGCGGACAACTCCTGGCATCTTACCTTCAGAGCACCGCGGTGAGACAACGGGCAACAAACTGCTTTTCTTGCATGACACTAGAAAGCAACTCTCTTCCTCTTTTGTTCGTTTCACAACAAAGACAGGACTTGTTTTTTCTTCCTCTTTCAGGCACCTTGACTCATTTCTACTCTCCTGAGTCAAAGGTCAGAAAAAGAAACATTACTTCATATAAACCACTGATTTGCCATACTTAAGAAATACATGCGCCATGATGATCGTCCTGTGACAGCCTTTGTTTTTATTGTGTTAGAACATTTTAATCACCTCTAACGAGAACGTTTGGTTTATTCTCTAATCTGATCGACGAAACAGCCTGATCAATGAGAGCATCAGGACAACGTTGAGTTTGAAGCTTCTTCATTCTTCATAAAAAACAAAACAAAAAAACATGGAGTAAGAAAAACAGGAACATTTTAATAGTAGAAAGAAAAGAGAACAACATCACAGCCTCAGGATTGCCTCACTTCCTTCGTCGCTCTCATCTTCCATAACCCAAAGCACAACCTTCATGAAGTAACCTCTTCAAAAAGGGAGTTTTTTTGTTTTTCAATTCCATTTCTCAGATATTTTTTTGACTTCTTATGGATTTGTTTTTGTTTTTTGGTTTCCCGCTTCATGGAAAAATATGCGACACGTTTGTAAAATTGAAGGATGCAACTGGCAAAAAGCAAGTAGAAGTGAAACCTTCATGAATGTGAAATCATGGGCAAAAATGCTGGATTCTTTGAGCCACAGATTCAACAAGGTGGTCAAAATCACTCGCCAGAGACGTTTGGTTACCATTGGCATCGTCACGCAGCGGCTGCAGATCTGAGAATCCTCCATTCTGCTGCCTCGCTGTGCGCGTTTCATTGAACACTTGCTGACTTTTAAAAATGTAAAAAGCTTTCAAAGATATGTGAAATCGGTACAAGTCACGGTCTGGGAGAGTTTGGAAATGGCAGGGTTTTTTGTTTGTTTTGTTTTGTTTTTAATATCATTGTTAAAGCCTCAAAGACAAATAATAAGTACTGAAGTTGACTCAGCCATGTTTTCTGCATGGTCATTTCAATTTTATTTGTTCTCAAAGTCAAGATTTGGGCTACAAAAAAGGGGATCAACAGTTTCTCACAATGAAGAAAGCTTTTTGTTTGTTTGTGCAACAACAGGTTTGCTTTGGATAGCCATAAATAGATAGCAATACGTTGCAAAGGAAATGAACAAAATAAGCAATTTGGCTCAGAATGAACAAGTCGGGGCTCCGCCTGATTATCAGGAAATAATTGTAAAGTAGTTTCGTCTCAGTCATTAATTAATAATTACCTTCCTGGGTGAAGTTTGGTATTAAATATGACTGAGGAAACAGACAACCCGACTTCAAATTTTTAATAAATTATTAAAAACATACAACTAAGAAAAATGACAGTTTTGCTGCTTGAATAATCGTTGCCTTGCTGCAGGAAAACGTTCGCCTTGGAATTATTATGTCACCAAGAGACCAAAAGTTGGAAAAAAGAGAAACAGATCCTTTCACTTGCATGTATAAATTATCCACTGAGTATAGACCAGTTTTATATTCCTAACAAACGACGACAAAAAAAAAACAAACAAACAAAAAAACACATCTGCAATGAGCTTAGAAAAAAAAAAGTCTTGCTACATAAGAGTTAAAGAAATTCCAGCAATGAGAAGCTGATTTATTTTCAAAAAGTGTTTTTGGATTGTTGCAGTCTTGCTGTCCATTCACTGCATATGGCTGCCGGTGTGCGCCCCCTGCTGGACTGAACTGTTAATTCAGCTTTTTAAGAAGCGCTCTCTGAAATGACGTCATCCTGCAAGACTTTCACTACATTTCACCAAAACCTAAAGCTTTAGTTGACACAGAAAGAACGAATTTCTTCTGTTGAATTTTTTTTATTGATGATAGAAATTACACTGCCTGTGTGCTGAAATGTGCCATGCAAACAAGCACGACTGATGGATTGATTGATAGAAATGAACAGAAATGATCAAAGTGATGGCTTTCATTTTAAAAATGCATTTGAAAAATGAAAATACACAGTGCTTATACTGCCAACAGAAAATACAACAACAACAAAAATCAACCTTTTATAAATTTCTGATTCATTTTCCAAGTTTTGGTTTGTTTGTTTATTTGTTTGTTTTCTGCTGTTGTTTAAAGAGCCATTTCTTTTTCACAAATCCAAAAGTTTTCAGTGGCACAGGGCATATCGTTCCAGCTGTTTTCATTTTCGAAGAACCTCATCTCCACACAGATTTCTTTTGTCAACCTGTTTGGCTCGCCGGGGCCCCAGTAGCTTCAAACGAGGAAGACAAAAACAGGACAACATCAGCGAATCGACGAGAAAACTGTTCCAGGTAAAGAGAACAGAGCGACACAGCAACACACCACGGGGAATCGTTCAAAAAGGGATCAGTTTTCATCCCTTTCGCTGTTAACAGATTTAACTGCCAGTAGTTTGAACACATGTGGTTTAATGCTAAACCACATGTGTTCAAACACTTGATGCATGATGGTGCAAGTTGTTGGAAGAACATTAATGGATGTTTTTAGGTAGTTTTTTTTTTTTTTTTTAATGTTTAAAAAAGGTAAAAACCTGTCAGTCAGCGGAGCTCCATTCACCCATGTCCACTGTTCTGTCCCAGCTAACTCCTGCAGTCCGATCCAGGTCAACCTGTCCCTGCCAAGCTGTGTGATAAAGATCTTACACAGAAAATAAAAATAATAACAATGAATACAGAAATCTTTTGCTATTTTTGCATGTCCTTTTTATTTATTCTGCCTAATAATCAGTTTCTTTCATGGTACCAGAGGCCTACCTGTTCCTCTCTGCTGTTTATGACCACCAGGTCGGCGAACTCCTCCTGGCAGTACATCCGGCTGTCGGGCCAAGTCTTCTGGATGGACGAAATGTAATAAAAACTGTCGCGGAAATACAGCCATCCCTTCTGGACATACTGCGCTGTTGAAGTGTTAAAAAGTCTCATAAGCTTAATGTTTCCCCCCATACTGGAAAAGACTAAGGCGCGGGTGTCCAAAGTGAGGCTCGGGGGCCACTCTGGAGTTACTTTTATTTATTTATTTATTTTTTGAAGCCTGAATTGCAATTCAAGAAAAGCACAAATTTGTCCTTTTAAATTGGTTTATGCAAATGGAGACTTTTTAAAAAATATATATATATTTAATGTGGGCAATGTTATACAACTTTAAATAGTATCACAGTCACCTTTAGGTACAACACACACTTTGTCTTTTAAAACCACGTTTTTGTTGCTGTGATGTTTTTATTTTTTGTGGAACTTGCAGACCGGGTGTCTTACCTTTAAAAGTGAAAATATTTAAGACTTTTTTCAGTTTTGGATTTACAAAATAGCCAACATTTCCGACAACAGCTAATAATTGTATCTACTGTATTAGTTTGAAATGTTATAGCTTATTTATTGCAGAGCAAGTTAAAAACAAATTATTTATTTTTGGCCCATGTAGCAAAAGGTTTGGACACTACTGATCTAAAGCTTTCCACATATGAATTGTCACATAATTTCTTCTGTGTCGTTTCATAATCGTCGCACTTACTGGCCTCTTGCTTCAGCTCGCACACGTCCTCAGTCTTGTTAACGCAAATCACCTCATCTGGCGCGGGCTGAGGTTTGTCTGAAAGAGTAGGACAAGTTGGCCACGATTTGAAAGAAAATCTCTCATTGCGGTTTCATGGCAAATGTCAAGTCTAAAGATACGGTACACATACAGAAATTATATGGCGAAGTAGAGTAGCTTTGTAGATTAAATGGAAAAAAAAATAAAAATTGACCAAAAAAAAAAAAAAAAAATCTACATAAATGAAAACATGGGAGTACAAAGAGCCAGAGAAGAACCAAAACAGAAATCCAGAAAAAGTTGAAGGCAGGATACACAAGGAAGAAACAGGATTTAGTGGGAGGAACCAGCAAGGAGTGACTGAGAAAGAACAAGGACCATATGGCTGATTAGAAATGGGTTGTAAGTGTGAGGAACAGAGAGAGAGAGACACAGGGAGAGAGTTACACAAACTGGGTAACTATGAAAATAAATCTATAATTAAAAAAATAGATATAAGGAACCTAATTAAATCAAGGTAACTAAAGAACTGAATTAAGGTGAAACAAACAAAGCTATTCAAGTTGAAGATAGAGATAAGGAACATAGAATAACAAAACTAGAATCAAACTCCAAAACAATCCAAAAAAAAAAAAACTACAAAAGTTTGAAAAATGACTTCACCCTGAATTTCTCTATCAAAATATTTTTTGAGGATTATTTATAGTTTTGTTTATTGTTACACTTTTCCATTCTTGTAAATGCAGTTTGTAAAAAATAAATGCAATCGAAAGAACTACAAGGTTTTGCTAAAGCCTCAAACTATTAATTTCTGTCTTTCATTGCTCAACTTACACACTTAAAAAAAAACAAAAAAAAAAAACGAATTTTAAAGTTGGATTCCTGAAAGTTTCCAGATCCAACTCCTGGTCTCTGATTTGTTTTCAGAAAAAGTGTTCGGTCTCACAACAAAGGTTAAAAACAAAAAAACAAACAACAACTCACAGAGAGCCAGACGAAGGGAAACATTGAGAGCAACTTGTAGGATGCAAAGAACTCCGACTCCAACAGCGACCAGTCTGAGCAACTTAGTGTCTGTGTGAGGGGAAAAAAATCCACATTGAATATTAAACTCTTGTGTTGCTGCTTAAAACAAATCATTTGTCTTCTTCATGCAGACCGATCAGTGGAGATATTCTTCTTAAAATCCCGTAAAAGGATGAAAAAACAAACAGCAGCGAGTTTCAAACTGTTTCTCAAAATTTGCCAAGTGAAGAAGAAACATTCTTTCAGGCAATGATGTTTCAAGGCTGTTTGGGTCTTACCCGATTCAGCGCGATTTCTCCTGGTCTCTAACTCGGGACGGCTATCAATGGACGGACCCGGTTGATTCACATAATCGATCTCAGCTGTGTTTTGATTAAAAGCTTGCGCCATCTTACCCTGCAAGAGCAACACTGACGATGGGCAAGAGATCTCTGCTGAGCTCGGTGGCTGAAGCTCAACGCTGCCTCTGTTCGTTTCTCAATGTGGCAACACCTTCTTCTCCTTCTCCTTTCAAACATCCTAAAAACCATTTAGTTACCCAGTAACAAAAAGTGAGGAAGGAAACATTATTTCAATGAGACAATGATTGTTTCACAAGTCTGAAACATAGTCGTTTTTTAAAAAATGATTCAAAATCTATTTTTCTTCCTTTGGTCATGATTGTGTTAGCTACCAACTGCACACTTTAAGATTATTTCTATGCATTTTTAAAGGTGTGTTTTGTTTAACATCTGCTGGGATTCCTGTTTGAACTCTTTGGATCAGGTCTGAGCAGAAACTTCATTAAATGTGCAATTTATGTACATGAATATATCGAGCCGGGACAACAAGAGAAAGATAATCTCATCACATGTCATTTTTGAGAATTGGACAGAGTTGTTTTGAAATTTGAAGGTAAAGCTGCCACTAAAGGCAAAGGTTTACCTTAAAATCGTCATTAAATCATGGCAACACCACTTCACAAATCAGATATTTGAAACAGAACTACCTCTTCACTTTCAAGGATTTTGAAAACATTCCTTCTTAATTTGTTCCACTAGTTCCTCACATTTGTTTGTCTCTGTGATGAATCTTCCACATTTTAAACCACAATTTCTGCTTTAGATTTTTTTTTTCTTCCCCTTACCCAACTGCAATTACCCGTTATTCTTTTCTTTTTTACATTTGCGATTTAGGATCCAGTTCAGTTCCAGTTAGACGCGGTCTGGTAGGATTAAATGAACTTCTTCATTCACATTACCCAGACGGTTTGGTCCATATCGACATTTTGTGGCGTGATCCACATCTCACTGGTCAGAAGCTACAGAGGCCATCATGTGGTGTAGATTCTATAAGCGAAGAACTTCAGCTTAAACACTACCCAATCTGAGACCACATGGTCAAGAAACATTTTTCAAAAGATGCATTGTCCAATTTTGGTGAACCTGAGTAGATCATGGCATCAGTTTCCTGTTCTTTGCTGAAGGAACTATCAGCAGTTGCGGTCTCTTTATGCTGTAGCCCATCCGCTTCAGGACTGGAAACGCTCTGCGTTTAGAGCATTGTTATGCCTATATTTGGTCATTTTATTTACCCTGACGTCTCCTCTGGAGGCGTCTCGGTTCTCTGCCAACCACAGGAAATGACATAAAATTTTAAAAGTTACCAAAAGACACAGGCCAGCCACTCTGGGGCCAAAAAAACATTTCATGTTCAAAGTCGCACAAATCCTCTTGCTTCTCCAGTCTGATGATTGGTTTGATCTTCAGTCGTCTTTATCGTGTTCAGATCCCTGAATGTTCTCGACCGACTGATTCACTTTTTCAGCTCCAACCGATCAGGCCTAGGCATCGAACTTATTTGTGTTTCTCATGAATGCGTGTAATCCCTTTATCTACATGTCTGTTTGTGTGTATACCTACCGTGCCTGGGAAAATGTACTCCCTATGACTTACATTTTGCCATATTACATCCGCACATTCAAAGGAGGCCAATTTGTGACATTAAATCTGTGCGCGTGTCTGTGACACATGACAAATGATGTGCTACTTTTATCTTTTTTTTAAGCTTGTTTCTTCCTCTTTTCTTACCACTTCTAATTTTGTCTTTCCTCGTTCTTTAAGAATGCACCAAAAGCAGGAAGATGACATCATTCAGTGTCTAAGAGCTGATGAGGTCGGGTCAATGTGCAGACCGGGGATGAGAGACTATGTCAATGAGCAGCCGTACGGGGAAGCGAACTCTTCAGGTAACACGAAATATTACAAACATCTTCACTGTAGCTTATCGATTTAAATGTCTATTTTCATTTAACTTGCAGAGAGAAGACGCTACCATCTGCTTCTCCTCAGCATCGGCGCGCTATGTGTCATACAAGCCGTTCTCAATTTGTCGCTTCGTCTTACACGTGAGTGTCACTTCTTTGTTTCATAGAGTGTAGGTAAAAGAAAAACAACAACAACAACAACAACAAAAAAACATATAAGTCATAACAGTTAGTTTCTTTTTTCTTGTTTTTTTTTTTTTTTTTTTTCTCAGTTCACTCAAACAAGATCGCACCCAGCTCAGCTTGCAACATATCCGAGTTTAGTGATGAAAACAACAAGATGGCGGAAGACACAGAGTGTGAGCAAATGAAGCCCGGTCAGTGCAGAAAATTCTTGGAAATCGTCTGTGCCTTGAAGAGAGACAGACGCACACTTGAAAAGAGAAACAGTCAACTCATGAAGGAAATAAAGATGACAGAGGAGGAGAGAGACCGCCTGAAAATGAATGTCTGCGTGTATTCCTTGCTGGTGGCATAAGCAAACCAAGCAGCTGCTTAGGGCCCTTAAGTAGAACATGGTCTTTTTTTTTTTTTAGCAATAATTTCTATGTGATTAGATTAACAAACGCACACACATTCATTATGAAGTTGTGTTTATTTTTTACAATAATATATATTTGATTATGTATCGTATAAATCTTTCTTATATGGGCAAGAAGAAAAGTTTAAAAAAAATTAATTGCTCTTGGGCGCCCCCTGGTGGCCGTGGTAGGGACACATGTTTGTGTATAGAAAAAAAGGGCTTGGGACGGACATGTCTCAGTAAAGATGGCAATCTAGAGATGTTCCTCAGTGCTGAGTCATTGGTTACAAGTCAGAGACATTTACTTGACATAATGGGATGCTATTAAAAGAAAATCACACATTTGCTGATTATTTTCTAAATGAAGCTTTGTAGTTTTTCAAGCTAAGCGAAATAAATTGTATGCTGTTGTCTTGTTCATGAGCGCTGGGTCGATGAAATGAGACATGAAGACATAGCTTGGGTTTTCGTAATAAAGAAATTGCTTAAAGCTGTTTTCACACCTGGTTGTCTGGTAGACTCAGTTCGATTGAGGACCAAAATTACAGCATTTGTTTCATTTCCAGCTGGTGTCACTGTGTCAAACAAACCAAACTCTTCGAGGAAACTATTTACCCCCTCGTGCTGCACCAAGAACCACTGAAGGAGAAGAGATTAAGCCTCTGAGCAAGACACTCAGCACAACTTCCTTCTTTATGAAATGGAAACAAAAATGGCGTGGTGTCAGGTTTAGCGATTGTAGAATTTATCTTTTGTCTTTGACAGATGTAACAAACAAACACTCTTCAACAACTGGCTCAACATGAGCCATTTCTTTGGACCCTTTACCGAGAACTTCACCTGTGAGACCAGTTTCTGTAGTGTAGTGGTTATCACGTTTGCTTTGCACACAAAAGGTCTCTGGTTCGAAACCAGACAGAAACATTTTCTGCAGGTTTCGAACCAGCAGAAATGTTTGTTATGGGTTGTTGTCAGTCAACAGGAGGGTTTCCACTTGTGTGATCTGGCACTTGCCAAGTAACTTCTGTGACGATGTCTTTGAAATCAAGGCGCCTTCAAACACATAATCACTAATGGTTTTGCACCCTGGATTCTGAATCGTGGCGTCTGAGTTCCAGGTACAGTAGGAGCTTCTGGCATCGGATCTGAAGCACGAAGCAACTTTTTCAATACAGTAAGTGTCCTCAGGCTTAATTTATGGACTCTAAGTAAACCAAAACCCAAAGAAGCAACAAAATCTAGCAAACCAACATGATTTCAATATACTTTATTAAAGCATGGCAAATGCAAATAACTTAGAGGTCAGTAACAGTTTGTATTGCAATACCGTACTTTAGTTAAAAAGGATTGAACATTGCAAACACATAGGCCACAGGAAGCTGAAGCCCAATATTGACAATATGCAACTTTCCCATCCCTAATGCCCCAAGAATCAACCCCGCCACTGTCCCCACAGTTCCCAGCCCTGAGGACCACCTTGTAGCTGCCGCCGATGTTGCACCAACTGACACCCCCGCTGCTCCAATCACTCCCAGCAGGGCACCCGCCATCTCTCCGTCACTCAGAACTGGAGCCAAAGCGTCCATCCCTGCGAGTAAGACTCCTGCGACCGACGCTGCCCCTACAATAACTTTCACCTCGCCAGCTGCTCTGCGAACTAATGCCCCTCCCACTGTGGCACCCAGGCCCAGCTGACACAGTTTTGCCCCAAAAAAAGATGTGGTCACAGCCTCCAGGGAAGCCTGAAGGTTCAATCGAGTGCTGATGAATTCTGCGGACTGATTGTGCCCCGCCTGGCTCATCTTTGTAGCAGCGACACCGGCCTCCTCCTTGGCATGCAGCGTGAGCATGGCGATGATGAAGGTTGCAAACATTCCCATGCACCCCACCGACATCCAGAACTTAAAGTCAGAGGACTGCAAAAGAACAAAAGCAATGAGGACAACAAAAGCCAGAAGCACCATAAGCACAACCTGATGGCCCCCATAGCCAAACAATCCCAACATTGATGTGACAAAGGAAACCACTGCCATTGGTATTCCTGTGAAAGCCAAGAAATCGACTTGTTTGACCAAAACGGTATTGATCCAGTCGTGGATGGTTCTTTGCTCCATTTCAGCCTCTTTATGCTTGATTTTCCTCTTGTCTATCGCCTCCCTTTCTCTTTTTTCAGTAATCCATCTTGCCCTGTCATCCACTGCGTTGCCCTTCTCTACAGACAATATCCTCTCCTCTTTGTGCAGAACCATCCTTTGTCTCTGCTGCCACTCAATAATCTCAATGTCTTCCCTCTCTCTGGACATGATATCAATTCCTAGAGTGCAACAGGTCTCTCCCTGGGTCCATGCCAGCTGGAATAAAACACTAAGAGGCGGTTTAAACACAGTGAACAGGCCTAAAGCCCACAGAAGTCCCACCATGCCATAGGTCTTCACAATCCATTCGATTGCCTTCCCAAATGTTGCTCCGCTGAGTGTGGTCCCTAGAATGCCAGCACACCCCGCTGATGCCCACAAGCCAGCAGAGTCTGCGTAGGATGTGCTGCAGCTCCTCGTTGTCACAAACACAGAGGCTACCGCCGCCGCCAAAATAACTCCTGCTATGACGGATGTCATTGCTGTTGTCAGTGCCGTTGCTCCCATAAGCGTGCCCAGTCCCAGGGGACCCATCACCCTGACCTCCTCCATCACTGGTTTCAGTGGACCGCTTGCGGTCATAGAAGAGACGATCCTGTCCACCGGGTCCTCTGTAGCGCCCAGGATGCAACCTCCCACAGCTCCCAGCGCAAATCCCAGAGCTGCCTCCGTCAACTGGCTCTTGTTTCCTGCAAAAGAAAGAAGGCGCGGATCGTTTTACCACTTTGGCTTCTTTTATTCCCACTATTTCAGGAGCAATAAAATAGTTCTGTACCACAAGAACTATTGGACATCATTTGATTTGAAACTATATTTCTGAAATCTCCACATTATCAAATGTTCTCGTCACATTTGAAATATGTAATCCCAACAAACAATGTCTACGAGATAAAAGCAAAATTGGTTTTATATTTCGACTTGACAGACAGTCATAATTTCTTGTGATACTTTGGATCAATGGAAATACGGTGCAGTATGAAGTCTTCAGAAAACAACAAGACATCAATATTAACTTATGCGTTTTTATACTTCATAATTATGTTTCATTTCAGTTTTTGGGGTTTCAGACATGCTCAGAAAAAGATTCTCCACCAAGCTGAACAAATTCCACAAGAAACAATCTATGCTGACTGCACTGCAGCGAAACGACGCATTTTCCACCTAAAGCGGTCAAACCATGCTTACATTTTTGTAATTTTAGTTTCTGATTTTTTTTTCTGTCAGCCTCTGTCACTACTTCATCTCAGGTGCACAATGTTGCCTGGTGGTAATGGACAATGTACCCACAGCCAGACACCTTTGACAAACAGGTTTTTCAGGTTCGACCAGGAGAAGTGATCTCTATCTGGCTGCATGTGACTTAAAACAAACTAGCAAAGATAGAAGATACAAACAATAGAAGCCTCGTGGGAGCACTTTAACCTACTAAAGTTACCATGGATCGTTTTGTGTTGTCAGCCAATAATGAAAGCACTTGCAGTTCTGTCCGATGGTTGTTTTCACTTCAGCTCAGTTTGCAAGAACAAAGGAGCAAACCACTCAAACACTGGATCATCAACAAACATGTGAATGAAACTGCAGATTTAGGTGTCAGACGTTGGCCTCACTCAGTTTATTCCGTGCCATGTTGTCCAGAGAGAAGGTGACGCGGCGAGATCTTCTTTCCCAGAAATGCTTCTGTCCTCCTCTGTGTGCTCGCAGGACTCGTACTAAGACAGTTTCTGTTTTTCCTGCCCCCATCGTAAAGGAGCCTTGAGAGGACACGCCCTCTTTCCCAACTCGCTTCTCAGAATCACCTTTCCTGGAGATCTGCAGGATCCCTGCACTATGGAGTTCAACGTGTTTGTCAGCAGCTTCCATCTGTAGTTTTGGTTAATGTAGAAAAAACAAAAAACAAAACAAATCATTTGAAATTAATGCATCTTTTATTGCAAAAGCATGAAAGACAACAACAAAACTTCTTTTGTATTTATTTAGTATGGAAAAACATGTAATTAATCATCCATCCATCCATCCATCCATCCATCCATCCATCCATCCATCCATCCATCCATGCCATCCATCAGCCATCCATTTTCCCGTCCCCCTTCTCCCTAACGGGGTCCGGGAGTTGCTGGTGCCTATCTCCAGCTGCGTTCCGGGCGAGAGGCGGGGTTCACCCTGGACAGGTCGCCAGTCTGTCGCAGGGCAACACAGAGAGACAAACAGGACAAACAACCATACACACACACACACACTCACACCTAGGGAGAATTTGGGAAAGGCCAATTAACCTGACAGTCATGTTTTTGGACTGTGGGAGGAAGCTGGAGAACCCGGAGAGAACCCACGCATGCACAGGGAGAACATGCAAACTCCGTGCAGAAAGACCCCCGGGTCGGGAATCGAACCCAGGACCTTCTTGCTGCAAGGCAACAGCGCCACTGTGCAGACATATATATATATATATATATATATATATATATATATATATATATATATAAGTCAGAGAGGTTACATGCAAAGACTGGGGAAGGAATGGTTACTTCGACACCCCCAGTCAACACTAAGTGCTAAACAACTAGTAGCTCAGCCCTCCATGAGCGACTGGCAGGCCAAATGAACCAGCTGCTACAAAGTGGGACTCACCCTGAATGACAAGACCCAAGGTGTAGGTTGTTCAAGGAGGCCCCTGAGACAGTCCAGCACATAACAGCAGGGTGCAAGATACTGGCAGGGAAAGCGTACATGGAACGACATAACCAAGTGGCAGGCATAGTGTACAGAAACATCTGTGCAGAATATGGACTGGAAACCCCGAGATCAAAGTGGGAAACACCCCCAAAGGTGGTGGAGAATGCCAGAGCTAAGATCCTGTGGGACTTCCAGATCCAGACAGACAGAATGGTAATGGCGAACCAACCAGACATTGTCATAGTGGATAAACAACAGAGAGCCGTTGTGACCCGATGTAGCAATACCAAGCGATTGCAACATCAGGAAGAAGCGCGAGAACTGAGAAATACCAGGGCCTCAGGAGGAACTGAGAGGGCCTGGAAGGTGAAGACCACAGTGGTGCCTGTGGTCATCACCCGAGCAGTCACCCCCAAAACTGGAGCAGTGGCAACAGATCCCAGGAACAACATCAGACACTCAGTCCAGAAATGTGCAGTCCTTGGCACAGCCAAGATATTGCAGACCTCAAGCTCCCGGCCCTGGTAGAGGACCCGAGCTCAGAGGATAAGAACCACCAGCGGTGGGTGAGAAGGGAATTTATATATATATATATATATCATATATATATGCATATATATATATATATATATATATATATATATATATATATATGATTAAGATAAACATTTTACATGATGGGAAAATGGCACTCAACATTTGGTAATAATATTTACAGTTACAGAGATTAGATTTTTTCTATTTTTTGTGTAATTCTTGACCAGACTTTCAATAACGGCAGTAGATATTTTGGCCCACTCTTCCATTCTTGTATCTTTACAAAAATCCTTCAGGTTTCGCGATTGTAACTGGGCAACACAGAAGAGAGAATACAAGAATTTATAATAGTAGGATAAGTTAACCTAAAGAGATTTAAAAGTAACATGGTTGATGGAGTCTAATGTCAATTGTTTTTTTGTTTCCATTTTCTTTTCTACAGATATGGAAAATACAGAAATCATATCCGACTTATCCCCCAGATGTTGAACCATTTTCCCACTCAGTAGTTTCTCATAGTAATCATAGTTTATTAAGCATTTTTCAAGATGAAGAAAAAAGGAATAATGCCCTTTATTGAACAGGTGAGTGGCTCTTAAAAGAGCCTTTGTGGGTCCAGCAGAGTGTTGACGGCCAGCAGCAGCAGCAGCAGCTCTACTTGGCCTTGGCGGCCTTCTCGGTCTTCTTGGGCAGCAGCACCGCCTGGATGTTGGGCAGCACTCCACCCTGAGCGATGGTGACTCCACCCAGCAGCTTGTTGAGCTCCTCGTCGTTGCGGACGGCCAGCTGCAGGTGACGCGGGATGATGCGGGTCTTCTTGTTGTCGCGGGCGGCGTTCCCGGCCAGCTCCAGGATCTCGGCGGTCAGATACTCCAGGACGGCCGCCAGGTAGACGGGGGCTCCGGCACCGACACGCTCCGCGTAGTTGCCTTTGCGCAGCAGCCTGTGGACGCGGCCCACGGGGAACTGCAGCCCCGCGCGGGAGGAGCGAGTCTTGGCCTTGGCTCTGGTCTTTCCTCCGGTTTTGCCTCTTCCGCTCATCCTGAAGCTTCTTTCTGGACAATGTGGAGCAGCGGCTGAAAGCTTGTCTTATATGAGAGCAGAGAGAGCGGGAGTCTCTGGAACACACACACACACACACACACACACACACACACACACACACACACACACACACACACACACACACACACACACACACACACACACGCCACACAGCAGGCTTGAAGCCACAAAGGCTTTTTTCAGAGCCACACACACATTTTCTCAAGAGCTTTTTCCTCTCATTGTTCTCAGATCAGAAATGTTTGGAAATGCAATGAATGAAACTAGTAAATGAAGAAATAAAAACGTTCAAAAAATTAAATAAAATCAGAAAATAACAGGAGATGTTGTGTCTTGCAATATGTTACAACCTGGCCAATGTTTCTGAAAGAGAAGAGCTTATAGAAAAACTCAATCAAGAGGATTTGGTAAATTACAGCGCTGTATCTAATCTAATCTCCATAACTTTACTCTTTCTACGTTGACAATTAAAACAGTTCTTTTCCATTTGTGAAGAGCAATAGTGAGCACAATCTTTGCACTGAAAGTATTGAGAACTGGGTTTATTGCTGGGATTAATTTCAATCACATATAAAAAAATAACAAAAAAACAAAATATTAACACAATCTTAGATTACTTTAAACGTCATTTTGCGACTGGCAAGAATTCAGGAAGCAGCTGGCACTCCGCATCCGTGGAGAGAGAGCTTGAGTTGCTGACCACACACACACACACACACACACACACACACACACACACACACACACACACACACACACACACACTGACACACACACACACACACACACACACACACACACACACACACACACACACACACACACACACACACACACACACACACAGCAGGTCTCAGAGGCTCTTTTCAGAGCCACACACATTTTCTCTCAAGAGCTTTTTCCTTTCACTGTTTCATACCAGAAATGTTTGGAAACATGATGAATGAAAACAGTAAATGAAGAAATAAAAACTAAAAACTAAAAAAAATAACAATAATTTTTTTTTTGAAAATAACAGGAAATGGAACAGAGGTGAGATTCATGAGAGTCTTCATGAAATTTAAAATATATTCTTGTCTCTGTCCAAAAGGACATTATTTCATCCTTGTGAGGGAGCGATAGAACATGTTTGATGATGATTTATTTTCCTCAGTGATAAAAATATTGGCTTAATCTAAACCTTCATCTTGTTTATTGGATCTGATCTCAGTCATTTAGAGAAATGATTCCTGCCTCCATTGTCGTCACAAATCTAGTTGTTTTTATAGTAGTGGTAATTAAACCCATATTTAGAAATATTCTCTCAATCAAGAGGATTTAGTAAATCACAGAGCTGTATCTAATCTTCATTTCTCATCTAAAATCCTTGTTACATCTCAATGCTTCTTTGGACAGTCGATCACAATAATCTTATAAATGTCTAAAGAAGCTGCAGGGATCAAGGGAAAAAGCACTGAGCAACTTTAAATGTAATTTATTTGACAAATTAAACTTTGTTATGTTGCAGTTCTCCTCCATCATCACACAGGCTGCCACTAATAATCATGTGCTACATCTATTATCATACATCTACTATTCTGTCAGACATTTACTTATAATTATTCTAACAGCCTCTGTCCACATGATGATATATAATCCAATAGTCATCTATTAACTTTATCATGTTGAAATGAATATTTGAGAAAAACAGCAATAAATAATAATTGTCTCTCCTGATGTTGGTCGGTAGGTGGCGCCAAAGGGAAGGCCCAGACCGAGTCGGCCCAAGTAACCCTCTCCCCTGTCTTCTAACACGTCCGCAGGCCCGATAAAAATGCTGCTGAACCAGCTGCAGTCTCATTACTGCAGAGAACCAGCTTAGAGTCACGATGAGTGGACGAGGCAAAGGAGGGAAAGGTTTGGGCAAAGGAGGCGCCAAGCGCCACCGCAAAGTCCTCCGAGACAACATCCAGGGAATCACCAAGCCCGCCATCCGCCGTCTGGCTCGCCGCGGGGGAGTCAAGCGGATCTCCGGCCTCATTTACGAGGAGACCCGCGGGGTGCTGAAGGTCTTCCTGGAGAACGTGATCCGTGACGCCGTGACGTACACCGAGCACGCCAAGAGGAAGACCGTCACCGCCATGGACGTGGTGTACGCTCTGAAGAGGCAGGGCCGCACTCTGTACGGCTTCGGGGGCTAAACTCACATTACAGCGAACCAAAGGCCCTTTTCAGGGCCAAACAACTGCTGCTGATGGGGCCAAAGTTCTTGTTCATATCACAGGACTCTCACGTTTATACAGGTCCATTGAAATGAAGCTGATCATGTTGGCTGAAAACCTGGGAGTTTATTTGTGTATATATGTGATTCAATCCACTGTGAGAATCTTCTCGTGTGAAGCAATCAGTTGGAGTAACAATTTGTTTGCTGAACATTTATGTTCAAAGGATTTCAGACTTTTTTTCTTACTCTAAACATTTTCACAGTTTTGGATTTTTACACCTAAACATCAAAGTTTTCATATGAAACATGGATATTTTCATCAACTCTCAGGTTCACAAGTTGGTTGGTTTCAAATAAAATTACTGGTTAAGATTAAAACAGAAATGTAAAGGTGTAGGAAATTTAATTATCAATATAAACCCTCATACATCACAGGTTATATAAAGTCTGAACGTGAGAACGTTCAGTTTCCTCCCGCCGATTTTCTTCAGTTAAATCAGGCGCAACTTTTCAACCAATCATCTTCCGGCTCAACTCAGCCCCGCCCTGCTTGCTGGCTCAGCCAATCACAGCCAGGGGGCGGTAGTGGAGGAGTTCCTCTCTGTATAAGAGCAGCTTCCCTCCGCTGCTGCTGCCCACTGTTTGCTGTCAACTCGGAGAGGAAACATGCCTGAACCCGCCAAGTCTGCGCCCAAGAAGGGCTCCAAGAAAGCGGTCACCAAAACCGCCGGCAAAGGAGGCAAGAAGAGGAGAAGGACCAGGAAGGAGAGCTACGCCATCTACGTCTACAAGGTGCTCAAGCAGGTCCATCCCGACACCGGCATCTCCTCCAAGGCCATGAGCATCATGAACTCCTTCGTCAACGACATCTTTGAGCGCATCGCCTCCGAGGCCTCCCGTCTGGCTCACTACAACAAGCGCTCCACCATCAGCTCCAGGGAGATCCAGACCGCCGTGCGCCTCCTGCTGCCCGGTGAGCTGGCCAAGCACGCCGTGTCTGAGGGCACCAAGGCGGTCACCAAGTACACCAGCTCCAAGTAGACCAGCTAAAGCTAAAGCTAATGCTAATGCTAAAGCTGCTGCTCGGACACAACAACACAACGGCTCTTTTAAGAGCCACACACAACACTGAAGAGCTGCACTCCTTCACTTTTCTACACAAACTAATTTCAATATTGTAACAAATGTTCAAGAAGCATAGTCTCGAGGTTATTTCGACAGTTCCAAGCAAGTGAATATTCTATTCTATTTAAATGTATCATAATATACGGTAAATAAAATAATTTGTGTTTTATTCCAAAGGAAACTGACTCCTTGTCTCTGCACTATGGATCATAAAATCTCCAATAGGTTGTCACTTATTGTGCAGCAAAACAATGTCCACTGTTATTTGAGCATCTAACTTTAAGTAGCCAAACACCTGCTACATAGAAATGGTAAGATGTTTGATCTGAGATCAAGGCCACAATTTAAGTGACATGAATTTACATCACATTGCAGCCAATTGTGTTGAAATAACAAATGGCATCAACGTGTTGCTGCTTTTTATGAAGATTTGCTCATTTTTAATTCCACATCTTAAGACCTGGGTTTTGCGGTGTTTAATATTGTTGAAAATAAATATGCTCTTTAAAAAGCATATTTAAAAATGCTTTTTCTTAGAACAATGAGAGGAAAAAGCTCTTGAGAAAATGTGTGTGTGGCTCTGAAAAGAGCCTTTGTGGCTTGAAGCCTGCTGTGTGTGTGGGCAGCAGCCTAAGCTCTGTCTCCGCGGATGCGTCGGGCCAGCTGGATGTCTTTGGGCATGATGGTGACCCTCTTGGCGTGGATGGCGCACAGGTTGGTGTCCTCGAACAGACCCACCAGGTAGAGTCATGACGGCGGAGCTCTGGAAGCGGAGGTCGGTCTTGAAGTCCTGAGCGATCTCTCGGACCAGGCGCTGGAAGGGCAGCTTGCTGATCAGCAGCTCCGTGGACTTCTGGTAGCGACGGATCTCCCGCAGAGCCACGGTACCGGGTCGGTAGCGGTGAGGCCTTGGTGGCCAGCTGCTTCCTGGGAGCTTTTCCTCCGGTGGATTTCCGGGCGGTCTGCTTGGTTCTCGCCACGTTCTGCTGCTTTCTCTACCGAAACGCGGAGAAAAGTGTCAGCGGGAGCTTTGAGCCTCTGCTGTTACCGCGAGGGAGCAGCAGGGAGGAGGAGACTCTGCTGGACGTGTTGGGCTCCCGATTGGTGAGCGGCTCCGCCTGGAGCTCAGCTCCGCCTGCAGAGCTCCGAGCCCCGGCTCAGTCCTCGCTGCTCATTGGAGGAAAATGTCCCTTCAAACTGTCTGGCGTCCCGCTCTGCTGGAGGCATTTCTGGTTGGTTGTTCCAGAGACTCCCGCTCTCTCTGCTCTCATATAAGACAAGCTTTCAGCCGCTGCTCCACATTGTCCAGAAAGAAGCTTCAGGATGAGCGGAAGAGGCAAAACCGGAGGAAAGACCAGAGCCAAGGCCAAGACTCGCTCCTCCCGCGCGGGGCTGCAGTTCCCCGTGGGCCGCGTCCACAGGCTGCTGCGCAAAGGCAACTACGCGGAGCGTGTCGGTGCCGGAGCCCCCGTCTACCTGGCGGCCGTCCTGGAGTATCTGACCGCCGAGATCCTGGAGCTGGCCGGGAACGCCGCCCGCGACAACAAGAAGACCCGCATCATCCCGCGTCACCTGCAGCTGGCCGTCCGCAACGACGAGGAGCTCAACAAGCTGCTGGGTGGAGTCACCATCGCTCAGGGTGGAGTGCTGCCCAACATCCAGGCGGTGCTGCTGCCCAAGAAGACCGAGAAGGCCGCCAAGGCCAAGTAGAGCTGCTGCTGCTGCTGGCCGTCAACACTCTGCTGGACCCACAAAGGCTCTTTTAAGAGCCACTCACCTGTAATCTTTAGAGCAATACACTCCTATGAGGTTTAATTTCGTTTTATTTTAAGGTTTGTGATAAGATGCTGCATATTATGGTATCGATCCAATACAGTGTTAAAAAACATCGTGCCGTTTCTCCTATGGATCGCGACACTTTTAATTTTGTACCATCAAACCTTCGACCTCTAGGTTTATCTTGAATTTTTTAATTCAAACTTAAGATGGAATTTCAACAAAATTAATATTAAGTTGCAACAATTTATCATTTGAGAGGAAATTGAAATATTCAGCATGTCAAACAGATCATCTGTGATCAATATGCCACCTATATTTTATGACATACATATATCATGAAAGAAATTGTAATGCTCCTTAAAAAGCACAACAAAAAATGTTTTTTTCCCCTTTGACTGGACAATTTAAGCTCATACTTTTCAAAATTAACTCTTCAATGCCATGTGTTTCAGGAAACTGTAAAAGCTCAGAGACTCAAGTAAAAAATGCAGTATGTCCAACATGAAAATTCAAAAGCAACAAGCAGGAATGAGTAGAAATTAGATGTTTAATTTCTTTAAAAATAAGTTCCGTCATTTATTTATCCCAGTCAAACTCAATTTGCTAAACCAGTGGTTCTATTTGAGAAACTTATGTTGAAAAATCACATCGGCTCACTTTGCTTCAACACCTTTATTCAGAAATGATATTGGAAAAAAAAAAAAAAAGATCTTACATGTGCATGTCATGAAACACAGACAAGCCACCAGAAAACATAACTGTTGAAAAGAGGGTTTTATATCTAACATGGAATCTAATCTAATGTAAAATCACATTTTTGTTCATGAGCACCAGAAACATTGAAGACATGATTTTCATAGCATTCACTTCTGTTCCTCGAATCCACAGAACAATTCCCGAAGTGGGTTGGAGCGCTAGAGTTCCTGGAACCATTCGTTTACTTCATCTGCTAGCGGCACAGGATCGAAACGGCTCTAAACTAACTCACCTGAATGTTTCATTAGAACGAATCCTTCAATCGGAGCCATAGCGGCTTTACTTCCCAACTCAAAGAGAACAGTGGATCGTGTTTATGGTGTAAAACTGAGCTGGCAAAATAGTGAACGTACAAAAAAAAAAAAAAAAAAAAGAGAGAAAAGTTACAAAAGATGAAGGCAGGTAATGTTAGAAGAAGTGGTTCTGCTTCAGTTTGATGCCATTATCTGAAGTGACGCAGACGGTTCATGTTCGGAGGTCGGTCTTGCTGTCGGTATCGCTCTCCCCCTGCTGGATAAATTCAAAACACGTTAAAATAAGATCTACATCCCGTAGAGCGCATCCAAGTTTCTGTATTTATTACTTGTTTTAGCTAGGAGGGATTAACGACTAGCATACAAAGATGACATGAAAAAGTCTAATAGCTCTGATAAGTGTAAGATTTGGTGAAAATCAAGGTTGAAGAAGCATATTGGCTCAACAATGCTCCGGTGAAAATAGAGCTGGGTGGAAACGTCTGAAATTTTAGACACTGAAAGGCCAAGCGACTCCAGCCCACTGACATCTGAATTATCCGCCTGCTTCATTCATAGAGTCACAAAGTTGATGTGAATCCTGCACGTCTCAACTGAGTGCAAGTCCAAACGCTCCAAAACAGAAGAAAAGGTTTCTGAAAGTTCAGCTGCGATCCGTTCCTCTCTTTCTCATCAGTTCTCCTATTTCTTTTCACTTCTCATTTTCTCTTTAAATTACCTCTGCTGTCAAGTTTGAAAGTTTTCCCACAGCCGCAGCTGCGACGGATTGATTCATATCAAAGCGTGTTCATGTTTTCAGGATGTTAGAACCAAATTCAACAGAGAATCGGTGGCAGGACATCTGCGGTGACCGTCCTTTCAGTTTGACCGAGCTTGAGACATTTTGTGGGCGAAAACGTCAGGCAGGCTGAGATCAGTAAAGGAGATCAGAGACATACCAGCTCTGACTGCATCCAAATGCAGTTCTACGATGTTTTCACTTCGGGGTGCCGAATACAAATGCGCACCACACTTTTTAGCGTGCTTTTTAAATATAAAATAAGTAATACATGCCTAAAAAAACTGAGTCCCAATAAAATGCTGTGATTGCGGTCAAAAGCGATTTTACTGAATACTAATTTGAAGGGGTTAAATATTTTTAGTTATTTCATTAACATTTTCTGCCATTCTTTTGGTTAAAAAAAAAGCCAAATTTTGTTAATTGCGTGGTTTTTTTATTTGTTCGTTTTCCTGAACACCACTAAGAGGGTGAAACCATCAAGGACTTGAATACTTTTAATACACATGTATATCCTGTTTGGAGTGGCATTCTTGGAATGACGCTCTCTTACCTCCATAATGGAGTAACGCCTGGTGCTTCGGATGACTTTTCCAGAGAGAACGCACACGGTGACGGAGACGCAAATCTGCAGGACGAGCAGGACCAGGATGACGCCCTGGAGCCCGTAAAGAAGCTCCTGACAGACGCAACGACAAAACATAAAGACAGGTGAGGAAAAAGAAACAGCGGACGCTCGTCCCTGACCCTCACAGGCTTCAGGGGGTCAGATTCACGCTCCAGTTGATACAGTTCAGGTCAGACTTACGTCCAGTTCCCACAGTTGGCCGGGGCATCTCCGCTTCCAGTCATCCACCACTCTGCTGGTGATGTTCCAGGCTTGAAAGTCGACGTTGGAGGTCTGGAAGTTGCAGACGACCTGTGAGGGGGGTCCGGTAGCCAGCAGGAAGCAGATGTAGCTCCCCGCCGCCAGGCTGAGCAGGACGCTGAACCCGTTGGACAGCAGAGACGCCCTGACCTGAAGAGAGTGGGGACGACGTAAGACACACAGACAGACCCAGACACACTGACTGCTGAAACTTCATGTGAAATGCAAAAAGAGTTAAATAGACTGCAAGGTTTTTGTGTTGTGAAGAGGCAAGACCTCACCAGTGTGACTGAAGTCCGTCTTCCTGCCGCCAGAGCCAGAGAGCCGGACAGCACGAACTGAAGGACACCGGGATTTACAACTCATTAAACTGTAAGTCATTACGACATCGTTATTCACCAAAACATACATTCTGTTACGTTTTCATACTTGGTGAAATATTAACAAAATTTAGAAGTACTGAACTCTGAAAGCAAAAGTGACTTAGGCTGTTTTCACACCTGATAGTTTGGTATGGCCTCTGATTGGGGACAAAAATTGAAACAGTTATTATGTGTCAAACAAACTAAACCCTTTAAAAAAAACAAAACAACTATTCCTCCCTTCGCCTGTGGTGGCGCTGCAACAAGAACCACTGAAGGAAACGACACAAAACCTCTGAAGGAGTCTTACTTCTCAAAATGTAAGCAAAAATGGAGCGGCGGCAGATTTTAATGTGTTGAGGGATTTCCATTGGCAAAAGACCAAGAACAAACTGCCTCTGCAGTTTAGCAAGGCATCATTTGCCGTGTTTTCAACACAGACAGATTCAGACAATTAAGAGAAGGATTTATCAAACTAGAAGAGCAGACTGTTCTGAATCCTGACCAGCAGGAGGCAGCAAAATGTGAAGGAAAGGATGATGACAGAAAGGAACGTGATTCAGGAAGGCCTTTTAGGAAACCTGGAGAATTATTGTCCATAAGGAGCATTTTAGAGGATTACATGACACTTTGGGATAAGTGATCAGAAAACCAGAAGACACGAGGTCTGATTCAGGAGTACAGAACGGGAAAGTTGATGGCTATTTGGATCTGATCTCGGACTATCCTCAGTTTTGCATTTACGCACCATAATGCAGAGGGCAAACGGAGCGAAGATCATCATAGCCCCGGAGAATAAAACCAACAGACTGACGAGAGCACACAGCGTGCCGATGAAGATCTGAACCACCTGGAAAAGAAATTATAAAAACAAAAAACAAGGGGATCAGTTGTTGTCTTCATTCGTCACTGGGTGTCCCTGCAGTGTCGGACTCTCACCCCGAGGCCCAGCGGTTCCCCCCGCAGGAAGACGCTCTCCTTAGTGTCTTCCTTGGAGGGGCCCGGCGGGGTCTTTACGACGGGCTGCTCGCCCTGGACTGTCGGGTTGGCAGGAGTCTCGAGAGGAATGGAGAGGTCATCTTTGGGGATGACCTGTGTTACGATCACGACCCCACCCACAGTGGTGATGGAGGTGGACGCCATCATGGAGGTTCAACAGAGGGAATTCTGGGAAATACACCGCTGCAAATGAAACACAAGGACCCAAACATGATCAAAAACTGAAACAAAGAGTTTGTGAGCTGCAAGAAAAATGAACATTTTTTTCCTCCTTTTAGGACATCTGGACTATTCAATCGGATTATTTAGCATCTTTCATCCCCTCCAGTTAAAACACTACAACACCTAAACTCTCCACACCTGGACTGGGTTATTCTGCTCTAATAGCAGAAAATTTAAACCATCTTTATGATCTGTGAAGCCTTAATTTGCTTTGTGAAGATTCACTAAAGGCAACTTCAGCCGTTCTGGATCACACTACAGCTTCTCCGGCTCCAAAACTGCAACACCTCGACTCTGTGAACGCGAACAAGATGATTCTATCGTATCGGCTGAATCATTTTAGAGGAACGAAAAAGAAAAGTCAAAATAAGCTAGTGTGCGTTAGTAAGACAAGTCCTAGTTGAAACCATGCAAATTACAAACTTGTAAACATTTTTATTTCACTGCTTTTCTGTGATTTGAACATCTCTCTCTTTCTGTCACTGCAAAGAGAGAGAGAGAGATTCAGTTTGAATTATTTTTCTGCTTTCATACATCATTATGCTTGGATGCTCTTTTTGCTTCTGGAACTTATGGTCTGATAAGTAGGACCAGTTGGAAGGCATGCATGGTTAAATTGAAACGATTTCAGATATGACATATTTGATGTTAATTGGAAATAAAAACAGCACAAGGCCAAATCTCGCTGCCCTGAACATTAAAAGAGGGAAAACAGAGTTAATGTGGAAAACAGCAAAAAACAAGAAAAAAAAGAGGCAACTTTCAGAGAAAGAGGAAGTCAGTTATCATGTGGTCCAGATGCAAAAAAAAAAAGTGCTGAAATCGCCCTTTATTGAAGTTTCACAAATCAGATGATTGTTTCTCAATCATGGTTTTTAATTATTCTGCTTTAGTTGAGAACAATATAGTCCAGGTTTGAAGAGTCTAGAGGTGTAGCTAGATGACAAGTGAATTTAACCAAAGTATAGCTTTTAATTTTTCATTGTGCGACTTTAAAAAGCCGCACCGACCCATAATCCCGATGCGTTTAAGACCCTCGGAAACAGCAGCTTCGGCATTTCGCTCTTCTTCAAAGAATGGCCATGTTATCCTCTCCACATTTAAGATGTTTTCCTAATTTCTTTATTATTCCGAAAGAAGGGAGAAAAAAATAAATAAACCACTACTAAATATTTGTATTTGTTTTGTTAGACAACCCAACTTTGTGTGTAGATTTTATTCATACAGGCAATATTTTTTCGACCTGTCAGGCAATATCACAGCGATAAAATGTATTTCTAGTCAGTTACACTTAAGACCTTAATAGTTGTGCTAATATATGGGCTCAGGTTGCATTTCGGTAAAAGGGTCAAAATTCCACGCACAAGGAAACAAAAATGTTTTTTTGCGCGTGGAGCACAGAACCAGATTCCAGCTGCCACCAGTCAATCCATAACTCGGTCAGGATGCGCCCAGCTCTTGATAAACAGGTGTAAGAGTTTTATTGAAGTCCGGGAAGATGAAGCAAACCAGGAAGTACAGCAGGAAAAAACACAGACATATAAAAACTCCATCCAGAAACAGCTGTGGGTCTGAATTGAACACAGAATCTGGGTTTGACAGCATTTTGCTAACTGCGCCATCGTTCAGCCAAATACAAAAACAAAACAAAAAAAAAAAAAGACATTTTGTCAGAACTACAACAATATGTGTAGTTTCAAAACTCAATGATAAACAACATGTAACAACAATCAAGGGGGTTGCTGAAGTAAATGTAACAAAATGTGTTTGTTGTCTGCATCACAACTGGCGACTTATTGCGTATTTTTTATGATATAAAGGACTCTGAGCTTCCTTGTTCCTGAAATGTGCAACTTGACTTAGTTGTAAAACGGGAAAAATGCAACGCTCTTTACTTTGCTGCGGCGCAATAAAAGGAACAAAACATACAAAACAAAGCCTGATATAATCTCACAAAGCAGTGGCATACCCGAGAAGAGCCCAGTTGTTTACCTGGTTTAAGTCGGTCGCTTTTCACCCAGACTCGGATCGTGCTGCTGTCAGGAAGTGAATTTTCCTCGTCAGGTCGAAGAGCCTTCAGGTGCCCTGTGGAAAACGGAAATCTCACACTTCACTTCCTGCACTGTGAAACTGAGGCTTCGATAAGAACACGATAAACATGGAACAGAGAAAACAAATGTATGTGTTTTTAATTGTTGCTATAAATGATAATCAAGATTCTCCACATTTATGTTCCAGGCTTTATTCTGCTGATTTACTTTGGGGCGCAGAGTTTTAGGGAGAATCTCATAATCCCTACGGTTGATGAAGGCAACACACACACACACACAAAAAAACTCCTGAGCGTCACTGCTGGGAATATGGACGTCATGCGACAGAATTTTCACACGCTCAGCGAGGTTCACTTCCATGTATTTCTGAAAAATGTCAGACCCCAGCGCACACCATTTTTATCTCGTCGCTGTTAATACTGTGATTGATGTACAGATATGAATCTCGGGACTATTGGAGACGAAAGATAGGCCTCTCAAACGCTTCAAACGGTTTTCCGATACGTATCACGGTTTCCGAATGGGAAGGAGTTGTTCGGACTGCTTTTTTCATTCAAACTGACTGAGGTGTCTCACAAAGATAGAATTCTTTCTCCACCATTCTGTCTTACACACATCACAGGTGGCAGGCAGAGAATCAATTACCATAGCAACGGAACAGAGGAGGGCCGAGCAGCTGATTAGAACTACAAAAACGCATCACTGTAGTTTTTACTCTGGCAGAGCTCTGAGGAAGTCGTTGGCCTCTAGAACTACTTGTGTTTTGGGCATTTTATAACTGATTTTAACCAACCATTGTTACAAATGGAATTAGTATGTCAATTTTAAATAAACATTAATGAAAATTTCAAAATAAAAGCTTGAATATTTCTCTCAGACCTTTCAGAAAAACTAACTGATTGAAGCATTTAGAATTAAGTCTTTCCTTGTGTGTCACACTGACATAACAGTTGACCTCCTCTTCAGAACTACAATTACTGAAGGTTAGGACTACAACATGGCGGAACACTCAGTGCCTACAGAAGAGGTCAGATCTGAATGTTAGAACTACAACATGGCAGAACTGCTGGCCTTTAGAATTACATTGTGTTTGGGCATTTTATAACTGATTTTAACCAAGCATTGTTACAGACAGGATTAGTGTGACAATTTTAAATTAAGCTTAATGAACATTTCAAAATAAAAGCCCTGACATTCTTTTATATGACGTAATTGCCTTCTTTGGCATTATGTGACTTTTTTTTAACAAAACCACTGTTACACTTGGGATTAGTTTGGCAATTTAAAGTGAAGCTTACTGAAAATTTCAAAATAAAAGCCTTAAGATCCATCTGTGGCTAATGCAGCGCCGCAAGGCGCTGCAATGATATTAGCTTGCATTATCGTTTTCTCTCAAGTTAGGGCACTGCCTTGCGCAGCAAGGCAGAGCATTAGCATTAGCCTTTTACCTTAAATGAGGTATTACCTATTTCCCTTACTTATTACCCATGTTTAGTGTACTGAATGGAGTAAGTCATGCTTGTGACTCTCCACAAGCTATTGATGACATTGCAGCTTTCTTTAGCATTGATGCTAATGTTTAGCATTAGAACGCTGGCTCCAAACCAGGGCCCCGGTTAAATTTCTTCAGGAATTTTCTAGTTCTTGTTTTACTGTCTTGTTTTGCTTTGAAGATTCAATCTCAGATTTGTTGGCTGCACTTCCATGATAAACCTCTAGAGGCATCCAAAAGCTGCTCTGTTGTCTTGCGATGCGTGGACGGGCGCTGAGTTTATTGTCATGTTTAATGAACCAGGTTTAAACTGTTTCTTCTTGGTGACATGGTCCATTACTGTGCTGGAGGCAAAGCCAACAGGAGAGATGGGTGCAAAGCGCTACGGCGCCGTGCAAAAGTGATTTCTTCCTGCTGAAAGGAAGTGGTTCCTCTTTCTAAGATCATCACATGCTGTGATTGCTGCAATTATTGCTTATATTAAAAAAAAAAACTTTTTAAGTCAGCCTTAAGTTAGCTCTTCTATTTTATTATTTTATTCCTGTTGTTGATAATAATGTCAAATAGCGTTAAATTGTAATAATGTTGAATATTGCTCATTTAGGTTTTATTGCTGTTTGCTATTTCTATCCTTACCTTTAGTGGTTTTATAAATGTTCTTTAATCACATGAAAGTAAGTGCTTTCATATAAAATAGAATTTTAATTATTATAATTGTTTTAATTTTTACCTATTTTATGTATTTATATTTTATTTACGTCTTATATGAGCGAGCTGCACAGCGGGGCATTTGCTTGCACCGTTTGCCTCGCTGTAAGAAGGTCCTGGGTTCGAATCCCAGCCTGGGGTAATTATGGATGGAGTTTGCACCTCGGGGTTGAATGGTTTCTTCAAACTGCATTAGTGAGTGTGTAGATCCATGGTTTAGTCCTGAGGCCAGGACTAAACTGTGGCCCGGCAAGGAAGGTGCAGATGATGGACGGATGAATATTTAAAGTTGAAAGCGGAACCAAAGCTTTCCCATTTCACCTCCAGTCGGGTGAAATGGTTTGGTTCAAATGAGTCTCAGTTAGCAGCTCGTCATGTGAGTGTGGGATTCTTTTAGAATGTTGTTATGGAAATGACCCAGAAACTGGATGATGAAGTGTTTACAGGTCTAGCGGTATAGAGTGTGATGTCACTGATATTGGTGTTCATGGTGTTGGTTGGTGGCGTTCTGGATTCCTTTATTCAGAGGCCACAACAACCCAACCACTGACTAGAACCGACCACACTTTTATATATATGGGTACTAAAACACGCAAAAACAGGGAAGTAATGCATTTTTTTAATGTATGCAGTGGTTTGTGTGTCTAATAACAGTTATGACCTGCTTTTTTTTCTTTTCAAGCTGAATGCGCTGCATGTTGTCGAGTCTGACAACTTGAGGTAAATGTTGTCACGGAGGAATTTACGCTGCCGCTTGCCCAGACCTTTTCCTCTTTTGGCTTATAACATAATTATAATTTTACTATTGCTTCTGTTGGACAACTAATTGAAATATACTTTTAATCCCATGGCTCGTCAACGTTTCTATCGGCTTTCAGGGATTAACCTTTGCTTTGATGTCCGTTTATGGTGTCTTGAGATGTATTTTGATCTTCCTTTGACGAGTCTCAACCTCTGAAGCAACATGTTTTCGCAGATTATCTAAAAATAAGGCAACATTCAATATTGGAACAATAAAAGTATTTCTAATTAGCTATTCTTGATATCTTAATGTTCGTATTATGGAATCTGATAGTATTTTTGCTAAGATCTGTAGCTCTTTAAGTTTATCGCATTGTTTACTTTTTATTTCCTGGTATAAAAGCTTAGAACGCTGATTAAAAAGGTTTTTCTGGTGTTGCTGGAATTAAAGACAGTTGGAAGTGTTGCTGTTTTTTAACTGCTTTTTGCTTGTAAATCTTCCATCATATTTCTTTTCGTAATCAAACTCTTATATCTGGGAGTTTTTGTTTGGTAAATGTCCTTAAATGTAGAGTATAAGTTTCTGTTTCCTTCGTTAAAACCCCTCCTGGAGCCCATAGTGGTACAAACTATGGCTGATTTAAAGGGAAACAGTCTGGGAAAACTGAGATAAACTGTTGTCTGTTGCAGAGCAAAGCATACATATTGCAGATTTCTCTCACACATTCACTGAGTGAAAGGTTAGGAAAACAAGAACCTTTAAAAAAGCATTAAATGACTCTGAAAACCACAAGTTGACCACGAGAGACCAATCGTTTGAGGTGGGATTTCCTGTTGACTGCTTGTTCTTCGTTTCATTTCTCCACAGACTGCTTGAAATACCAGAAATTCGTTTACAAGAACACGAAAAGCTTCTAATAACAACATGCAGATGCAGCAAAGAAGGAAAATTCTGTTTTTTTTTTTTGCTTCTGTTTTTACCCCATTAGTTTCAATCCACAGCAGTAAAAAAAAAAAGGCTTGAGTGGATTTAAAAACTTCATAAGTATCAAGATAACCTCACACAGAGATCACTTTTATAAGCCTTTTTCATAATAATGCTGATTACTGAAGCACAATTTGTGACAAAAACAATAAAATTAATAATAACAATAATGGATACACAGCACTGGAAAAGAGGCAGCGTTAAATATAAGTTTGCACATTTTCAGGTTTGCTAGAAATAAGAAGAGGAAGGAAAACTAACCAGCCCCTCAATGTAACTTCCACCCTCAGAGGCGATGCTCTGCAGCGTTGCATTGCAGGACTACAGCTTCTCCTGAGGTGAGCAGCCTGATAATTACTTTTATTTTATAACACATTACAGCGAATGAGAGACTTTTAATGTTGAAAGACTTTCATGATTAACAATTGTAGGAAGATTTAAAGATGTAAAACCTTCTGTTTGATTTTCATTTTGCTGAAACCAAACAGTTAAAGAGAGAAGCAGCGATGAGTTTTTCTGCAGCAGCAGCAACTGGGTTTGTTGCCCTGTTCCTCTCTGTGACAGGTACTGAAACACGTTGATCAACTTGACTTGACAATCTACAATATTTGGTGCAAATCAAATTAATGGAAGTAATAACCGTTTAAACTGTCCCAGTGATGCATTGTGGGAGTTGTAGTTGTATTTTATTGTGAAGGTGATTAATATTTTTGATGTTATTTGTGTTACAGTGGGACAAGCTGAACCTGACTGGTCAGTTAAATATGATCCATCTCAGATCTGTGCCTTGACAGGATCAACAGTGAAGATAAAATGCTCCTATAAATATCCGTCTATAATAGATGAGATAAAAACAAAAGTTAAAACAAGGATCTAGTTCACTAAAGTAAAAAATCGACTCCCTGTGGATCTGAAGAACGCCTGACTATAATGGTCGAATAATTTATAACTTTGAAAAGAACAGCAGCTGCAATCTGACAATCAAAGATCTGAAACTGAGAGACTCAGTTCAGTACAAGTTCAGGTTCATAACAAACCAACCAGGCAGAGGATTTACTGGTTCACCTGGAGTCACATCGACTGTAACAGGTAACAGATCTGTGTGTTTGTTGTGAATCTTTGTGTTTCTATTTGCATGTTTCCAGATTGATTTTAAAGATGTTCTTGTTCCTTCAACCATCCAGACCTCAGAGTTCAGGTCAGAAGATCAGAGATGCAGACGGAGCTGAAGTGTGAAAGCAGCTGTGATCCAATCAAACCTCCTTCATATGTTTGGTTCAACAAGGAGGAGAAAATGGAGGAACAGACTTCTTCTATCCTGGTCTCAGTCAGAGATGGAGACAGATTTTCCTGTTCTGTTAAAGGACATGAAGATCTCCGCTCTCCCTCTGTCTGTAAGTTTATTAACATTTTATTCTACCAATATTTCCACATGATCCATAGAATAAACTCTTAATCAAATCAGTTGACACACATTTATTTATAAAAACAGAGTTTTAACCTTTGCATATATTTTGTTATGTCTGATTATTAAACATTTACTATGTTTTTGAGCAGCCATTTTACTGAGTAATTGTTTTTCAATGGCTTCTTTTTGAGTAACAATATAAAGACTTAATGCTGCTATTGTGGCCATTTATGTTGATATTTTGTACATTGTAATTTATATCAATTTACTTTTATTCTTTGTTCAGTTAGAATATGTTTAAGTTAACTTAGAAATGATGGAATTGTTTAGATGACCTTGTCAACCTCTAGACCCTCCTATTAATTGAAGTAATTAAAATCTATTGTTTGGCTAATTTACCCTGTGATGACTGGAGGCTTTTTGAAACAATTTTTTTTTAGCAACTTTTGAACTTGAAACGTCAAATTGAGTTAATTTTTCTTTTCATTTAACTTGTAAGACATTTTTAGTAATTGTTGCATCTATATTTTTTCAAGAAATAAAACAAATATTTTGGTGGTGTGTTCAAGAACCAAACCACCTGTTGCCACCCATAATGTTTAGTGTTGGAAGCTACAAGGCTGTGACAGCTGCCCTTATACTCTTTACTCTACTGACCTCCAGCAATCAGTAAAATATCCAGATGATAATGATGCTGAGTTTTGTATTTTTCCTCCAGATGCTCCAAAGTTTACCCTCTGCTAACCTGATGACCTCTGGTCAGATAACTGAGGGGCGTTCAGTGATTCTGAGATGCAGCAGTCTTGCTAACCCAGCAGCTAAATACACCCGGAGGAAGAAGAACAACCAATCAATTGTCAGTGAAGCCCAACAGTTTGTCTTCAGGTCCATCCTGTCCTCAGACTCTGGACAGTATTACCGCACAGCTCAGAACCAGCTGGGAGAGAAAACATCTGGACCCGTCTCTGTCCAGGTCACATGTGAGTCAATCTGGTTTAACTACAAACATACCAGTATTTTACTGGAACACCTGCAAATAATTCCTGATAGATTTAATATTCTTCCCCAGATTAATATCTTCACCGCTTTCTCTCAGTTCACCTTTGACCTTTCTGGCCTGTCCTCCAGATGGTCCCAGGCCTCCCTCAGTGTCAGTGTCTCCCTCTGGTGAAATCATGGAGGGCAGCCTGGTGACTGTGAGCTGCAGCAGTGATGCTAAGCCAGAAGCTAAATACACCTGGTACAAGGAGGGAGAGGAGGCACCAAAAGCTTCAGGACAAAACTTCACCATCACTAACATTATGTTCAAGCAGAGAGGAAATTATTGCTGTGAAGCTCAGAACAGCAGAGGGCGCTGTAACTCCACTGTGACTGTGAACGTTGTGCCAGGTGAGTCAAACCGAGGCCACAGTTGGACTCTCAAAAGGTCAGAACCGATCCG